>OX451219.1:55774543-55904305 GCA_949628195.1 Phasia obesa | reverse complement strand
AAACAATCTTCGCTGCCTCACATTTTATGCCTAAAACATCCGTAAAAATTGCTTGGCATGAGCGGAACGATATGCCAACATCATCAGCAACCTCTCTAATAGTGATCCGACGATTATCCAAAATCATTTTCTTCACAGCTTCAATGTTTTCATCGGTTGTTGACGTGCTCGGGCGACCAAGACTAGCATCGTCATTGACATTTTCTCGGCCTTCCTTAAACCGTTTATACCACAATTGAACTTGTATTCTGCTCATAGTAGACTCGCCAAACGCCACAATCAACATTTCAAATGTCCTCGCACATTTAATTTCATTTTTTACACAAAAACCAAAACACGACTAACCATTTTATCTGTCAAAAACAAACTGACATTCCAAAATGGTTGATATTGTCAACATAAATAACAGACATGTTTTTTCTTTTTTTCATATTTTATTTATTGAATTTCAAATATATTTTTGAACTAACAATAATTACTCATATCTTAAGCCTAAAATAAAAATAAATATACTTGTTATGTCCAGCCAGTGATAGACAAAAAAAGAAGTTGCACGGTTGCTTCTATCATTTACGGGTTATCCCTCTGAAGTTCGGGTGAGAGAAGAAATGTCCCTCCTTCTTGGATGAATGTAACCACGCTCATTTAGCATGTTGCGAGCCAGCGGATTTGGATGTGTTTCAAGCCTCTTCGAATAGGTTACTGTATATTTCGCTATTGCTGCTTTAACTGATGGCACGTTTAAATCTTTGTGGATGTTCGTGTTTCTTATGTACCAGGGAGCAACTGTGATCTTGACGCCTTTGGATATTTTCTATATTGCTTCCTGAGGCAGTGCCCCATAATTGAATGCCATAGCACCAAATTGGTTTTAAAATTGACTTGTACTTGACGATAAGCCTAGTTGGACTGCTTTTAATTTCATTTCTGTTAACTTTGATTCTATGTGGCGTTTCCAAGTAAGGGGCCGGTCAATATGTATGCCGAGATATTTGATGTCTGAAAGCTAAGGTATCATTTGGCTATTTATGTGAATAGGGGGGCATAATTCCCTACGAAGTGTAAAAGTTATGTGAGTACATTTTTTTATTGACCCTAATTTTCCATTTCTTCTACCACTTTTCTAAAATTAATATGTGGTCTTGTAAATATCGTGATGCTACTTCGAGACTTTCGTGAATGCTTAAAAAAGCTGTGTCGTCAGCAAATGTCGATGTGTGGACTCGGTCACTAGTTGGCATATCTGAAGTATGCAACAAGTATAAAATCGGCCCCAATATACTACCCTGGGGAAGTCCGGCTTCAATTGAGCTTAAAAAGTTGCCTTCTTTAACAATGAATTTCCGATCAGTTAAATAACTATCTAACAGCTCATATACGTTTGCGGGCAAATTCAAATTTTAGGCCATCGTGCCATACCTTATCGAATGTTTGGGAAACGTCGATAAAAAGCGCAGAACAGTATTTTTTCTTCAAAGGTCTTTTTAATTACACTTACTAATCTGTGCGTTTGTTGGATTGTACTATGTTGTTTTCTGAAGCCGAATCGATCGTTCGGAATACATCCTTTCGCACTAAGAATTGAATTAGTTATTAATATACTCTCAAACAATTTTGACATGTTTGATAAAAGTCTTATAGGTCTGTATGATTCTACTTTTGTGTGGTCTTTTCCTGGTTTAGTTATTATAATAATTAAAGAGACGTTCCATTCCGTGGAAAAGTACTCAAGACGTAAGATGGCATTAAAAACAAAAAGAATAATTCTGCGACCAATACGGGGCAACTCAAATAACATCTTGTTAACAACCCTGTTCTAATACAACAACAAAGTTGTTTGTAAAATATTTTTTTTCTTTTTCCTTTTCTTTATTTTTTACAACGGCATATTGAATTGCTACTTTTAAAATAAAACAAAAACAATAAAGGCCAATGAGCCTCTTTAATTTAAGCAATAAAAATGTGGACAATATTGTATTAAATAAAAACAAAAAAACTGAAAATAATTTGTGTGTAAATGCTAAGCCAGTTATACGTGTCTAATCTTGTTCGTCGCTTTTACTAAGCGATGACAATAAAATAACTTCAGAACACAGTGTTGCCAAAGATAATATGGATAGTGTAGAAAAATCCAAGACGCAAGTGGGAATGGACAGATACATAACTGTATTGAAAAGAGGTCGAAGCCCTAAATCTTCGCAGATTGCACCAATGGCTAAAGTACAAAAAGACAAGGACTCTAACGGAATAAATTCCCATAATCGTTTTGCTATTTTAGATAACGAAGCAAGTGAAACAAAAACGGCACCCAAGTCGTTTAAACCACCAACAATTTTTTTAAGGGAGAAAAATTCAAATGAATTAATAACTAAGTTAATCTCAGTTATCGGGGAAAACTCATTCTATGTAATTCCTATCAAACGTGGTAACATTATCGTAAAGCAGTAAAGGAGTTTGAAAGCTGCAAAAAGAACTTTTATACCTTCCAGCTGAAGAGTAGCAAAGGCCTACAGGTAGTCATCAAAGGTGTAGACTCATATGTTAATCCAGTGGAAATAACAGCTGGCCTCCAAAAAGCAGGATTTAAGGTTAAAAGCGTTGACAATCTTAAAAATTGAGAGCGTGTCCCCCAACCTCTATTTCGCGTTGAACTGGAACCTGGGGATATTAGATTAAAGAAGAACGAAACGCATCCCATTTATAATCTAAAATATCTGTTACACCGCAGGATAAGTGTAGAGGAACCACATAAGCGGTCAGGACCCGTCCAGTGTTTAAATTGCCAAGAATATGGCCATACAAGGGCGTACTGCAAGTTGCCTCCGGTTTGCGTTGTGTGTGGAGAGTTTCATTGTTCCGCCCAATGCGACAAAGCAAAGGATGACTCGAAGGTTAAAAAATGTAGCAATTGCGGTGGAAATCACACCGCTAACTACAGAGGCTGTCCAGTTTTTTCTATGGTAAGGAAGTGAACTCAGAAATTAAATACTCCTGCTAGGCAGCCAAGCAAATGCTCATTACCCTCAGTTAGCTCAACCCACAACCAAACATGTTTCATACGCGGATATGTTAAAATCCAATCATGTTTCAGCACACAAAGCGACACCTACAACCAATTCTACCCCAAATATGCATCCAGAAGCTAATGAACAAACACCATCTGGTAACTACCATCGCCTCGAAGCAAGTATCGAGACATTAGTGCATTCGTTAAACAGTTTTATGAGCTCTATGAGCAGCATGATTCAAGAAATGGTTCGCATGCAATCTATGATGTTGCAGGCGGTACTTAACAAACCATGAACTGTTTAAAAGTATGTTTCTGGAACGCAAACGGCTTACGCCAACACAAAAATGAACTCGAGTACTTCTTGAAAAACCAACAAATTGATGTCATGATGGTTTCAGAGACTCATTTAACAACAAATAGCTTTTTTAAAATCAATGGCTATATATTATATGACACTAAAGACCCCCGTGGCAGAGCATGTGGTGGTTCAGCAATTCTAATAAAGGCTCGAATTAAACATCATTTACTGTGTGATTTTTGTGAGGACTATCTTCTAGCAACAAACATCTGTATTGAAGAATATCATCAAAACTTTGTTATTTCTTCGATTTATTCACCTCCTAGATTTCAAATATCAGAGAGTCAGACTTCTACAAATCACTAGGTCACTGTTTCATAGCATCAGGCGGCTACAACGCTAAACATACGTTTTGGGGATCAAGACTTATTACTCCAAAAGGTCGTGTTTTATTTGACACTATTTCAAAAATGCGTCTGAATGTGATATCAAGCGGATAACCCACCTATTGGCCTACTGATCGACAAAAAATACCTGATGATATTGATTTTGGCGTGACTAAAGGTATTTCGAGAGAAATGATTAAGGTTGAAGCGTCTCTCGCATTATCCTTAGATCATTCACCCACAATAGTCTATATATGGAACCAGCAAAATATTGTGTCACCAACAACTAGCACAAGCATTAATTGGTTGAAATATAGAAAGTATCTCAGTACTCACTGTTCGGAAAATATACCGCTGAGAAAACCAGAAGACGTGGAACAAAGTCTTATTAATTTTGATCAAATCCTCAAATCAGCTGCCCAACATGCAACAGTAACCCGACAATCAGCTAGATACAATAAAATTTACTTTGTAGATGTCGAGTGGCTCTTGGCTGAAAAAAGGAAAATTAGAAGAGAGTGGCAAGCACACAGATCTCCTCAACTCAAATCTAGACTTAAAGATTGCACGAAACGGCTAAGACAGCTGCTAGAAACTCGAAGAGTAGCATCTCTGAAAAATTACTTGGAAGACCTCGACGCAACTGCACAATCAGATTATTCATTATGGCGTGCATGTAGAAACCTTAAAAGGCCAGTCGTACGTAAGCCGCCCTTGCGATCTTCTTGTGGAGTCTGGGCAAGAAATGATACCGAAAAAGGTAATTTATTTGTTGATCATTTGAAAAAGGTTTTCACTCCAAATATGTGTACTGATATAGTTGAGTTGCCACCAGTAGAGACTAGTGCCGTAGTACACTTAAGATTTGAATTTAGCGATATTGAAAGGGCAATAGAAAGAAAGTTTCTTTGATTACTATGATTCCTAAACCAGGAAAAGACCACACAAAAGTAGAATCATACAGACCTATAAGCCTTTTATCAAACGTGTCAAAGTTATTTGAGAGAATATTAATAACTAAGCTGAATCCAATTCTTACCGCGAAAGGATGCATTCCGAACCATCAATTCGGCTTCAGAAAACAACATAGTATGATCCAACAAACACACAGATTAGTAAATGTAATTAAAACGACCTTTGAAGAAAAAAAATACTGTTCTGCGCTCTTTATCGACGTTTCTCAAGCATTCGATAAGGTTTGGCACGAAGGCCTAATATTTAAGCTAAAGCTGAACTTGCCCGAAAACTTGTATAAGCTCTTAAAAGATTATTTAACGAATCGCAAGTTTTTACTAAAAGAAGGTGACTTTTTAAGCTCGCCACAGCCCATTGAAGCCGGAGTGCCCCAAGGTAGTATTTTGGGACCAATTTTATATTTACTGTACACATCGGATATGCCAATTAGCACCCTAGTCCACACATCAACTTTTGCAGATGACACAGCATTTTTAAGTATTCATGAAAGTGCCCAAGAAGCATCAAAACTTTTACAAGACCACATACTCAATTTGGAAAAATGGCTAGAAAAATGGAGAATAAAAGTGAATGAGCAAAAATGTACTCAAATAACTTTCACACTGCGTAGGGCCTCATGCCCTCCTGTTCGCATAAATAACCAAATGATACCACAGCTTTCAGACGTTAAATGTCTGGGTATACATCTTGACCGTCGCCTTACTTGGAAAAGCCACATTGATTTCAAGTTAACACAAATGAAACTAAAAGCAGTACAACTAAATTGGCTTATTGGCAGAAACTCTACCCTGAGCTTAGATTGTAAACTTCTACTGTACAAGTCGATCCTCAAACCGATTTGGTGTTATGTGATTCAGTTATGGGGCACTGCCTCAGCTAGCAATGTAGAAAAAATTCAAAGGCGCCAAAATAAGATACTACGTATGATTACATCTGCTCCCTGGTATATAAAAATTTCGAACATCCACAAAGACCTAAACATGCCGTCAGTTAAAGCAGAAATAGCGAAACACGCAGTCACATATCTAAAGAGGCTTGAATCTCATCCAAACCCTTTGGCGCGTAGCATGCTGAATGAACCTGGTTACATTCGACTAATAAGAAGAGATACTGCTTTTCTTGGCCGTACATTAGAGGGATGACCCGCAAATGATTGCAAAATCCGTGAAACAAACACTATTTTTGTCTAGCACTGGCTGAGGATAATTCGAGTGACGCTTCAACCTTAATCATTTCTCTCGAAATACCTTTAGACACGCCAAAATCAATAACATCAGGTATTTTTTGTCTATCAGTAGGCCAATAGGTGGGTTGTCCACTTGATATCACATTCAGACGCATTTTTGAAATAGTGTCAAATAAAACACGACCTTTTGGAGAAATAAGTCTTGATCCCCAAAACGTATGTTTAGCGTTGTAGTCGCCTGATGCTATGAAACAGGGACCAAGTGATTTGTAGAAGTCGATATATTGACTCTCTGATATATATTTGAAATCTAGGAGGTGAATAAATCGAAGAAATAACAAAGTTTTGATGATATTCTTCAATACAGATGTTTGTTGCTTGAAGTTAGTCCTCACAAAAATCACACAGTAAACGATGTTTAATTCGAGCCTTTATTAGTATTGCTGATCCACCACATGCTCTGCCACGGGGGTCTTTAGTGTCATATAATATATAGCCATTGATTTTTTTATTCTAGTAGCTGTCTTAGCCACTTCGAGCAATCTTTAAGTCTAGATTTAAGTTGAGGAGATCTGTGTAATTCCAACTCTCTTCGAATCTTCCTTTTTTCAGCCAAGATCTGCTCGACATCTTCGTAAAAAATTTGGTTGTATCTAGCTAGTTGTCGGGTTACTGTTGTATGTTGGGCAGCTAATTTCATATTTCGATCAAAATCAATAAGACACTGCTCTATATCTTCTGGTGTTCTTAGCGGGATGTTTTCCGAACAATGCGTACGGAATTTGAAATGTGAAAGGTTTCAAATGATTTAGAAGTTTTAGGTTACATGTTTTGAAACCAGTAATTATATCTCATTTGAACATTTTGGAAATTTTTTTTTTAACTTCTTTTATTTTTCTTTTAGAGAGAAGTTGTTTTGTTCGGACAACTCGCAGCTTGAATTGGTTTAATGTTAATTTTTATTCATAGAATCATATAACTTTAATGTTGTTGAAAAATTGAGTTTAATGAATTGCTTAAGCTTGTTGTAGAAATGAAAGAGCCCGGAAAAGAGTGAATGTAAAATATGAGCAATTGCTAATATAAAAGTAGTTTTTTTAACAACACTACCTATGCGAAGCTTTTTGTTTGTCTGCAGAAAACACCCAGAGTATTTGGCAGGAAACGAATCCACAACCTCCAGATTTGCTCAGGATTCAATATTTGCCATTCCTTCCTTTTTTAATATTTTTTTACTACATTTATTTTACTTTTTTAGCCTTTTTTAAAAATGTGCTTTGCAAGAAATCGGTATTATGTATTTGAATAACTATAACCAGATGCTGTGTTTTTTCTCACGAAAAGCGCAAAAAAAATATTATTAATGTAAAATTATGATGAGTTGTTAGATTAGTTTGTATTTCATATTTCAACTTGTTTTTCCGGACAAATTTTTCGAAATGGGTGAATCGTGCTGCTGAAAAGTCTTAGTAAAAAAAAAAACTTTCCGGACAAAAATTTCGTTCTAAACAAATGGGTGAATCCAGCTTCACATTTGTACACACCAATTTGTGGATAATGCTTATGTATCCAAAGATTCATGAGTAAATCAAACGAATAACACTCTTTTTTAAATTACGAGGAACGTGGACAATCAATGCATTACTAAACACTAATCTATCAGATATCATAATCAAACAGCACCAAATCAGAGTACTAGCATCACAACACAATTCTGTTTCATGCACTAAATTATAAGTTGCTAAAATTGGGCTTTCATATATCGTTCTGCTTATAAGAGGCATTCATTCAATTGTTTGAAAAGATTACCATATTTTTCTACATTTTCTTGATAAACTAATAAGGATTTTTCAATTTTAGAAATCGGAGGAACTGGTCCAATGCTAGATTGGAACTTCCTCCGATTCATAGGTACTGTAAATGTTTTAATTGTAGGCAAATGTCTATCAGTAATTCCAAGTTTTGTTTTTTTAAAAATAATTTCTAAGCCATTTTCATTAATATCGTTAAATAAGCGTTAAAATCTTCTGATTTCGCGACAACTACCGACAAATATTATAAACAAAACTTTAAAAATTTCCAGGTGAATTTTTTAAGCAAGAGGCATTTTCTTATCCATTTCAATGTTACTAAATCTTAAATTATTTATTTACTGTTATGTATTCAATACAATAATAGATTAAAAGTAAACGAAAGTTATCGCAAACTGTTGTCTCTTTTGAACTAAGGCGTATGGTAAGTTACTAGATTAAATAACATTTCTATATAATAACTAGCAGTGGCCGCCAGGTTGTGTTTGTCCTGACAATATTTTGCTCAAATCTGCTTTGAAAGTAATCTACACCAAATTTAAAAGCTCTTATTTTTATAGTGTTGCATATAATGTATATAATTTATGCATTTATTTTCTACTAGTTGTGCTCTTGTTGCACAGTGCTTTGCTCCATAGACAAAATACATAAAATAACTATATCTTGTATTGTAACGAAAGTTATACTGTTCGACATCTACCACCATATTTCAAACCTGTGTGAAAAAATTTTTAAGTTTTAACTTCTATTGACGGCACCAGACGGCGCAAAATTCAGATAATTATATACATTAAAAATTAAAAACAGCTGCACACATTTAGATTTTGGAAGCAGAAGATCGAAATTTAGTTTTTCTGGTAGCTAAAATTATTATCAATAATAAGTTCTTAGAAGGTTTTGCAAATATTTTGTTAAAGTAAATTCTTATTGCACGTAAAAATCATATTATTCAAATTAAAATTGAAATAACTATTAAGTTCGTTGTATTTTCAAACAGCGTGGTCAAAAAAAAGTTAAGAAAATTTTACCGGAACTTTGAAAAAAATGAAGTCCATTTTTGGATTTGGCTCGAATTTCTCTACTTTTTTAAGGTTTTTAATGAAAAAACTACAAACGCCGTAAAGTATAAGTTGAATTTTACTGTTCTCCATAAAATCTAAAATCGGAAATATGCTTAAGGAAAAAAATACTGAAATTGTCTTCTGTTTTTGCTGCAAGGAGGCGCTGAAGTCATAAATTAATTAGTTTTTTATTGTTTCACAAAAATAATCGCTAAACATTTATTATTTGCAACAAGAATAAAAGTTGAGTTTGTATAAGAGCTTAGTATATTTACTATAAAATACATATAAATTTTAATACATATAGTTTTTAATATAATATTTTTTTAATTGTTATAAAGATCGCATTTATTTTAATTAAAGCTTCAAAACTGCTAAACTTTTTGCTAAAAATATGGAATTCTATTTTTTTCTGGTTTTTGTACTCTTATTATGTCTTCTATTGATCGGCCAAAAAAAATTTTTAAAATTCGAGCCGGAACATGCAAAAAAATAAAACAAAGCATATTTTTCGTTTTTTTTTTTGTGATTATATGCAATAGTATTTTTAGTCAAATATAAAAATAATTTTCTGTATATAAATACTTAACTTACAGAAGGACTAAAAAAAATTTAATTGGGGTCAATATTAAATATTAATGCCCTTATTCATAAAAAAATAAAGTTTACTTAACGTAATTTTTATGAAAAATTTGACATAAAGTAAACTTTAAGTAAGCTTTAATTTTTATGAATATGGGCATAAATACTGTACTCTGAGGTGAGTCCAATTGAGTGTCTGTGGTAAATCTAACGAACATAAAATTTTAATGAACGGAATTAATGTAATATTTTATATTACACAGTACAACATTTTTGAGATGATTGATTCGGGATTTAATTCTGATAATTTTTTATGAAAGTAGCCCCAAAAAGAAGAACTTCTGCATCATTCGTTTGGTCATGGTACATCAAATAATAATTTAAAAATTAATTTGAAGATAGTAGCATCGTATAGGGGAATTTGTCACGTTTTGTCACGTTAGTCGAGAACCACTAGTCCAAATAAGCTCAAATTTAAAAAAATTAAGAATTACAATTTCTTTAATCTGTTCATACAACGTTTCGCTACATAAGCAACAGTTTCGCAGTTATAAGTAAATGTATGATGAAAAAACTATTTTTCTTGCTTTCCAATCTTTACATTGATATTGATTTCCTGAGTATCGTGAATCCCAATTACAAAGGAAGCAAAAGTATTTTGGAAAACCGCCCTTTAATACAATGCCTTGTATTATGTTGACAACCTTTAGATCGCAACAAATCTTCCATTTGTGTACATTGTAGTTGATTTTCTCCAAAATTACGCCCAATGTTTCATACTTTCCTTCATAGTTGTGCTGAATCCCAATGGCATTGACGGTTTTTTCTTCGTTTTGTGCAATAGCACAGCCTTCAAACTTGCAACTAAACCGTCGATAAATAAACGCCAGTCGCCAGCGATATAATGCATTCCCAATTTATTCACTGAACCTGGGATATCATGGGAGTAGGTGAACGTATTTGCTTCGTCAACGGAATAAAATTTCTGAAAATCAGCTTGGCGTTGTCGGTATGATGATGTCAACATTTCGGAGTTTTGTTGTGATAGTCCCATTTTAGCCACAATGTAATCCATTTCGATTTGTGTTAGCGGTTGTGGTCCATCTTTTTCAATATCGGGTGTCCAATCAGCATCATTCAAATTGGTCGGATTGGTGAAAACTTTTTGGGCTTGCAGGTACACAGTATCCAGACTCAGAGGTCTAGGTGTATCGGTGTCAGCAGCGCGTTTAACTGGAAGTGTGGGAGTAAAAGCAGCAAGATATACTTTTGTTTTCAGTTGTTTTCTGTTTAATCCACGACGAGAATTTATGCATGCGTAGTACCTGGATTCGTCATGTTCAGTTAGGTCTTCCACCCAAATTACTGGCTTCATAAAAAAAAACTGTCCACCTTTTCCATGTAGCCACAATTTAAGGGTATTATAACAATTTTTGCACATTGTGTTCGGCGTAAAATTTGCACCCTTAAATCTGTTTCATCAAAATAATGACAATACGCTGTTTTGAATTCCTCAGTAAACAAATTTTTTCGATCCAGTTGCCTTCTTTTTGGGACGATATGACCACAAACGTAGCAAAAATTATCCAATTTTAGGCACTTGTTATTTTACATATTGAAATATATTATAATATGTTTTGTTGTTATTCACTTTTAAAAACCGGAGAAAAATTAACTTGTACTTTTCGCGTTCGTCGACTCTCGTTAAATGACAAAAATCGATCAAAGAACACCTATAAATACTAAAAATTTTGCAATATTTTACTGGCAGGTACTTATGACATTTTTTACCCTTTTGGTTTTTTATGAATTAAAAATAAAAAATTTCAATTTTTTAGGCAAAAAATAGTTTTTTTCTTCATACATTTACTTATAACTGCGAAACTGTTGCTTATGTAGCCAAACGTTGTATGAACAGGTTAAAGGAATTGTAATTCTTAATTTTTTAAATGTGTTTGAACTTATTCGGACTAGTGGTACTCGAGTTATGACAAACAAAAGAGCCTAAAACGTGACAAAAAATAACCGTGGTTTTAGGAAGAAGTGCTAAAAGCAAATCACAAAAATGTAAGGTAAGTACGGTTGTCACATACCCGAAAACGTCTCGTATAGACACGCATAAGGATATGTTAATATCCACATATCCATTGTTAATATCCACAGATTCATTGATGTTTTCAAGAGGGAATATAAAATATATAAAGAAAAATATTATAGATTGTAGAGATATTTATAAATATATACAAAGATACCGTTTCAAGTAGTGGTGATGTGCTTTGAAAGGATTTTTTTCTAAAATTAATTGCGCGTAATCGTGCCTGAGTAAATTTTTTCTCACCGTGAGTCAAAAACAGTCATTTGCACTTCTGTACTATAAAGGACATTTGACAGGATCAAGAGTCCTTTTTTGAAGAGCGATTATGATGGGTTTAACACACCTATGTTTTCACATTTTTTGTTAAACAACATAGCAAATATAGAAACATTTGCTTTTTGGAACATGGACAGGTATTCAAGTCCTTGTTCCGATTTTTTCAAAAACTAAAATTTGTCTTAATTAGGCTAAATATAACTGCCCTGCAAAGTTTCAAAAGTCTGTGTTAACTCCTATTTTTGTACCATCGTTATATGGGAACAAAGCACTGTGCGTCGTAGGTGTCCTGAAAATATTTTGTTGGATTTTGCTTGGAAGTTTTAAGGCTCTTATTTTATAGTGTTTCAGTTGTGTTTAGTAAATATATATTACTTTATATAGATGTATGTACCTATTGCTGGTTAATTACTCAGGAACAAAGGCTTTATACAAAATTCTAAAATTATTTTAGAGTTCTGTAAATAGTGTTTAAAATCTCCCGCTTTTAAAAATAAATGCTGCTGTCATTTAAATCGGTAAAATAGCGTACTTTCAATACTTTTTCTTAATTTTGTCTTCGAAATAAGATATTCTTCCGAAAAAAAAGTATTCTATATTTGAACCTCCCCACAACAAGAAAAAATCATCTAGTATTAATTACGTGATCCAGTCTAGTTCCGTGAAGCAGCACCAATAAAAAAAATATACAGGGTGATAGAGAATTAAAAAATAATATGAAAATGTAAAATAAAAAAATTGGCGGTCGAGTAATGGGCCTCTGAACTTTTCTTATAAAACTGTGATTGTACACTACATTTTGGAACAAATTAGGTCAATATGGGTATCATTTTAAAGCTTTTGGAAATATCTATCACGTGGTGCTAAAATTTTATAAAAAAGTTTACCTATTAGGAACTAATGACCTTTTTTATGAAAACATGTGTATAGTACGTAGAAAACCTTTAGAAAGAGAAGCCGGAGTTTGTTATACCATAGAGGAGAAAATTCTTGCGCCCGGCCGAAGGCCGGCTATGCAGGAAAACTTTAGTAAGCGAAGCCGGAGTTTGTTATACCATAGAGGAGAAAATTCTTCCGCCCGGCCGAAGGCCGGCTATGCAGGAAAACTTTTTTAAGCGAAGCCGGTGTTGGTGATTAGAAAGAAACATAATATTTCAAATTTACAAACTGATGTAATTAATAGTGTATTAATATAAAAAATCGAAAAAAAAAAATAATTCAGTTCTTAATGGGTTAATTTTTTTTAAATTTTAGCATCATTCGATGGATATTTTAAAAAACTTTAAAATGATGAACATGGGTGTTCACATAATTTGTTCAAAAATGTAGTGCACAATCACAGTTTCATATGAAAAGTTCAGAGCCCATAACTCTGAAAATAAGGGTGACCGCCAATTTTTTTATTTAACTTTTTCTTATTATTTTTTAATTCTCTATCACCCTGTATAATTTTTTTTAATTGGTGCTGCTTCACGGAACTAGACTTGTTCCCCAGTATTTTTAACAAAACACCATTTTTTGGAATTTATGTCTGTCTGTCTGTGTTCGAATCACGTAAAAAATTTTGGATGAATTTTAAAAATATATTGTGAGGAGGTACCTTAGCATTTTTTGGAATTTTTGTCTGTCTGTGTTCGCATCACCACCGGACACCTACGTGGCGGGCACAACCAGTAGAAAATAAATGCATAAACTATATACATATATGCAGCACTATAAAAATAAGAGCCTTTAAATTTGGTGTACATTACTTTCAAAGCAAATTTGAACAAAATATTGTCAGGACCACTGTTGCCAATTTGGACTTCGACTTTTGTCGGAAAAAAATAAATAGACGAATTATTACACCAGTAGGAGTTGTATACAACGAAACAACTTTAGTGTGCTTGTCTTTCAGTCCACGGGTTGAAATCAGAAGATTTTAACGCTCAGTTAACGATATTAATGAAAATGGCTTAGATATTATATTTAAAAAATAAAACTTTGCCTACAATTAAAACATTTACAGTACCTACTAACCGGAGGAAATTTTAATCTTGTATTTGACGAGTTTCCCTGATTTCTAAAATTAAAAGATGAAAGATGTTAATCTTTTCAAATAATTGAATGAATGCGCTTTATAAATCAACAGAACGACATATGAAATCCTAATTTTAGCAACTTATTTAGTGCATGAAACAGAATTATGTTGTGATGCTAGTACACTCTGATTTGGTTTGATTATGATATCTGATAGATTAGTGTTTAGTAATGCACTTAAGTAGATTGTCCACCCTCCTCGTAATTTAAAAAAGAGTGTTATTCGTTTGATTTACTCGAAAAATTTGTCCGAAAAAAAAGTTGCCATATGAAATACAAACTAATCTAACAACTCATCATAATTTTATATGCAGCAATTAGTAATATTTTGGCGGTTTTTCGTGTGAAAAAACAGAAATTTTATATTACTTTAACGAATGCATCTGGTTATAGTTATTCAAATGAATAATACCGATTACTTGCAAAGCACTTTTATAACAAAGGATAATAAAAGTAAAATAAATTTAGTAATAAAATATTAAAAAAGGAATGAATGGCTAAGAACTACTTTCAAATATTGAAACCTGAGCAAAGCAGTCTATTGAGGCACTCTATCAGTCTGGAGGTTGCGGGTTCGTTTCCTGCCAAAGACTCTGGGTGTTTTTTGCAGACAAGCAAAAAGAGGTAGTATTGTTAAAAAAACTACTTTTATATAAGCTATTGATCATATATTACATTCACTCTTTTCACTCTTTGTAAGGGCAATCGATTCATTAAACTAAATTTGTCAACATTATTATTTAAATCATGAAAAAACTATATGATTGTAAGAACAAAAATTAACATTAAACCAATTCAAGCTGCGAGTTGTCCGGACAAAACAACTTCTCTTTGAGGGAAAAATAAAAGTACATATAAAAAAAATTAACGAAAAAATTTTCCGAAATGATCAAATGAGATATAATTACTGGTTTCAAAACATGAAATCTAAAACTTCTTTACCATTTGAAACCTTTTACATTTCAAATTGGATTGTGGTGGCTGGTTTAACAAAATTTGTTCGTCTTTAACCAGTCAGATCTAATAGTGCAAGAGAAGTTTGTTTTTCAGTGCTAAGGTACTTTAATTACTATAGGAGATCAAGACGTATTATATCTGATAGAGGTTCTTCTCTCAATACAAACGAATTTCAAAAATTTAGGAAGCATAATATTGAACATATCAAAATGACCGTTTTATCGGCTCAGGCAAGCGGTAAAGTAGAACGAGTTTACATAATCTTAAAGTTAATGCTAAAAAAATTCTTTGAACCCTTCAAGCATGCTTATTGTGCGTCGCAATTATGAAAAAATTAATTCACAATCAATACGTGCCCTAACCGCCAAAATAACGTATCAATCATCTGTAACTTTGAATAAATCTCTTGAAATATTGCAATTTTTCATTCATAATGAAAAGTTGGAGCAATACTGTTTTTTACACACATACTTTCATATATTTCAATTTTAGTTACGTATTTTTTAATTTGCTGGAGTATGAAAGAGAAGGTTTCTGAATAGTAACAACTAACCCATATTTAATAAATTTTTTTTTAAACAGAGCGCAGGAAAAAAAAATTTATTTACATTTATGAAAATGTCTTCTAATTTAAAAGATCTGAATCTTGCAATAAAATACATTCTTAGCCATAATGATTTGTTCTTGGCCTCTCACTGGGAGTCCTTACTGTTTGGTTAGGAATGAATAATTCTGTAGTAATGTGGATAGTATCCACTGATATCATATTATGTCAAGGTAATAAATAATTTGACAGTTTTTTCATAGTTGATGAACAAAGTGAATATTTAGATATTAGAAAGGCGAAAACGAAATTTAAATGAACAATGAAGTTTTAGAAGGAATTGAAAAATCCCAAAAGTATAGTGAAAATTACTTTAGAAAACATAGTATGCCACTTAAATTTTATTCAGTGGAAGATAATTCTGTTCTCATAATAATGCGGACGAAAAAAATAATGTGAAAAATACCGTGGACCTTGTGTGATTAGTTAAAAGCTAAACAGGGACAGTCGTGGCCTGCACTAAACTTTACCATACCTCATGGAAACAAATACTCATCAAAATAATAAGTACACACCGTTTCCTGTTTTCTCCTTTCATTTTACTGAAATTTCGTTAATTGCATCATGGCAAAGTTGTACGCTTTTGAAAGTTTTAATGTAGCAACACCAATTGACCCGTAAATTCCGTTAATTTTTATTTTGAGGTAACTTTTATAACTTGGTGCATATTTTGCTTGGTCAAAAAAGAACATTTAAAATTTTCCAATATTTTTCTTTCAAGTGAAGATTTATTTAGGAATAAAAGCTTTGATTAATTATCAAATCACTAAGCAGAATGCGTGTGATATTGGAACCCGCGATAGACCACATTAAAAGCCTACAAACAACGATATAATTATATCGTCAGACTTGCCAAAAAGGACCCTTTTAAATATTCTAGGGATATTTCTGCTGATATAGTCAAAAAAATAAGTTGAAAAGCAAGCTAAATTGCCAGGCCGATTAGGAAAAAAGCTCCTTGCTTCGAACCAATAATTTTTAACGTAGATGTCGACCGGTTCTTAAGAAAAAAATTTGTGTTGCCACATGTAGCTCTAAAAACTATTCATTTTGTTTTCAATGGCATTTTACGTCTTGAGTACTTTCCAACATATTGGAACGTTTCTTTGATAACTATGATTACTTAGCCAGCAAATCAAATATGGCGAAGCTGTTTAAAATACATTAATTAATTAAAGTTGAACCGAATTTTTTAGCGAGATCCATTAATTTGGCTTCATGTAAAAACATAGTACAATCAATCAAACATCCAGATTGGCTTACATAGTTTCAAAAGCCATTGAAGAAGGAAGCTACTGCTACGCTCTTTTCATCGACGTTTCTCAAGCAGTTATAAGTTTAAGCTGAACTTGCCTGATTTTGTACAGAACAACAAACTTGTACCTTTTTTTTCTTATTTTTAAACGGCATTATTGCTTAAGTAATAAGAGTAACCAAACCAACAATATAGAGGCCCATTTATGAGTTTCTTTAATTTACGAAAACAAACAGCAGAAATGCGTATGTAACAATAAACGCAGACGGAAACAATGAACTTAATAAAAACAAATTGATGTATTTTTAAATGCTACGCCAGTTTTCCGCACTCGGTATTGTTTACCATTGTTGTTAAGTGGTGAAAATTAAATAAATATGAACAAGTCTTCGCCGTCTTCCTCGGAACATAGTACGGCCAAAATAATAATGGATAGTGCCCAAAAAACTAAGACACTGGTACAGCCCAATGCGATAAATCTAGAAACGATACAAAAGTTAATAAATGTAGCAATTGCAGTGGAAATCACACTGCTAACTACAGAGGTTGTCCTGTTTATGCAATGGTAAAGAAGACTTCCAAAAATTTTGTTTCTCTCCCCAAGCAGGCACAACATTTAACAAACGCTCAATACTCGCAGTTACCCCAGCCAACCGTTCAAAATGTTTCATACGCAGATGAACATAATTTCATATCTTAAAAATTAATCGTGCTCCAGTGGTAAAACCATTACCTTAACCTATTTCGAATTCAAATTTGCAGCCGGAACTTAATGAACAAACTCCAGCCGTCTCAAAGAACTAGAGTATTCCCTCCTAAATCAACAAATTGATATCACGCTGATTTCAGAGACTCTCTTAATAACAAATAGCTTTTTTAAAATGAATGGCTACATATTTTACGATACTAAAGACCTTCGTGGTAGGGCATACGGAGGTTAGATAATACTAATAAAGGCCCGTATTAAGCACTATCTCTACTGTGTTATTTCAGTACAGACTCCATGCAAGCAACTAACATCTGTCTCGAAACTTTGATCGAAACATAGTCATTTCTTCAATTTATTCCCCTCCTAGATTTTCGATATCGGAGATAAAATATCTAGGAGCCCGTTTCATAGCAGCTGGCTATTACAACGCAAAACACACGGTCTGGGGGTCAAGACTAATCACTCCGAAGGGTCGCTTCTTGTTTGACGCAATTTCAAAAATGCGTTTAAATGTGATTTGTAGTGAATAACCAACTTATTGGCCTACAGATCCACAGAAAATTCCTGATGTTATTGATTTTGGCGTAACCAAGGGTTTTCCAAAAGATATGCTTAAAGAATTATTGCCTGATCATTCACCTACTATTGTTACAATATGGAACCGTCAAGAAATACTTTCACCGACGGCAAGTACTCACGTTAATTGGTTAAAATATAAAAAATATCCCAGTCCTCATTGCTCGACAAACATACGGTTAAGAACACCAGAAGACGTAGAGCTGTGTCTTACTCATCTTGATAAAAACCTCAAATTAGCTGTTCAACAAGCATCAAACACCCGGCAAAAAACAAGATACAATCGAATTTGCTCTGCAGATATCCAAATGATCTTGACAAAAGAGAGTGGCAATCTAACAGATCCCCTCAACTAAAAAACACACTAAGAGAAATCACGAATCGACTAAGAGAGCTACTTGAATCCCGCAGAATCAAGTTGTAGTGACAAAAATACTTGGATGTCCTCAATCGGATTATTCATTATGGCGTGCAACAAGAAACCTTATAAGACCTGTCATACGCAAGCCTCCCTTGCGTGATTCATGCGGATGTTAGGGAAAGAGGTGATATCGAAAAAGGCAATTTTTTGTTAACCATTTAATAAATGTATTTATGCCGAATATACTTCTACTTTAGTGGAGTTGCCACCGGTAGATGCTGAAGCAGTAATCTCTCTTAGACTGAACTTAGAAGATGTTGAAAAAGCAATTGCTAGTTTAAACCTCAAGAAGGCCTATGGTTTTGACAAAACTTGTAACAAGATCATAACTTCCCCTGGTAGCACTTAAAATAATTCTATTTATATTTAACACCATTATACGCCTTGAGTATTTTTCCTCAGACTGGAAGGTTTCTCTTAATACTATGATACCTAAGCCAGGAAAAGATCACACAAAGGCATACTCCTATGGGCCAATGAGTCTGTTATCAAATATGTCAAAACTATTTGAGACAATATGTGTGTGAAGTTAAATATGTCAGTTATATACTTTTTTGAGTTAACGCCTTACATAAAACATATTTAAGTGTGAAGTTAAATATATTTATGACGTAACGTCCTACGCACTAAAATATTGATTTTTAAACATTGTAAAATATTAAAAAAATATTTTGTAAATAATAAAATTTAAGCAATTTTAAGCCCTACTGAATTAAATGAACATAAATTCATATTATTTTATTGAACAATAGTTTTCAATTTTTTTTCTCCAAAATATTTTGGTTAAATCGGCCACATGGAGAGTGTTGACTAGGGACCCTACTATTACACTGTATAAGCAGTTTTTTTAAATTGAGTTTGTGACTTTAAGAAAAATGTGTCAAAAACTCAATTTTTGTACTATATAAACCCTGTGAAGGTGGCATCCAATACCACCACATGGAGAGTGTTGACTAGGGTCCCTGCTATTACACTATATAAGCAGTTTCTCTAAATTGAGTTTGTGAGTTTAAGAAAAGAGTGCAAAATATCAATTTTTGTATCATAAGATCTCTGTGAAGGATTTTGGCCAAAGTAGCCAATTGAAAGGGTGGCATCCAATACCACAACATGGAGAGTGTTGACTAGGGTCACTGCTATTACACTATATAAGCAGTTTTTCTAAATTAAGTTTTTAAGAAAAATGTGTCAAAAACTCCATTTTTCTACAATATGAACTCTGTGAAGGATTTTGGCCATATTGGCCAAATGGAGAGGTGGCATATGATTATAGACAACCGAAATGTTATTAGGGCTACCTTACCCTCATAGAGGTCATGTGCTACAACAAGCCTTTAATCTTGACTTTAGTCATTTCAGACTGGCGACCATCACGCAGTCTCTGGTAATTCCTAGCATTTGTTCAAGGCCCATGGCATCCACATTTAATAAGCTTCTACCTAAGTCTTATGCTAGCCAGTGCCGGACATTCACACATAATGTGCGCTACCTTCTCAGACTCCTCCAGTGTTATCTTCGATTTTCATCTTGGCTAGATGATACTTGAAGTTTCCATGACCTGTTACTAATGCAGTTATCCAGCTTAGAGTGCAAATATTGTATCTCAGTATCTCTCTGAGCAGAATTCGAGCCTGCCTACACGTAGTGGTCTTCCGCAAAGAGTGTCCGATGCAGTCTTTCGACTATCTTCTATTCTTGCGCTCTATCCGCATTTGAGCTTTCCTAACCTGGTTATTAACTAGGTGCAGGATGCTCTTATGCCCGATATTCGGCCCAATGCCATGCCAAATGACATCGCTCTTTATACGAAAAACCGACATTGCAACCGTTGAGCAAATGAATAAGTCCAACGGCAGCAATCCCAACATTGCCTCAATTTTCTGTGTCGGAGCAGTATGCATTACACCACATATACTCATACAAGCAATCATCTGAACCGCATCTAACTTAAGCTTAATTGTAATCTGAGAGGCTTTTGGCCACCAAACCACAAATGCATAGGTTATTATGGGTCGCACCATCATCGTGTAATTCCACTATGCAGACTTTGGCGAGATTCCCCACTTACGGCCACAAACTCGTTTACGCATTCCGTATCTTCATTTCAATATGTTCGTTCCAGGT
Source organism: Phasia obesa (assembly GCA_949628195.1). Classification (NCBI taxonomy): domain Eukaryota; kingdom Metazoa; phylum Arthropoda; class Insecta; order Diptera; family Tachinidae; genus Phasia; species Phasia obesa. The sequence continues at coordinate 55,883,900 of OX451219.1, read as the reverse complement.
AAGTTCCTTATCGAGAGTAATGCCTAGATTCACCTTCCTTGACAAACTGATTTCCGATCCGAAAAGCATTAAGGATCCAACCTATATACCTGATTTCCTAGCATTTATGGTTAGTCCCTGCACCATGCCTCAGTTGTTAGAGCCTGTCTCACACATCCTTGAAGGATATCGATAAACTTTCCACCAACCACAAGTATGGACGTCTAATGAGTCCAGTTTCCAGAGAAGACCATCAACTGTGATTTTCCATAAAAGGGCTGACAAAACTGCTCCCTGCGAGCAACCCCTGACTACCCTATCTCGGATTCTGGAACGCCCATTTTTGAAATTTATAGCTCTCGACCTAAGCATAGCATTGATCCATTTTGTAATAATGGGCCCAACCCCACGCTCAGCAAGAGCATTCCTCAACTTCGAGAAAGCGATTTGATCAAAGGCGGTCTCAATATCCATAAAAAACTATAATAAATTATTCAACATTAAGTGTGTATTTTTATAGAAAATGGGTAGAAATAAGCATTGCAGCTGATGAACGAACCATAGCTAAAAACTTAAGAAAAGAAAAAAAATCATTAAGACAAATTTCAGAAAGCCTGGTACGTTCCGTAAATTTTGTCCACAACGCATTAAAATGGAAACAAACAGCAGAAACCCGTGGTAGACCCCACAAAACGTGTCCAGCTACTGATCGCCACATCGTCTTAATATCAAAAAAGGACCCCTTTAAGTCCTTAAGAGCAATAGCTGCCGCCGAAATTGTAATCAGCGCTCCAACTGTTAGACGACGTCTGCAGATAGCTAATTTAGCCGGCCGAATAGCACGAAAAGTTCCCCTTATGCGTAAGAAAAACACAACTATTAGGTTAAATTTTGCCAATGAACATTTGAACTGGTGCGGTTGTGAAGGTGGCAAAAAGTGGCGAAATATTCTTTGGAGTGACGAAACAAAAATAAACTTGTTTGGAAATGACTATCAGAGGCACGTTCTTCGTCCAAAAGGAAAAGAATTCCATGTTCGTTTTACAAAGAAGACTATTAAGCATGGCGGCGGTAATATTATGGTCTGGGGATGCTTCTCATGGAATGGAGTAGGTCCAATATATCGCATAGAAAATACAATGAATGCCATGGGGTACAGAAATATTTTGCAAGACGTCATGCTTCCTTACGCTCGTGAAGAAATGCCATTGCTTTGGGTTTTCCAACAGGATAATGACCCAAAGCATACCTCAGCATTGGTCAGGAATTGGTTCAGGGAGAACAACGTCCACCTTTTAAGTTGGCCTAGTCAATCTCCCGACTTGAACCCAATAAAAAATCTTTGGGGTGAACTTAAACAAAAATTGTCGAGGGAAATATTCAGAAATAAAAACGATCTATGGGAGAAAACCAAGAAAGCATGGAATGGGCACAGAATAGAGGCGGTTATACTGGGTACTAGTCCATTTTAGATATTCTAAAATAATTTATGAAAAATATATATATATATATATATATATATATACACTTGTTCTCTTCACCAGAAGATATACAATTCCGGAATTTAGACTACCGAAAATTGGCCGCATTACTCTGGAATTGTCAAAAGAAACGAAGTATCTCGGTGTAATCCTGGACTCAAAGCTCTCGTGGAAACGCAATGCTGAGAGCAGGATGAATAAGGCCTTATGTGCATTTTATGCATGCAAAAGGACCTTTGGTAGAAGATAGGGCCTAAAACTGTATATGGTACACTGGATGTACACGGCAGTGATTAGGCCTATCCTCATCTATGGAGCACTCGTCTGGTGGAGAATGGTGGACACTAAAGTTCACCTCTCTCTTCTGGATAAGGTCCAAAGGTTAGCGAGTCTCTCCATGAGGTGAACTCCACAGGCCAGTTTGGAGACAATGCTGGATCTGACCCCTTAGATGTCTATCTCAAACACGTCGCTGCCAAGTCGGCCTTAAGACTCTGGGAGTCGGGCGAATTAAGGCATTGTCGTGTTGGACATGGCACCATTCTACGGCAGGTGGGTGGTAATATCTTGAGGGAGCAGACTGATTATTTAATTTATGGACCTCGACAAATCTTTTGTTGTGAAAATTCCTAGCAGGGAAGAGTGGAAGGAGAACTCCGTAATTCGGAATAATGAGGTTTCAATATTTACGGATGACTTCAAGGTAGACACGGGGACCGGATCGGGGATCTTTTCTGAGGATCTTGATCTTTCAATTTCACATAGGCTTCCCGATACCTGTACCGTGTTCCAGGCTGAAATATATTGGTAGCGGCAAGGAAAATTGGGCAACTTGCGACGGAGGCGTCGGCTATTGATATTTTTGTGGATAGTCTAGCGCTACTTGATGCATGTGTTGGCATGCATACAATCTTTAGCCCTACTTGAACGACATCGTATAAGGATAGTGTGGGTCCCAGGGCATGAAGGCATTCGTGGAACCGAAATGGCCGATCAATGTGCGAGGAACGGTTCGAATCTTGATGTGATAGATGCCCATGGAGACATCAATATCCCCTTGGCCGAAATATCTAACATACTAGGAGAATAGTCGCTAAAGGAAACGGCTCGCAGGTGCTCTACATTAACCACTTGCAGATTGTCTAGAATTCTTTGGCCCTCAATTGACAAGAAAAGGACAAAGGCACTACTGACCCTCGAGAAAAGCTCGTTAGCAATTCTGGTAGGTGTTATAACGGGACACTGTATGATTGGACGTATGTCGGAGCGTATGGGAATCTCTCGTGTAGGGTGCTGCAGAAGTTGTATGGATGAGGAAGAGGAGGAATCAGTTCAACACCTTCTCTGTGACTGCCCTGGCTCTTCAAGAACGTCGGCTCAAATTTTTGGGCCAAAGATTCTTTCAGGACCTGGACTGTCTCAGGGATGCGACACTGAGCAGCCTATTAGCAAAGGCCCTCAACCAGAGAAAGTTGTTAAAACTGGATAAAATGAGAATGTATTGGTGTTTTTCATTGAAAAAAATCACATTGTTTAACATTAGTAAATACAAAAGCGTTTAATTTTGAAAAAGTTAATCAAATTTTAATTTAAGTTTTTTGTTTAGATAGAGTTAAAAAGTAGAAGAAGATGGTTGCATGTGAATATTGTATGGTTGTGAAAATTCCATACAAAAGGTTTTTGTACAATATTAAGTTAATGTATAATTAAATTAGTTTTCTTATGATTCTTAGAATTAAGAAAGTCATGAATTGAAACATATGTATGTGTATGTTGTGAAAATTCCGTACAAGCGGTCCTTATGAAAAAAATCTAACATATTCATTAACAAAGGTAATAGGTAGAGAAATCACACAATTTAATAGCGCTTGTTTAGAAATACCCATTACTGTCATAAGATCCTTTTGTGTAAAGTTTTTTTTTTTTTCAACCATTACGTTAATTTATTTTTCATTCTGAACTATTAAAACTAATTTCGTATTTTCCAATTTAATAATATGCAAATAAACTATTAATGCATGCGTATCATTTTTTGTGAAAATAAAACAAATAAATGTAACGTTTATTGCTTTAAAATTGTTAAATGAAAGCGTGTTTTATATTAATCTAATACAAAAACTAATAAAAAATATTTTTTATATTTGAATAATAAATATATTTTCAAACTGACAAAATATTTGTTATGGTTGAATATTTTCAGTGTACTTATTTTATTACACAATGCGACATAAACCTGCTTTGTTGAAAGTTGGCATGCTACTGGTTACAACTTTTATGTTTTGTTCTCTTTGTGAGAGTCTCGTTGAGATTGTGTGTGTGCACACAGAATACAGAGGGGTTTGCGTGGGTCTCTATGCTATTAGGCTTTGTGAAAAGCCCCAGTTGGTTTACACGAACCAACGGTAGTGGAGTCCTCTAGGGAATGGTGGGGGTAGATGATCATAGGGGCATCAAAATGGGCCTTATTGGCCTCCGAGTGAACTCGCCTTTGTGCGGGCGGCCCGTTTAACCTAACCTAACCTAGTCGACACTATCCATGTGGTGGTATTGCATGCCAAATTGAGTTTTAAACACTTTTTTCCTAAACTCACAAACTCAATTTAGAGAGACTGCTTATATAGTGTCATAGCATTGACCCTAGTCAACACTCCATGTAGTGCTATTAGATGCCACCTGTCCATTAGGCCACTTTAACCAAAATAAAAAAAACAATAATATGAATTTATGTTCATTTAATTCAAAAGGGCTTGAAATTGCTTAAATTTATTATTTGCAAAAAATTGTTTTTAAATATTTCGAAATTGTTGAAAAATTCATATTTTAGTGTGTAAGACGTTACGTCATAAATATATTTCAGTTCACACTAAAATATGTTTTACGTAAGTCATTACGACAAAAACGTATATAACTCACATATTTAACTTCACACACATTGGGAAAATATTAATTATCGAAATTGTTGAAAAATCCATATTTTAGTGCGTAAGACGTTACGTTATAAATATATTTCAGTTCACACTAAAATATGTTTTACGTAAGTCTTTACGTCAAAAACGTATATAACTGACATATTTAACTTCACACACATTAGGAAAATATTAATTAGTAAGCTGAACCCAAGTTTGAGTGTAAATGGGTGTATTCCGAACCACCAATTTGATTTTAGAAAACAGCACAGCGCTATTGAACAAACGCACAGATTAGTAAGTGTAGAAAAAAAGGCTTTTGAGGAAAAAAAATACTGTATATTGCTTCTCTTTACCGAACATCAGAAGGGTGACCAAAATAATAATAACAACCACCGTATCATCATAAAGTTTTTGTCTACCAAAAATATATCTGTATCAAATATATATATGTAACGAGTGATTTTTTAAGAGCTTGAGAACTTTTTTTTTAAAAAAAACGCATAAAATTTGCAAAATCTCATCGGTTCTTTATTTGAAACGTTAGATTGGTCCATGACATTTACTTTTTGAAGATAATTTCATTTAAATGTTGACCGCGGCTGCGTCTTAGGTGGTCCATTCGGAAAGTCCAATTTTGGGCAACTTTTTCGAGCATTTCGGCCGGAATAGCCCGAATTTCTTCGGAAATGTTGTCTTCCAAAGCTGGAATATTGCTGGCTTATTTCTGTAGACTTTAGACTTGACGTAGCCCCACAAAAAATAGTCTAAAGGCGTCAAATCGCATGATCTTGGTGGCCAACTTACCGGTCCATTTCTTGAGATGAATTGTTCTCCGAAGTTTTCCCTCAAAATGGCCATAGAATCGCGAGCTGTGTGGCATGTAGCGCCATCTTGTTGAAACCACATGTCAACCAAGTTCAGTTGTTCCATTTTTGGCAACAAAAAGTTTGTTAGCATCGAACGATAGCGATCGCCATTCACCGTAACGTTGCGTCCAACAGCATCTTTGAAAAAATACGGTCCAATGATTCCACCAGCGTACAAACCACACCAAACAGTGCATTTTTCGGGATGCATGGGCAGTTCTTGAACGGCTTCTGGTTGCTCTTCACTCCAAATGCGGCAATTTTGCTTATTTACGTAGCCATTCAACCAGAAATGAGCCTCATCGCTGAACAAAATTTGTCACATTTGAACATTTCGAACCGAACACTGATTTTGGTAATAAAATTCAATGATTTGCAAGCGTTGCTCGTTAGTAAGTCTATTCATGATGAAATGTCAAAGCATACTGAGCATCTTTCTCTTTGGCACCATGTCTGAAATCTCACGTGATCTGTCAAATACTATTGCATGAAAATCCTAACCTCAAAAAAATCACTCATTACTTAAGTACATATATATTTGAATTTTTTCTATATACTTACATATTTTAATTTTCTTTTTATTTTTGCTTTCAGTCCTAAGATTTGAGCATTTATTGTTAGTTCGTGTAATAAACAGGTGCTTTCATGAATACTTAAAAAAACTGTCTGCTGGGTTGAAAGCACACAAATGATCGCGTTCTTCAGCTAAACGCGCTGCATTGGTGGGGAAATTCGGTATAATATTGCGGATTCTAATTGGAGGTATGCTACCCAGGGCAGCACGGCTCTTTATACAAGTAGGGTAGGGCAATTGACAAAGGGAGTAATCAATATATTTCGAGAATCCATATTATAATTAATAAATATTATAATTAATAAACTTGTGCTAATCAGGCTCAACGACGTCATCGGGTTTCTCATCAGTGACCAAAATAGGATTTTTTTTTCATAATTTATTTATTGTATTTGCAATATATTTGAAATAACAATAATTACTCATATCTTAAGTCCGAAATGTTTCGTGAGAATTTTCACGATTATTGACGGAAATTAGTTTTTAAAAATGAATAAAAACAGTGATTTTCGCAAATTTTTATTTTCACTGGAAAATTCTTGCGGCTGAATAATTTTAACTATTTTTAGAAATCAAAAATTCATTTCCTCTGCTGTTGGGTTAATGTTCGTAATTTTGAATTCTTTCTTTCGACATAAATGAACAAATCCTAAAATATACGAAAACACTCTAATCAAGTTTAAATATTTTTTTTTTTTTGTTATTTATTGTATCTTCAATATTTTTAAACTAACAATAATTACTCGTATCTTAAGTCTAAAATAAAATATTCTTTTTAAGTCCAGCCAGTGCTAGACAAAAATAATGTTTGTTTCACGGATTTTGAAATCATTTGCGGGTCATCCCTCTAATGTACGGCCAAGAATAGCAGTGTCTCTTCTTTTTAGTCGAATGTAACCAGGTTCATTCAGCATGTTACGCGCCAAAGGGTTTGGATGAGATTCAAGCCTCTTTAGATATGCGACTGCATGTTTCGCTATTTCTGCTTTAACTGATAGCATGTTTAGATCTTTGTGGATGTTTGAATTTTTTATTTACCAGGGAGCAGATGTAATAATACGTAAAATCTTATTTTGGCGCCTTCGAATTTTTTCTACATTGCTAGCTGAGGCAGTGCCCCATAACTGAATCCCCATAGCACCAAATTGGTTTGAGGACCGACTTGTACAGTAGAAGTTTACAATCTAAGCTCAGGGTGGAGTTTCTGCCAATAAGCCAATTTAGTTGTACTACTTTTAGTTTCATTTGTGTTAACTTGAAGTCAATGTGGCTTTTCCAAGTAAGGCGACGGTCAAGATGTATACCCAGGTATTTAACGTCTGAAAGCTGTGGTATCATTTGGTTATTTATGCGAATAGGAGGGCATGAGTCCCTACGCAGTGTGAAAGTTATGTGAGTGCATTTTTGTTCATTCACTTTTATTCTCCATTTTTCTAGCCATTTTTTCAAATTGAGTATGTGGTCTTGTAAAATTTGTGATGCTTCTTGGGCACTTTCATGAATACATAAGAAAGCTGTGTCATCTGCAAAAGTTGATGTGTGGACTAGGGTGCTAATTGGCATATCCGATGTGTACAGTAAATATAAAATTGGTCCTAAAATACTACCTTGGGGAACTCCGGCTTCAATGAGCTGTGGCGAGCTTAAAAAGTCACCTTCTTTTAGTAAAAACTTGCGATTCGTTAAATAATCTTTTAAAAGCTTATACAAGTTTTCGGGCAAGTTCAGCTTTAGCTTAAATATTAGGCCTTCGTGTCAAACCTTATCGAATGCTTGAGAAACGTCGATAAAGAGCGCAGAACAGTATTTTTTTTCTTCAAAGGTCGTTTTAATTACATTTACTAATCTGTGTGTTTGTTGGATCGTACTATGTTGTTTTCTGAAGCCGAATTGATGGTTCGGAATGCAACCTTTCGCGCTAAGTATTGGATTCAGCTTAGTTATTAATATTCTCTCAAATAACTTTGACACGTCAGATAAAAGGCTTATAGGTCTGTATGATTCTACTTTTGTGTGGTCTTTTCCTGGTTTAGGAATCATAGTTATCAAAGAGACCTTCCACTCTGTGGGAAAGTACTCAAGACGTAAGATGGCATTAAAAACAAACAGAATAATTCTGCGACCTATACGGTGCAACTCAACTAACATCTTGTTACTTGTTTTATCAACGCCAGGGGCTTTTTTGGTGTTTAAATCCGCTATTGCCCTTTCAATATCGCTAAATTCAAATCTAAGGGGTACTACGGCACTAGTCTCTACTGATGGCAACTCAGCTATATCAGTACATACATTTGGGGTGAAAACCTTCTTCAAATGTCCAACAAACAAATTGCCTTATTCGGTATCATTCCTTGCCCAGTTTCCACAAGAAGTTCGCAAGGGAGGCTTACGTACGACCGGTCTTTTAAGGTTACTACAAGCACGCCATAATGAATAATCTGATTGAGCAGTTGCGTCGAGGTCTTCCAAGTAATTTTTCAGAGATGCTACTCTTCGAAATTCTAGCAGTTGTCTTAGTCGTTTCGTGCAATCTTTAAGTCTATATTTGAGTTGAGTAGATCTGTGTGCTTGCCACTCTCTTCTAATTATTCTTTTTTCAGCCAAGAGCCGCTCGACATCTACAAAATAAATTTGATTGTATCTAGCTGGTTGTCTGGTTTCTGTCGCATGTTGGGCAGCTGATTTAAGGTTTTGATCAAAATAAATTAGACTCTGGTCCACATCTTCTGTTGTTCTTAGCGGATGTTTTCCGAACAATGAGTACTGAGATACTTTCTATATTTCAACCAATTAATGCTTGTGCAAGTTGTTGTCGACACGTTATTTTGCTGATTCCATATATAGACAATAGTGGGTGAATGATCTGAGGATAATTCGAGTGACGCTTCAACCTTAATCATTTCTCTCGAAATACCTTTAGTCACGCCAAAATCAATAACATCAGGTATTTTTTGTCGATCAGTAGGCCAATACGCGGGTTGTCCACTTGATATCACATTCAGACGCATTTTTGAAATTGTATCAAACAAAACACGACCTTTTGGAGTTATTAGGCGTGATCCCAAAACGTATGTTTAGCGTTGTAGTCGCCTGATGCTATGAAACAGGGACTTGTAAAAGTCGATATATTGACTCTCTGATATTTGAAATCTAGGAGGTGTATAAATCGAAGAAATAACAAAGTTTTGATGATATTCTTCAATACAGACGTTTGTTGCGTGAAGGTAGTCCTCACAAAAGTCACACAGTAAATGATGTTTAATTCGAGCCCTTATTAGTATTGCTGAACCACCACATGCTCTGCCACGGGGGTCTTTAGTGTCATATAATATATAGCCATTGATTTAAAAAAAAGCTATTTGTTGTTAAATGAGTCTCTGAAACCATCATGACATCAATTTGTTGGTTCTTCAAGAAGTACTCGAGTTCAATTTTGTGTTGGCGTAAGCCGTTTGCGTTCCAGAAACATATTTTTGAACAGTTCATGGTTTGTTAAGTACCGCCTGCAACATCATAGATTGCATGCGAACCATTTCTTGTATCATGCTGCTCATAGAGCTCATAAAACTGTTTAACGAATGCACTAATGTCTCGATACTTGCTTCGAGACGATTGTAGTTACCAGATAGATGGTGTTTGTTCTTTAGCTTCTGGATGCATATTTGAGGTAGAATTGGTTGTAGGTGTCGCTTTGTGTGCTAAAACATGGTTGGATTTTAACATATCCGCATATGAAACATGTTTGGTTGTGGGTTGAGCTAACTGAGGGTAATGAGCATTTGCTTGGTATTGTGGCTGCCTAGCAGGAGTACTTAATTTTTGAGTTGACTTCCTTACCTCAGAAAAAACTGGACAGCCTCTGTAGTTAGCAGTGTGATTTCCACCGCAATTGCTACATTTTTTAACCTTCGAGTCATCCTTTGATTTGTCGCATTGGGCGGAACAATGAAGCTCTCCACACACAACGCAAACCGGAGGCAACTTGCAGTAGGCCCTTGTATGGCCGTATTCTTGGCAATTTAAACACTGAACGGGTCCTGACCGCTTATGTGGTTCCTCTACACTTATCCTGCGGTGTAACAGATTTTTTAGATTATAAATGGGATGCGTTTCGTTCTTCTTTAATCTAATATCCCCAGGTTCCAGTTCAACGCGAAATAGAGGTTGAGGGACACGCTCTCGATTTCTGAGATTGTCAACGCTTTTAACCTTAAATCCTGCTTTTTGGAGGCCAGCTTTTATTTCCAATGGATTAACATATGAGTCAACACCTTTGATGACTACCTGTAGGCCTTTGCTACTCTTCAGCTGATAGGTATAAAAGTTCTTATTGCAGCTTTCAAACTCCTTTACTGCTTTACGATAACTACTTTCGTCTATAAAATGAATTTTAGTTTCATCAATGTTACCACGCTTGATTGGAATGACATAGAATGAATTTTCCCCGATAACTGAAATTAACTTATTTATTAATTCATTCGAATTTTTTTCCCTTAAAAAAATTGGTGGTGGTTTAAACGACTTCGGTGCCGTTTTTTGCTCACTTGTTTCGCTATCTAAAATAGCAAAACGATTTTGGGAACTTATTCCGTTAGCCTCCTTATCTTTAAGTACTTTCGACATTGGTGCAATCTGCGAAGATTTAGGGCTTCGACCTCTTTTCAATACAGTTATATATCTGTCCATTCCCACTTGCGTCTTAGGTTTTTCTGCACTATCCATATTACTGTTGGTAACACTGTGTTCAGAAGGCGACTTGTTTGTAGTTATATTATTGTCATCGCTTAGAAAAAGCGACGAACAAGATTGGGCACGTATAACTTGCGTAGAATTTACACACAAATTATTTTCTGTTTTTTTGTTTTTATTTAATTCGACATTGTCAACATTTTTGTTGATTAAATTAAAGAGGCTCATTAGCCCTTATTGTTTTTGTTTTATTTTTAAAGTAGCAATTCAATATGCCGTTGTAAAAAATAAAGGGAAAGAAAGAAATAAAAAAATTACAGACAACTTTGTTGTTGTATTAAAACAGGTTTGTTTTTTTTTTGTTTTTGTTTGAAATTATTCACACAATGTATATTTTGTTTTTTGTTAATGCGAGCTAAAATAAATCGCGTCCGCACTTATCAACGCCAAAAACAGAACTTTGTTTAAATATGATGAATGTTTATTGACTAACTCTATAATAGAATTTAGTTCTTCAACAGCAAGAAAAACGTTTACTTTTTTCTTCTCCAATGACAATTGTTCGTCATTCGACTTAAAAAGTTGATTAACTGGCCAGTCATTACTCTTTTTGAGCAAAAATGCTGGGCCCGTTTTGTGGCATTGAACTCATCAACATTTCAACCCCTTGAAACGATGTCAGAAGGATTGTTCTTTCACGGAACAAGACGCCACGTAACTTGATCAGACAGTTCCTGAACTTCTACAACACGATTTGAAACGAGCGTGGATAGGGTTGATGGATGAATTTTTATACAGAGTTATTTCAGAATCGGTCCAAAAAGTAACACTTTCAATGCGGCATGTTAAAATGGTTTTAACTTTTTTAGCCCATAACTTGGTTAATAAATGTGCTGCGCAAAACTCAAGCCGCGGTGCGTCTTAGTTTTCAAAGGAGCGACTTTCGATTTTCCCGTTAGCAAATGACAAGAAATATTGTTATTCACTCTACTTCGAATATAAATGCAGCAGCCGTACGCTCTAATTGATGCGTCTGAAAATCCATGAATTTGGTGATAAGATTGTGTAGTAGTCGAAACATAGCGGACGTATGAAGATTCTTAGGAATCGATTCATCCCATTCCAATTTTTGTAACCAAAGCTCTTGAATTAGAACTTTTGCTTTGACTACAAGCGGGCATAACAGCCCAAGAGGATAAATAATCTCGCAGACACAGATAAAATATTTCGCTTTGTCGCCTTAAGTATGTGAAATGAATCATCTAACTAATATATTAAAACATCTCTTTTTGGTAGCCAATATGAGCCTAACGGTTTCGTAAAATCTTCTGTATTGTGGAGAGTCTTCTTAACTAGATTTAGGTAGATTCAGTGTTCGCTTCATACTTAGAAACGCATTTTGTTAAATTCAACCCAGCTGACAGCAGTATTTTAGTGACGTCATTACGTATGACATTAAGATCATCAATTGAATCTGCAATTGGTAATAAATTTTTAAATTGATCATTCACATGCATTAAGCAGCGTATTGCCAAAAACGGTGCGGACGATGTGCCATAAGTTACCGTGTTTAATGAATAAAGTTCAAGACAGAGTCTCTTTCACGCCAAAGAATTATTTGAAATCTTTTATCGGACTCATTAATTAAAACTTTGCGGTACATTTTTTCAAAATCAGCAGTGACAGCGTATTTATGCAATCGGAACCGAAGAAGTGTAGAATATAAATCTTCTTGCACTGTAGGTCGAATCATTAAAAGATCGTTCAGAGAGAATTGTGTGGTAGTCCGGCACGAATTATCGAATACAATTCGAAGTTTTGTTGACGTACTTTGTGGACGTAGTACACACTGATGTGGTACGAAGTAGTGCGGAAAATTAGGAATTTTACCGCCTGTAATAGTCATGTATCCTAATTTAATGTACTCTTTCATAAAATTATTATACATCTCTTTCATATTTAAATCTTTTGAAAGCCTTCGTTCAAGCGAAAGAAAACGTCGCCTAGCTGTATCAAAAGAGGAACCCCTCTTATACGGGTCGCCTTTGAAAGGTAGTGACACTTGAAGTCTATTAGACGGCAACTGTTTAACAGTTTTTACAAAATTCTCTTCGCATAATTGTTGCTCTGGCGATAAAACATTAACTTCTTTATGAGCCTCTTCTAGTTCCCAAAATCTCTGAACAATTTTATTAAGAGTTTCCCCAGTTTCGACATTATTACACGTACTAACATGACACGATTCGTTGCCAGGAGTCTTATAATGTTTATATTTACAACCCAACCCAGAAGCGTTTTCTTAAATGTTGTGATTTCGGGACTTATTTGACCTCTCAGCGCCGATCAACATATCAATTTTCTGAGGTGAAAAGGTATGGATCAGCAAGTTCAATATTATCAGGAATATTCCAGCTAGCCGTAGAAATAACCTAATGTAGCTATAACCGGAAATCGTTCGAAGAACCCAAAAATCTAAAGAAAATTCATGAGAGTTCTCTCGAGACTCGAGATGCCTTGCACTTCGTTACTGTGTGTCCTTTTCTTAGGTAATTTATACAGGCAGGTACACCCTTTACAAAATTAAATCTTTGTTTAACAGGAATGGCTGAAAAGGATGGGCAATTTGAAACGTAATGCTCCAACGACCTACAAAAAATGCATTTAATGCTGTCCTGCTGTGTATTAACCTCACACGAAAACGATTTGTTCTTTTTCGGGTAGGTCTATCAGTCTTCAGTACTGTATTAGATGCTTCTTCAGCTGAAATATGCTGATATCTTCTATTTAAAGCCTCTTCACAGTCACTCCATAAGGGCAACTTATCATAATTGAGTTGCTCTTTCCATTTTGATGGAGTGGCTGCATCGACCTTCATCATGACTAAAGGAATAATTATCGCGTTTGTGATAGCCTTGTCGTCACCAATAGACAGAAGTAAATCGTATATAGCTAAAACAGTGTCAATTATGCTCCTCAAAGCGGACGACAAATTAAATAATTGTCTAATGTCGTCAAAAAATATAAGACATGACAAAAATATAAGACATCATAAACTCGCTTTAAACTTGCCAATGCTTTAGAATAGTTCTGTTCAGTAACTTGAAAAGCCTTTACAGTACCTAGAGCTTCATCAGATAAACATGAAATTAAATCATTGAATTTTTCTATCTCTGTGAGGAATATATCCTTATCCATAAGGCTCTCAAACAAACTTGCCACTAAATTTCGGTAATTTCATTTTCAGAAGGCTGCTATGATGAGGAGTGACACCCGTAGCGTTTTTATGTGAGCTTTGTCTTCTACCTGGAGTTAAATGTCATAAATATAGTCATTTTGTCGATACGCATAAATCTTCTACAGCAGATCTTTCACCATTATTAGGATCCAATATCACAATTTCTGACTGGAAAATCATAGCCTGTTCAATATAAGAATTTAATATATCTAGGCGACATTCCAATTCGATCGGATTAAAAGATTTTGTTTTTTCCCTTAAAGATTTCCGGACACACTCAATATTATTGAAGACTGTATTTTTTCGTTGTACTAAAACCTCCATTGTAGATGGCTTGACATTTCTCTTACTTGTTTCATTTTAATTAATCCGCTGTTACGTAATATATTTCAAATAAATTTCAGGAAGGATGTCAAGAAAATTAATTTTTTAATAAGAAATTTTAGAGATCTAATCGATTTAATAATAAAAATATTTTTCAATAAAATATTTTATTAAGAATTAAATTATTCAAAACAGAAAGAATTATTTGCTTGACAAAATTGTTTTGTTGGTTGTATTGGCGAAAACACAATTATTTAAAACCAAAATAATGGAATTTAAAATATAAACTCTACAAAATTGGCATATATAAACAACTCAAGATTGATTTGATTTTTAATAAAAAATATTGCCAAAAATTCTTGTTTTTATTAAGAAAATAAAAATTTACTTTCACTCCATCCTCTAGCTTTAATAAATATTTTACAGTACAATAAATTATAATTTTATTAATTATATTATATTTCAGTACTTTATTAAAATATTATTTTATTTAATTTGTAAATTTACTTCACTTCAATCAGTTCTGTTTTTGGCGTTGATAAGTGCATACATTGTGTGAATAATTTCAAACAAAAAAAAAACAAACCTGTTTTAATACAACAACAAAGTTGTTTGTAAAATATTTTTTTCTTTTTCTTTCTCTTTATGTTTTACAACGCACACAGTAAACTGTCTAGTGGAAAAAAATCAAAAAATAAACTTTCGAATTTATCAATAAAAAACATATGTGATGAAAGCTAAGACTCCCACGATTTCAGAGGTGGTTTGGTTTTTCATGTGCGTTACACCTATAAAAATGTGCGTTACACCTTCATAATTTTTAAGTAACAAAAAATGGGTTTAGAAAAATAAATCTCAAAAATTCATTTTTCTATACAAATGCATGCAAATATATTTGTTTTATTCAGAAATGTAGCAGAAACAATGAAAAAATCCTAAAATTCAAATATTTATAACAACAATGTAAACAAAATTGTGAAGTTTTTAGCCAAAATATGTACTTTTTAAACAAAAATAGTCAGCTTCGATGGACCCAAAAAATAGGCACATCAAAAAACTACTTATGAATCAATAATTTTATTTTCTGTTATGTATACTAAAATATGTATATAAATATTTAGGTGTTTTCTATGCCAACTTTTGAAATATAATGATTTTAAAAATCATCAATATTTGATATTTTTATTAAAATTATCAGTTGATATTTTTAATATTTGAAAATGTGTGATATTAGTAGGCTATGCTTTAAATCAGGGCGAACTAATACAAGGTGAGTGCACGGGCGAATGCTTTAGAATACCTTCACAAAACAATTAAGACAGAACAGACTTGAGCACACTCGAAAAAATAGCAGAGAAAATTGAAATCAAGATTTAATGAATAAACTCCTAATTTCTTCTGACCCATTAATTTCATCTAATAGAAATACAAGAAACACAAGAAGCTCTTTCAACAATAATCAAGAAATTAGTAATTACATAACAGTAGATGAATCTATTAACACTGATTCAGACTCAGAAACTTATTTTAAATTTGTTTTTTATCTTAAATAATAATTTAATTTTAAAATATTTAGTGTTGTCAATTTGGTAACCCTATTCATATAATTTTATTTGAATACCAATGGTTATGAGTATTTTCAAAACTTTAAAAAATAAAAATACTAAAAAGTTTAAAATCATGTTATATTCCAAAAAGGTATACGTCAACCCTAAATAATTAGAGATTGGTTATATTTTATAAAAAAAAAAAACTATCACGATTTATCATTTTGTATGTGAAATTATAGATTAAAATTAAAAAAAATAATAATTACTGAAATGGGGTAATTTTGCGTTTTTTATTGTCCCCGCACCGAAAAAATAAAAGGATTTCTAAAAATGTTAATTAATTTTTGAAAATAGTAGGCCAAGAGAGATATGTGCCAAAAATTTCATTAAGCTACCATAACTCCTTCGATTTTTTTCCAGTTTTACTATGGGGACCGTTCACTGTGCGGCATAATGAATTGCTACTTTAAAAATAAAACAAAAACAATAGAGGCTAATGAGCCTCTTTTTATTTAAGCAACAAAAATGTGGACAATATTGATTTAAATAAAAACAAAAAAAAAAAAACTGAAAATAATTTGTGTATTAATGCTTCGCCAGTTATTCGTGCCCAATCTTGTTCATTGCTTTTGCTAAGCGATGAGAATAAAATAACTACAAACAAGTCGCTTTCTGAACATAGTGTTACCAAAACTAATATGGACAGTGTAGAAAAACCTAAGACGCAAATGGGAATGGACAGATACATAACTGTATTGAAAAGAGGTCGAAGCCCTAAATCTTCGCAGATTGTACCAATGTCCAAAGTACTTAAAGATAAGGAGTCTAACGGAATAAGTTCCCAAAATTGTTTTGCTACTTTAGATAGCGAAACAAGTGAACCAAAAACGACACCCAAGTCGTTTAAACCACCACCAATTTTTTTAAGGGAGAAAAATGAATGAATTAATAAATAAGTTAATTTCAGTTATCGGGCAAAACTCATTCTATATAATTCCTATCAAGCGTGGTAACATTGATGAAACAAAATTTCAATTTATAGATGAAAGTAGTTAACGTAAAGCAGTAAAGCAGTTTGAAAGCTGCAAAATTTATACCTATCAGCTGAAGAGTAGCAAAGGCCTACAGGTAGTTATCAAAGGTGTAGACTCATATGTTAACCCAGTGGAAATTAAAGCTGGCCTCCAAAATGCAGGACTTAAGGTTAAAAGCGTTGACAATCTCAGAAATCTAGAGCGTGTTCCTCAACCTCTATTTCGCGTTGAACTGGAACCTGGGGATATTAGATTGAAGAAGGATACGTGTAGAGGAACCACATAAGCGATCAGGACCCGTCCAGTGTTTAAATTGCAAAGAATACGGCAATACAAGGGCTTACTGCAAGTTGCCTCCGGTTTGCATTGTGTGTGAAGAGCTACATTGTTCCGCCCAATGCGACAAACCAAAGGATAAATCGAAGGTTAAAAAATGTTCATACGCGGATATGTTAAAATTCAATCATATTTCAGCACAGAAAGCGACACCGACAACCAATACTACTCCAAATTTGCAGCCAGAAGCTAAAGAAAAAACACCACCTGATAACTGCAATCGTCTCGAAGCAAGCATCGAGACATTAGTGCATTCGTTAAACAGTTTTATGAGCTCTCATGATGCAAGAAATGTGTGGCAGTTCCAGTAACCACATTTGCAATGACGATTTAAATTTGATTTTACGTTAAATAATTCTTGCAAACTACGTTGTATTACATTAGTGTAATTTATTATACAGCAATGAAATTTACTACTATTTTTTACTTATACTTTATACTTAAGAAAATAAAAATGGAGTTTTAGTTAGTTATAGTTCTTTCAAGACAAAAACACGTTTTTCAATCCGCTACAATTGGTGACCCCGACAAACAACGAGCATCGATATGATTGACGGAAAACCAAATCAAAATATAATGGCAGGCCAATCTTCATCCACGCAATCATCTACACAATCATCTGCACAGTCCGTAACACCGGAGAATAATTCTGGTGACAACAGCGAAAATAGTACTGTCATAAGCAGAGTCTCTGTAAAAGTGCCACCGTTCTGGCCGGAACAGCCCGAAATATGGTTTGGCCAAGTGGAGGCTCAATTTGGTATATCTGGTATAAATAACGACATATCCAGATTCAACACGGTAGTAGCAGCCATTGAAAGTAATGTTTTAGCTCAGGTATCCGACGCCATTTTGAATCCCCCTGAACGAGACAAGTACAACAACC
The DNA here is from genome assembly GCA_949628195.1 of Phasia obesa. NCBI lineage: Eukaryota > Metazoa > Arthropoda > Insecta > Diptera > Tachinidae > Phasia > Phasia obesa. Next base: position 55,866,037 of record OX451219.1, on the reverse strand, counting down.
TAAAATCATGTATTATTGAGAGATATTGTGACAGCGAACAAAAGAAGATCCAAAAGCTTATCTCTGAAATTGATTTGGGTGACAAACGCCCAACGCAGCTGCTAAATGAGTTAAGCGGTTTGGCCAAAGGTAAAATTAATGACGAGTTTTTAAAGTCGCTTTGGTTACAAAGACTACCAGCGCATACCAGAGCGATATTGCAAGCATCGAACGCCGGCCTGCCGGAGTTGGCAAGACTAGCTGACAAAATTTTGGAAGTTTCAGACTATCCACAGATAGCTGTAGTGGACAAACAGCAGTCACGAGGGGACGAAACCATTCTTCGTATACAGCGCATAGAACAACAATTAAATCAACTCGTAAGTATAGGAGATAAAAGGTTTCGTGGCAGAAGCAGACAACGTCATTCGAAAAGTAAAGAACGACAGGCAAATATACCAGGCTATCCCCCTGCTCAATGCTGGTATCACGAGAGATTTGGTAGCAATGCACGAAAATGTCGATCTCCATGTAATTATTCTGTAGCTAATACAAAAAACTAATTAAAATGCCACATCCCGCGGGCGGTAGTGGTGATAATTTTTTTAAAATTGCTCGCCTCACTATTTGTGACAAAAACACAAGTATTAAATTTTTGATAGACACCGGGGCCGATGTGTCCGTAATACCGCCTAACTCTAACGACAAACATAAAAAACCCATTTAACACCAACTTTTTATGCCGCTAATGGTTCGCCTATAAAAACGTTTGGTCAACGCCGTCTTAATTTATCGCTTGGATTACGCCGCAGTTTAAAGTGGGATTTTTACATCGCCGACGTCAATACTGCAATCATTGGCTCTGATTTTTTAAAAGCATATGATTTACTTGTAGATATTAAAAGAGGCAAATTAGTTGACAGGAATACAATGTTAGAAACAAAAGCAAATTTTTCGCAAAATTCAGGGATTAAAATTTTTACGTACAGTAAGTTGATAATAAGTTTTCTAACATTCTAAGTGAGTATAGTGATTTGGCTGTTTTAAATTCAAATAAAATGCCTATCAAAACAGAAACAACACATCATATAGTTACATGTGGCCCACCAGTTTTTGCACGTCCAAGGCGGCTTGTTGGCGAAAGGCTAGAAGCAGCTAAAAAGGAATTTCGTTACCTCATGGAGAAGGGCATTTGTCGACCGTCAAAAACCCAATGGGCTAGTCCACTTCATCTAGTTAAAAAAGCAAATAACGAATGGCGGCCTTGTGGCGACTACCGAGGCCTCAACGCAGTAACTCTGCCAGAAAGATACCCGATTCCATACCTTCATGACGTAACTAATATTCTGCACGGTAAAAAGGTGTTTTCCGCGATTGATTTACAACGAGCTTATCATCAAATACCAATCGAACCAGCTGATATACCAAAAACAGCCATTACAACGCCGTTTGGCTTATACGAATTTGTGTATATGACATTTGGGCTAAGAAATGCAGCCCAAACATTCCAACGGCATATCGACGGTCTGCTAAGAGATTTGGACTTCACATTTTCATATATTGATGATATATTAGTGGCCTCAGAGAATGATGAGCAACACGAGAGACATTTGCGTATAGTATTCGACAGGTTGAGAAAAGGAAATCTTTCCATCAATGCGAACAAATGCAAACTTGGACAGTCAGAGCTTGAGTTTCTAGGCCACACTATCACAAGAGAGGGGCTACGTCCACTTAAAAGCAAAGTCGAAGCTATACGTAATTTCGAAAAACCAACTCTTGCAATGGACCTAAAAAAATTTTTAGGTATACTGAATTTCTACCGCCCATTTCTACAGCATGCAACAAAGCATCAAAGCGTCCTTCAAAGGCTTATTAATGGAAATAAAAAGAATAACAAAACAACAATCGTATGGTCTTCTGAGGCTCTAAACGCATTTGAAGCTTGCAAACACGACTTAGCGCATGCAACTTGTTTGAGTTACATGTCACCTCACGGCGAACTTACGTTAACGGTAGACGCATCGGACACAGCAGTCGGCGCAGTACTCCATCAGGTTGTTGAAGGTATACACCAACCATTAGGTTTTTATTCAAAGCAATTGTCCAGCGCTCAACAAATGTACAGTGCTTACGATCGTGAACTAACTGCTATTTATCAAGGTGTCCAACACTTTAAGTATGCATTAGAAGGTCGGACTTTTACAATTTATACGGACCACAAGCCTTTAGTGTTTGCATTCCAACAGAAAAGCGAAAAGGCTCCTTCTAGAAGAGTAAGACAATTAGACTTCATAAGTCAATATTCTACAGACATCCGTCATATTAAAGGCCGAGAAAATATTACCGCCGATTGGTTATCCCGAATTAATGCTATTACATCAAACACAATTAATTTTGACAGTATGGCTGCAGAACAAGAAAACGACGGCGAACTTAAGTCAATACTGGAAACAGGTAAGGATTCGCCACTAAAACTCACACTCTTACCCATTCCAGATTCCACGAAGTTTTTGTACTGCAATATAAATGGTTCCAAAATAAGACCATATGTGCCAATTAGTTATCGGCAAATCGTAATCAGGAAGATGCATAATTTAGCTCATCCCAGAATAAGAGCTACGCAAAAACTTGTAATGGAGCGGTACGTATGGCCTGGAGTGGCGAAAGACGTCAAAACTTTCGTAAAGGGATGCGTTCAGTGTCAAAAAGTAAAGGTTGGAAAATACTCTTCAGCCTCATTAAGTAACTATGCTACATCCGACAAACGTTTCCAGCATGTGAATATCGACCTCATCGGCCCACTTCCAACATCGGATGGGAATCGCTATTGCCTTACGTGCATAGACCGCTTTTCTAGATGGTCGGCGGCAATTCCAATCCCAGACATTTCGGCACATACAGTGGCAAAGGCTTTTATAACAGGATGGATATCATCGTATGGAGTACCGGAGAATATAACGACAGATTTGGGAAGACAATTCGAGTCTAAGCTTTTTGAAGAGCTAACCAAAGTGCTAGGTATACGCCATCTACGGACCACGGCATACCATCCACAAGCAAATGGTATGATTGAGCGATGGCATCGCACGCTTAAAAATTCTATTAAGTGTTACGCCACAAACGATTGGTGCTTCGTCTTACCATTAGTTTTGTTAGGGCTTCGAACAACTATTAAACTAGATATAGGAGCCAGCCCAGCAGAATTGCTTTATGGCACACAGTTGCGATTACCGGGCGAATATTGGGAGCAAAGTAAGAGTAAAGGTACTCAAACTGAGTTTGTTCAAAAACTGCGGAGTGCAATGAGTGATCTCAGAAGTCCGAATCCATCGTGGCATTGTAACAGAAAATATTACGTAGATCCAGACTTAAATAAATGTAAATTCGTTTTTGTGCGAGTGGATCGCATCCGAAAACCACTAGAGCCAGCATATGAAGGGCCATTCGAAATAAAAAAGCGTTATGAAAAGTATTTTATAATACAGGAAGGGAAAGAAAAGGATAAAATTTCGATCGATCGACTAAAACCAGCAAAAGTATATCCGACCGGAAGCACAGAGGTAACAAACAAACCAGTGTCGCAACAAGTTTCTCAGGATGTGCAAGAGAGTAACAAAAAAGGCTCTATGACAACAGTTACGAGATATGGAAGGCGAGTTAAGTTTCGAAGTTATTACAAGTAACGCAAACGCTGGCCGCAGGGTACTGTGGCAGTTCCAGTAACCACATTTGCAATGACGATTTAAATTTGATTTTACGTTAAATAATTCTTGCAAACTACGTTGTATTACATTAGTGTAATTTATTATACAGCAATGAAATTTACTACTATTTTTTACTTATACTTTATACTTAAGAAAATAAAAATGGAGTATTAGTTAGTTTTAGTTCTTTCAAGAAAAAACACGTTTTTCAATCCGCTACAAATGGTTCGCATGCAATCTATATTGTTGCAGGCGGTACTTAACAAACCATAAACTGTTTCTGGAACGCAAACGGCTTACGCCAACACAAAAATTAACTCGAGTACTTCTTGAAGAACCAACAAATTAATGTCATGCTGGTTTTAGAGACTCACTTAACAACAAATAGCTTTTTTAAAATCAATGGCTATATATTATATGACACTAAAGACCCACGTGGCAGAGCATGTGTTCAGCAATACTAATAAAAGCTCGAATTAAACATATTTACTGTGTGATTTTTGTGCGGACTACCTTAAGGCAACAAACATATGCATTAAAGAATATCATCAAAACTTCGTTATTTCTTCGATTTATTTACCTCCTAGATTTCAAAAATCAGAGAGTCAAAATAAAGCGACTTCTTCAATATAATTGAACTATCAATAATTACTCATATCTTAAGTCTAAAAATATAAATATACTTGTTAAGTCCAACCAGTGCTGGACAAAAAAATGTATGTTTCACGGTTACTGAAATGTGCGGGTTATCCCTCTGATGTGCGGATTAGAGAAGCAGTGTCCCTCCTTCTTAGTCGAATGTAACCAGGTTCATTTAGTATGTTACGGGCCAGTGGATTAGGATGAGTTTCAAGCTTCTTTAAATACCTTATGGCAAGTGTCGCTATTTCTGCTTTAACTGATGGCACGTTTAGATCTTTATGGCTGTTCGAGTTTTTTTATATACCAAGAAGCAGATGTAATTATACGAAGAATACTCCAATTAAAGCATGTGGGTTTTAATTCCGAACATAAATTCTTTATTACTGAAAATCTTACCAAAACCAACTTTGAAATCTTACGTGCTGCTTTAGGCCTCAAAAAGAAAAATGTCATCCACAGTGCTTTTACTATGCGTAACTTTGTTTATGTAAAAATTACCGCTAATGATCATATACTAGAAATTGAAGGCATTGGGCACCTGCAGGAGTTATTTCCTGGTTGTGAGGATCTGGACGTCGCTGAAAACCGCAATTATATATTATACTTTACCTCTAATCAAGTTATTACTTAATCAAGTCTTAAACTTTAGTCACTATAAAACACCTAGTATCTTTATTAATTTATTTTATAATATTTAATGACTTACATTTTCTTCTTTTCATTAATTTTTTACAACTCCTTTTCACTTGTATGCGTTGCCATAACCTTGTTATTATATGTTTACAATAAGTAATCATTCTTCCAGGGACAGTGTGTATAACATGATTAGAATTCTTTCCGAACCAAAACAGGTCTAAAAATTGTACACCTTAACGCGCAAAGCTTAAAAAATCAAAATTGATGAATTTAGATATCGATTTATCTCCTCACGTATTGATTTTATATGTGTTTCTGAAACCTGGTTTACGTTGGATGTTCAAAACTTTGTTTACAAGGTACCTGGCTTTAAACTTTTCCGTTCCCATCGCAAGATTCTTGTTAATAATGTTGAAACTCGAGCGAAAGGCGGTGGAGTCGCTATTTCTGTTCGCAATGGATACACTGTAGAGAAAAACTAAGGACTACTACTTTTTTCCTCACAACTTACAGGCACTCTTGAATTTTCACTAACAATATATGAAGTCGATAGCTTCATGATACAACTCAATACGACAAATCTAGGAATGACACAAAAAATAAGAAATGTAGGAATTGCGATAGATACCATACAGACGTTGTCCTTTGTACAAATCGTACTCCAGTAAATAATGCGCCACCTGCATGACTTAATGACTAAAAGACTGCACGAAACCGCTAAGAGAGCTACTGTAATCTCTAAGAATATAGTACCTGAAAAATTAATAGAAGCACTTGACTATCATTTTGACGTTCATACTGATAAATTAAAATACCAGTCGTACGTAAGCCCCTTCTCGAGCTTCGTCAGCAGGGAATGATACCGATCTATTTGCTGACCATTTTAAAAATTTGTTTACTCCATATGTATCGACAGATATAGCTAAGATGCGACCAGTCGATGATGGTTGAATAAATTTAGGATAAGTTGAAGGATTTATTGTCCAATTAATAAATCCTTTTTTTTTTTTTTGCTTATAATTTCTCAAGCAATGAGAAATTATAAGGGCGAGAGAATTTTATAATGAAATAAAAGAAATTAAACCAAAGGAATTAGTGTACGAGCAAGAGTAAAAAAATAAATAATAGCAAGAGATGCTTACCAATTTGATGTAGAAATATGAGTGATTATTTTATTTTTTAATATTATGCCGCGAAGGCTTTTTAGTACACACATTATTGTTTCATTTTCAGTTGTTTCATTTTTCCAATATATTGGTGATAACAAGTAAATTAGTTATAATAAAATTCATTGAATATAAAAAACGCTAGAAACTATTTATAACAATATTTCTTTTAATTAAAAATTAATTTAGAAATATAACAATAATAATAGGTATAAAAGAAAAATAAAGCTATATGCTAATTTGTCCATGGCGCCCCTCATTGCACTGTAGCAATTATTGTTGAGATGAAGTTGCGCATAACACATCAGCTAAAGAACGAGTGGCTTCAGATATAATTTGTTGGTTGGGTTGATTCCGGTTGGTGGTGGTGTTGTTTCTGCGGCTGCTGCGGTTACGGTTATGGCTCATAATATGCCTGTTGCTGTTGTTGCGACGACGGTCGCTGCTAACATTACGGTTGCTGTTGATACGATTGTTGTTGATACGGTTGTTGTTTATACGGTTGTTGTTGATACGGTTGTTGTTGATACGGTTGTTGTTGATGCGGTTGTTGGTACGGTTGTCGTTGCGTTGCCTACTGTTGTTGCGTTGCCTGCTGCTGCTGATGTGACGTCTGTTGATGTTGTTGTGGCGGTCCTAGCGGCGATCGCCTAAACGCTCGTGCACACTGCGCCTTGGAGCCCTTGTACGCCTTCTGTCGTGCAAAAGTGTGTGGTGTAACTGCCCACAATACATACAGCTGTCAGGGCTATCGCAACTATACACATTATGTGTCCGCGCAAAGCAATTCAAACAATATTCGAACCGCCGCGCCACTATGTTACGTTCGGCTGGGCGCATTGCCAAAAACGTCTTACAAAATCGGATTGAATGAAACCGGTGGCACAATTGGCATTTGTGGACAGCTGGGTCCCGAGGTACCTGCGAACGTCTCCTAGAAGTAGAAAGCTAGTAAGTAATGATAGAAATAGAATAGCGTTTAATGATAAAACGAGAACTATAATGGGAAATAGGATGGTAGGAATGGAAATAAGTAGATCTTTATTTGGCTGCATTGCCATCATTGATATTAGTTATATTATTATAAGGTAGATAGCAAAGCTTGGCGATGGGGCGAGTTACGATACCAATTGCTGTACGTATATCCACAACTCTAACATTTTTGTCCGAACCCCAATGAACTTTTTCAATCCTGCCTAGACGCCATTCGCTGGGAGGTGAAAGATCGTCGATTATGACTACGAAATCATCTACTTGTAAATTGGGCCTTAAAAACTTCCATTTATACCTTTTATGAAGTGATTTTAAATACTCTTCCTTCCATTTTATGGCAAACCGGTGATGGATAGCCTTCAGTTTTTCTCAACGATTAATTAGAGAGAGGTTTTCGCAGTATGGTTCAGGGAGAGCCATAAGAGGACCACCCCGGAGAAAGTGTCCGGGAGTAAGAGCCGTTAAATCAGACGGGTCTTCAGAGACAGCGGATATGGGATGCGAATTTAATACGCCTTTTATACGAGCTAATACAGTAGCGAACTCTTCGAAAGTAAAACGATGAGCGCCAGAAATTTTTTTCAAATGATATTTAAAGCTTTTGACGGCTGATTCCCAGATCCCGCCCACATGAGGTGCCTGGGGCGGAATAAATGACCATTCAAAGCCCTGTGTAACATATTTTCCAGCAATGTCTTCCGATACTGAGTTGATAAAAATACGAAATTCTCTCCGGAATGCTCGATTCGCGCCTATAAAATTCCGTCCATTGTCGGACACTATTTTCTGAGGAAGACCTCGTCGGCCAACAAATCGTGAAAAGGTTGCCTGAAACGCAGCAGTAGTTAGACTCGAGCAAGGCTCTAAATGCACCGCTTTTGTAGCGAAACATACGAAGATGCATGCGTAACCTTTTATAATCGAAGCCTTTCGAAGAGTCGAACTTTTAAGCTCAAATGGTCCTGCGAAATCGACACCAGTAACATGATAAGGAAAATATAGAAAACATCGATCGGATGGCAGGGCTGCCATAATCTGAGAACAGGATTGTCTCTTATGTATTATGCACGTTTTACAAAAACGTATAAGCTTTTTTATGTGGAGTTTTAGACGAGGGATATAATACTCAGTTTGTATCATGCGACACATTAAATTACAATCGGCATGTGCTAGAATTTCATGCAAGTGCGCTAAATATAAATGGCAAAATTGCGAATCATAAGGCAATATAACGGGAAATCTTTCATTATAAGGTAGCAATGAAATAGCTAGCCTTCCGTTTACTCGCAATACACCTTTAGAATCCAGGAATGGATTTAGTACATACAATGAGCTTTCTTTTGCTATAATTTGAGAATTAGTGAGCGCATCGTATTCAGACTTATAGCATTTCTGTTGAGCTAGAGTAATAAGCCTTGTTTTTACAGAATTAACTTCGGCTTGACTTAAATGAGCACTGGTGTACAACAATGGAAATGTTGGCTCAGAAAACGAACGTTTAAAATGTCTTATAAAGCGAAAAACATACGCTAGAACTCGTAACGCTATAGTATAAGAGGAAAATCTTTCGAGTACATCAACTTGTTTGGTTATAGTATGTAAGCTACTGATGAGAACAGTATCGCTTTGAGTTTCGACGCCAATAACTTCATTAGGTTTACCAAATTTTAATGGATTATTCTGTGGCCATTCGGTATGAGGATTTGTCAGCCAAGCAGGTCCACTCCACTATAAACTATTGTGTATAAGATCTTGTGGTCTACAACCTGCGGCAGAAGAGGTTTGTATTCTTATGTAGACCGTGGCGCAGTAGGCTAATTTTGAGGCATCACAAAATCCATGAATTTCAACAGTATCAACGGGAGTAAACTGTATCCAACGAGGGATTTGGATTTCTTCTACTTTTGGTAAATCGGTAATTATTTCGTTCCAGATTCGGAGAGAATCGGAACTTACGTTATCATCCTAATCGATTCGTTCCAACCACAGTTGCTGGTTGAAAATTGGTTGAAAAGCATACGTAAACGAGTCAGTAAGCGCGTTCCAACGAATGCCACGAGTTTTCGTTGCGCTTGAATCATAAAACTTTAGAAAGTTTGAATCATAAAGATCATCTTTGTGAAAAGAATTAAGTAATCTTGAGTCGTTTGAGGTAATTTTCTTAAGTAAAAAGCCTGCAGATTCTAACGTTCGCACAAGTTCATTTTGCGCTTTAATTGCGCCTTCGATCATATGATCTCCGGAGAGGACATCATCGACATAAGTTTCTTTCCGTAAAATTGTACTCGCCCTTGTAAATTGTTTTTCAGAATCAGATGCTAATTGTAATAAAGTTCTAATGGCGAGAAAAGGGGCGCAATTAATGCCAAATGTTACGGTTTTTAATTGATAATCTTTGACTGCCTCCCGCGGAGACTTTTGAAAAAGAATTCTTTGGTATGGCCTATCTTTTGGATCTATCAAAATTTGGCGGTACATTTTTTGAATGTCCCCGACGAATACAAACTTATAAAGTCTCCAATTCAATATTATGGACATTAGATCATTTTGCAGAGTGGGACCTGAGTAAAGAACGTCGTTCAATGAAAATCCGGACTTAGTGTTTCGTGATGCGTTAAAAACCACTCTGACCCTTGTAGTTTTACTTTCTGGTCTGACGACTGCATGGTGTGTAAGGTAAAAAGAGTTATATTTGTTCTCTGAGAAATATTCACAAGATGTTGTTTCCTCCATATGATCAAGAGTGATATATTCAGTAAGAACGTCGTTATACTGCGTACTTAATAAAGGGTCTTTTGCCAACATTTATTCCATTCGAGCATATTGACTGAGAGCAACATACCGCGAAGAACCTAAGATGCGAGAAGTAGGAAAATCTTGCCTAAATGGCAATCTCACCATGTAACGACCATCCGATAGCCGTTTAGTTGTTTGTTGGTAAAATGTTTCGCAGTAATCATCTTCTGATGAAACAAGTCGAGGTGACGGAATTTCTTCCTGCTCCCAGAATTTCTTTACTAACAGGTCCAAACTGTTATCTTCTTCAGAACTAACGCATGTTGACAGCGAAAATATTGACTGTGTCTGAATTGGGCCGCTAAGAACCCAACCGAATATTGTTCTGTACGCAGATGTAGAACCACAAATATCTCTTTTAATACCTTCAAGATTAATTAAACGCCCACTATCGTTCCCAAGGACCAAGTCGATTGGAGCCGAAATATTGAAATAAGGATCCGCTAGTTCAAGATTTGAAAGATCACTTATATTAGTGACATTAAACGACACTGACGGAATTTGATTTGTCACTTAGGTAAAACTATAGCAGAGATTTTAAAACAGAAATTATTAATTTTTGATACTAAGACCAAATCACATTCTTTTTCAGCCTTTTGACTTTGGCTTCCGATTCCCACAATTTCATAATGAGATTTTCTTGCGTTAATGTTTAAACGAGCCCTTACTTTCTCGGACAGAAAAGTTCGTTCAGAGCCGGGATCAATCAATGCTCGAATAGTGAACAATTCACCTTTACATTCAGAGAGCTGTTCGTAGCAATACGTTTGCATTATTGGTAGCATAATTAGCGTTGATTTGTGGAAAATTACTAGAATTAGAAGTTGAAGGTCGAATTATTAATTCATTAGGTTCGGGAATTTCAGTATTAATATTAGATACATTAGTATTAGACTTTTGAGGCTGATATGGATTTGCACTTTTATTTGGGAACTTTGGTTCCATATTATTTCGGGGATTATTTACAGAACGCATATGAAGCATTGTGTGATGCTTTTTCCCGCAGTTAAGGCAAGTATTTTTACTAGCACAATTTCTTTTAGTATGAGATTGCGACAAGCAATTATTACAAAATTGATTTTTAAAAACAAAATCTACTCTCTCTTGAATTGTAAGTTTACGAAATCGTAGACATATTCTCAAACTGTGATCTTGATCACACAATTTACATTTGTTTTTTTTTTTCGCAATTTTTTATTTATTGTATCTTCAATATAATTGAACTATCAATAATTACTCATATCTTAAGTCTAAAAATATACTTGTTAAGTCCAACCAGTGCTGGACAAAAAAAATTTATGTTTCACGGTTACTGTAATTTGTGGGTTATCCCTCTGATGTACGGATGAGAGAAGCAATGTCCCTCCTTCTTAGTCGAATGTAACCAGGTTCAATTAGTATGTTACGGGCCAGTGGATTCGGATGAGTTTCAAGCTTCTTTAAATACCTTATGGCAAGTTTCGCTATTTCTGCTTTAACTGACGGCACGTTTAGATCTTAATGGATGTTGGATTTTTTTATATACCAAGGAGCAGATGTAATTATACGAAGAATCTTGTTTTGGCGCCTTTGAATTTTTTCTATGTTGGGAGCTAAGGCAGTGCCCCATAATTGAATGCCATAACACCATATTGGTTTTAGAATTGACTTGTATAATAAAAGTTTGCAATCTAAAGCTAGAGTAGAATTTTAGCCAGTTTAGTTAGACTGCTTTCAACTTCATTTGTGTTAACTTTGTTTCTATGTGCCGTTTCCATGTAAGGCGCCGGTCAAGATGTATGCCGAGATATTTGACGTCTGAAAGCTGAGGTATCGTTTTGTTATTTATCCGAATAGGGGGGCAAGATTTTCTACGCAGTGTTAAAGTTATGTGAGTACATTTTTGTTCATTCACTTTTATTCTCCATTTCTTCAACCATTTTTCTAAATTAAATATGTGGTCTTGTAAATATCGTGATGCTACTTCGGGTCTTTCGTGAATGCTCAAAAAAGCTGTGTCGTCAGCAAATGTCGATGTGTGAACTCGGTTACTAGTTGGCATGTCTGAAGTATACAATAAGTATAAAAAGGGCCCCAATATACTACCTTGGGGAACTCCGACTTCGATTGGTTGGGGTGAGCTCAAAAAATCTCCTTCTTTCACAATAAATTTTCGTTCGGTTAATTAACTATCTAGCAGCTTATATAGGTTTACGGGCAAATTCAGTTTTAGCTTATATATAAGGCCTTCCATACCTTATCGAATGCTTGAGAAACGTCGATAAAAAGCGCAGAGCAGTACTTTCTCTCTTCAAATGTCTTCTTAACAACATTGACTAACCTGTGAGTTTGTTCGATCGTACTATGTTTTTTCCTGAAGCCGAATTGATGCTTTGGAATACATCCTTTGTCGCTTAGAATAGAGTTAAGCTTAGTTATTAACATCCTCTCAAACAGCTTTGACATATTTGACAAAAGGCTTATAGGTCTGTATGATTCAATTTTTGTGTGGTCTTTTCCTGGTTTAGGAATCATGGTATACCTTCCACTCTGTGGGAAGTACTCAAGACGTAAAATGGCATTAAAAATGATTGGAGCTATACGGGGCAACTCAAATAACATCTTGTTACTGGTTTTGTCAACGCCAGGGGTTTTTTTGGTGTTTAAATGCGTTATTGTCTTTTCAATACTACAGCACTGGACTCGACAATTGGCAACTCAATTACATCAGGCATTATATTTGGCGTAAAAACCCTTTTCAAATGTCCAGCAAATAAATTGCCTTTTTCGGTATCACGCCTTGCGCAGCCTCCAGATGTAGTTCGCAAGGGAGGCTTACGTAAGACTGGCCTTTTAAGGTTTCTACAAGCACGCCATAATGAATAATCTGATTGAGGAGTTTCATCTAGGTGTCCCAAATAGTTTTTCAGGGATGCTACTCTTCGAGATTCCAGCATTTCTCTTAGCCGGTTCATGCGTTCTTTAAGTCTGCTTTGGAGTTAAGGAGATCTCTGTGATTGCCATTCTCTACGAATTTTTCTTTTTTCAGCCAAGAGCCGTTCGACATCTATTTGTCGGGTTATTGTTGAATGTTGGGCAGCTGATTTGAGGTTTTGGTCAAAATCAATAAGACTCCGTTCTACGTCTTCTGGTGTTCTTAGCGGTTTTACGAACAATGAGTGCTAAGATACTTTCTATATTTCAACCAATTAATGCTTGTGCTAGTCGTTGGTGATATGAAATCTAGGAAGTGAATAAATCAAAGAAATAACTAAGCTTTTATGAAATTCTTCAAAACCACGTAAGTGACAGATTTGGCTACAGTTAATTGCAAGTAACAAATTTAAAAAAAAAAACAAGTTTCTATACCCTTCAGAGAGTTGCACAGCCATGTTTTGTTGTTTTGAAACCCATATTAAAGAAGTTATTAAGTTTTTTTCGTTTTCTGAAAAACGATGTCTTTGCGCTTACGTGGTTTAAGAATAATCGCAACGAAATGTAAAAGTGAGAAATGGTGAGTATTATTTATTAATTTATAATTAATTTTATTTATTCTTTTACAGAAAAGTTAAGTACTCGAGGAAAGCGGTATCGTAAGAACGAGATTGTGGCAAATCAACCGAGATAGTGTAATGTATTTTAAATAAATTGTGCCAAATAAAGTAAAGAAGAAAAATGTTTGTATGTGCTTATGCTTTACTTTATAAGTAATAAAATGTAATTTAAAAGATTGTTGTGTGAATTTTAAAAAATTATTTAATATTATTTTATTTTATAAAAGTAATTATAATTCGCAGTCTCACAGCAAATTATTTTGTCTTGAATACCTGGGGGATTACTCTCTATTTCGATTCGAAAAAAAACATAGTACGAAATCGAACGATTTGTACCCTTTAAAGCGTTTGCGCATTTGTCTTTCGCATCTCTCTTTTTCGTTTTCGCAACTGTGGCAACACCGAACTCTGTAGTGCGAAAGCCTCTGTCAAATTCGTTCAAAAAACACAAATACCTTGCGATAGTAAAAGAACAAACGCGTAGAAAGAAAAACAAGTAAGTACTTCAAAAAAAGTTTAATATACAATTAAATAAATTACTATTTGTAGGGAAAACAAAGAAAAGAAAAAAAGAAAAAAGAACAAATTGTAAGCTTGTTTAGCATGGATGAAGCCGCCTGCCAACGGCGATATGTTTTGGTATAAGCGATGATAACTGTAGCCAGTGAATAAGGATTTGCCTGAGGTAACTTTTAAATCTTCACAAAACCTGAATAGCAATCTGGAAGAAAATATGCGAGCTGCTAAACATGAACGGCCATCAAACCTAAATGCACGGGATAATCTTTTAAAAACGTAATTGGAAAATCAAGCAAAATTTCACAAGGAGACAGCTGTAGTACTTGGAGAAATAAGGAATGGTTTAAATGAATTAGTGAGGTATAATAGAAAATCTTTTGGATTGAAGGAAAAAATGCTGGCATTTAGCAAAGAAAAATTCTAATTCGAAAAAAAGAATGCAAAGTACAAAAACAAAAATTGGAATTAGAAAAGTTGGAAGTTAAAAAGGATAATTAGAAATAGAAAAAGCAAAAATGTGATATTGTAATCTTAGTGATATTTTTACTTATGTATATATATTTTTTATGGATTCAAATGAACTGAATAATTTTTAAGATTGTAGAGGTAAGATATATTTTATAATGCGAATGAAGTACCTTTTTAGTTTGAAACCCTAGGTTGTAAGTTTTTGGAAAAAATGTATTTTCAAATGCCAATGAAGTGCCATTTTTAGTTTTTATAATATATATTAATAATCAGAACAACTTTGTCTGTTCTTTTTGAGTGTTTATTTAAAACTGAACTTAAAAATCTAGCTTAATTTAAATTCAGTTCTGTTTTTGGCGTTGATAAGTGCGGACGCGATTTTTTTTAGCTTGCATTAACAAAAAACAAAACATACATTGTGTGAATAATTTCAAACAAAAACAACAAAGTTGTCTGTAATTTTTTTTTTCTTTCTCTTTATTTTTTACAACGGCATATTGAATTGCTACTTTAAAAATAAAACAAAAACAATAAGGGCTAATGAGCCTCTTTAATTTAAGCAAAAAAAATGTAGACAATTATATTAAATAAAGACAAAAAAACTGAAAATAATATGTGTGTAAATTCTACGCCTGTTATACGTGCTCAATCTTGTTCGTCGCTTTTGCTAATCGATGACAATAATATAACTACAAACAAGTCGCCTTCTGAACACAGTGTTACCAACAGTAATATGGATAGTGTTAAACCCAAGACGCAAGTGGGAATGGACAGATACATTACGGTATTAAAAAGAGGTCGAAGCCCTAAATCTTTGCAGCTTGCACCAATGTCTAAGGTACATAAAGACAAGGGCTCTAATGGAGTAAATTCACATAATCGTTTTGCTATCTTAGATAGTGAAACAAGTGAACATAAAACGGCAATTAAGTCGTTCAAACCACCTCCAGTTTATTTAAGGGAGAAAAATTCGAACGACTTAATAAAAAAGTTAATTACAATTATTGGCGAGAACTCATTTTATGTAATTCCCATCAAGCGTGGTAACATTGATGAGACAAAAATTCAATTTATTGATGAAAGCAGTTATCGTAAAGCAGTAAACGAGTTTGAAAACTGCAAAAAGAACTTTTATACCTATCAGCTGAAGAGTAGTAAAGGTCTACAGGTAGTCATTAAAGGTGTAGATTCATACGTTGATCCAGCTGAAATAAGAGCCGGACTCCAAAAAGCGGGTTTTAAAATAAAAAGTGTAGATAATCTCCGTAATCGGGAACGTGTCCCCCAACCACTATTTCGCGTTGAACTGGAACCTGGAGATATCAGATTGAAGAAAAACGAAACGCACCCCATTTACAATCTGAAATACCTGTTACACCGTAAAATAACTGTAGAGGAGACGCATAAGCGTCCAGGACCTGTCCAGTGTCTAAATTGTCAAGAATATGGTCATACCAGGGCTTACTGTAAGTTGCCTCCGGTTTGCGTTGTATGTGGCGAGCTACATTGTTCCGCCCAATGCGACAAAGCAAGGGATGACTAGAAAGTTAAAAAATGCAGCAATTGCGGTGGAAACCACACTGCTAACTACAGAGGCTGTCCAGTTTATTCCATGGTAAGGAAAACCACTCAAAAATCAAATACTCCTGCTAAGCACCCACAATATCAAGCAAATGCTCATTATCCTCAGTTAGCCCAACCAACAACACAACATGTTTCATACGCAGATATGGTAAAAACCAATCATACTGCAGTACATAAAGCGGCACCGGCAACTAATTCTACTCCTAATTTGCAATCGCATCCTAAAGAACAAACACCATCTGGTAATTTCATTCGTCTCGAAGTAAGCATCGAGACATTAGTGCAGTCGATAAACAGTTTTATGAGCTCTATGAGCAGCATGATGCAAGAAATGGTACGCATGCAATCTACTATGTTGCAGGCGTTACTTAACAAACCATGAACTGTTTAAAAATATGTTTCTGGAACGCAAACGGCTTACGCCAACACAAAAATGAACTCGAGTACTTCTTGAAGAACCAACAAATTGATGTCATGATGGTTTCAGAGACTCATTTAACAACAAATAGCTTTTTTAAAATCAATGGCTATATATTATATGACCCCGTGGCAGAGCATGTGGTGGTTCAGCAATACTAATAAGGGCTCGAATTAAACATCATTTACTGTGTGATTTTTGTGAGGACTACCTTCAAGCAACAAACATCTGTATTGAAGAATATCATCAAAACTTTGTTATTTCTTCGATTTATTCACCTCCTAGATTTCAAATATCAGAGAGTCAATATATCAACTTTTTCAAATCACTAGGTCCCTGTTTCATAGCATCAGGCGACTACAACGCTAAACATACGTTTTGGGGATCACGCCTAATAACTCCAAAAGGTCGTATTTTGTTTGATACAATTTCCAAAATGCGTCTGAATGTGATATCAAGTGGACAACCCACCTATTGGCCTACTGATCGACAAAAAATACCTGATGTTATTGATTTTGGCGTGACTAAAGGTATTTCGAGAGAAATGATTAAGGTTGAAGCGTCACTCGAATTATCCTCAGATCATTCACCCACTATTGTCTATATATGGAATCAGCAAAATATCGTGTCGCCAACAACTTGCACAAGCATTAATTGGTTGAAATATAGAAAGTATCTCAGTACTCATTGTTCGGAAAACATACCGCTAAGAACACCATAAGATGTGGACCAGAGTCTAATTTATTTTGATCAAAATCTTAAATCAGCTGCCCAACATGCGACAGAAACCAGACAACCAGCTAGATACAATCAAATTTATTTTGTAGATGTCGAGCGGCTCTTGGCTGAAAAAAGAAAAATTAGAAGAGAGTGGCAAGCACACAGATCTCCTCAACTCAAATCTAGACTTAAAGATTGCACGAAACGACTAAGACAGCTGCTAGAATCTCGAAGAGTAGCATCTCTGAAAAATTACTTGGAAGACCTCGATGCAACTGCTCAATCAGATTATTCATTATGGCGTGCATGTAGGAACCGTAAAAGACCGGTCGTACGTAAGCCTCCCTTGCGAACTTCTTGTGGAGACTGGGCAAGGAATGATACCGAAAAAGGCAATTTGTTTGTTGGACATTTGAAGAAGGTTTTCACCCCAAATGTATGTACTGATATAGCTGAGTTACCATCAGTAGAGACTAGTGCCGTAGTACCCCTAAGATTTGAATTTCGCGATATTGAAAGGGCAATAGCAGATTTAAACACCAAAAAAGCCCCTGGCGTTGATAAAACAAGTAACAAGATGTTAGTTGAGTTGCCCCGTATAGGTCGCAGAATTATTCTGTTTGTTTTTAATGCCATCTTACGTCTTGAGTACTTTCCCACAGAGTGGAAGGTCTCTTTGATAACTATGATTCCTAAACCAGGAAAAGACCACACAAAAGTAGAATCATACAAACCTATAAGCCTTTTATCTAACGTGTCAAAGTTATTTGAGAGAATATTAATAACTAAGCTGAATCCAATACTTAGCGCGAAAGGTTGCATTCCGAACCATCAATTCGGCTTCAGAAAACAACATAGTACGATCCAACAAACACACAGATTAGTAAATGTAATTAAAACGACCTTTGAAGAAAAAAAATACTGTTCTGCGCTCTTTATCGACGTTTCTCAAGCATTCGATAAGGTTTGGCACGAAGGCCTAATATTTAAGCTAAAGCTGAACTTGCCCGAAAACTTGTATAAGCTTTTAAAAGATTATTTAACGAATCGCAAGTTTTTACTAAAAGAAGGTGACTTTTTAAGCTCGCCACAGCTCATTGAAGCCGGAGTTCCCCAAGGTAGTATTTTGGGACCAATTTTATATTTACTGTACACATCGGATATGCCAATTAGCACCCTAGTCCACACATCAACTTTTGCAGATGACACAGCTTTTTTAAGTATTCATGAAAGTGCCCAAGAAGCATCACAACTTTTACAAGACCACATACTCAATTTGGAAAAATGGCTAGAAAAATGGAGAATAAAAGTGAATGAACAAAAATGCACTCACATAACTTTCACACTGCGCAGGGACTCATGCCCTCCTATTCGCATAAATAAGCAAATGATACCACAGCTTTCAGACGTTAAATACCTGGGTATACATCTTGACCGTCGCCTTACTTGGAAAAGCCACATTGACTTCAAGTTAACACAAATGAAACTAAAAGCAGTACAACTAAATTGGCTTATTGGCAGAAACTCCACCCTGAGCTTAGATTGTAAACTTCTACTGTACAAGTCGGTCCTCAAACCAATTTGGTGTTATGGGATTCAGTTATGGGGCACTGCCTCAGCTAGCAATGTAGAAAAAATTCAAAGGCGCCAAAATAAGATTTTACGTGTTATTACATCTGCTCCCTGGTATATAAAAAATTCGAACATCCACAAAGACCTAAACATGCCATCAGTTAAAGCAGAAATAGCGAAACATGCAGTCACATATCTAAAGAGGCTTGAATCTCATCCAAACCCTTTGGCGCGTAACATGCTGAATGAACCTGGTTACATTCGACTAAAAAGAAGAGATACTGCTTTTCTTGGCCGTACATTAGAGGGATGACCCGCAAATGATTTCGAAATCCGTGAAACAAACATTATTTTTGTCTAGCACTGGCTGGACTTAAAAAGAATATTTTATTTTAGACTTAAGATACGAGTAATTATTGTTAGTTCAAAAATTATTGAAGATACAATAAA
The DNA here is from genome assembly GCA_949628195.1 of Phasia obesa. Taxonomy (NCBI): domain Eukaryota; kingdom Metazoa; phylum Arthropoda; class Insecta; order Diptera; family Tachinidae; genus Phasia; species Phasia obesa. Next base: position 55,846,854 of record OX451219.1, on the reverse strand, counting down.
TAAATTATGAAAAAAAAAAAATTTAAATTCAACTTAAAAACTAACAAAATGAGTTGGTGGCGAGAAAGAACAAAAGTGCATAATAAGCACATTCACTGTTACTGCTTCATGCTGTAACAGTGGAAGTTTGTTTGCTTAAAGACTTATTGTTAAATTTAAAATCAAGAAATTCGCTGACGTTTGCGTCTGGCAATTTGTGGGAAATTATAAAAATATTACATATATGTGATTTCCCCACCCTTAGTGTTTGCTCTCCGTTCAAACGGATCAGGGTACTCTTTCAGTTTTAGTTCTATTTTGCTCTTTCTCACTTTACAACATTTAATTCTTATTATATTATAAGTGGTTACCTCCTAAAGCTCAAGAAATAAAGACATAAAGGCAAATAACACGTCACTTTCGAAACACCCTATAAGTTTTAGTATTTGTTGCTATAGTGGCACAGTTACACACCTTCTGTAAAAATTTCAAGTGTCTACCTATTATGGTTCAAAACTTGGGTCTTATACATGCAAATCACACCACTATCGGAACACCCTTTAATTTTTATTTTTTTATAGTTGTTTATATAGTGAACTAAGTTTTAATTACTGTTTGTAAATTTTAAATGTATAGGCACATATTCGTGAATAACACCTATCAATCGGAACACCTTATAAGTTTTAGTATTTGTTGCTATAGCGGCAACAGCTATACATATTTGTTTTTTTTTTTCATATTTTATTTATTGAATCTTCAAATATATTTTTGAACTAACACTAATTACTCATATCTTAAGCCTAAAATAGAAATAAATAGACTTGTTATGTCCAGCCATTGCTAGATAAAAAAGATGTATGTTTTACGGTTGCTTCTATCTATCTATCTATCTATCTATCTATCTATCTATCTATCTAATTTTTTTTATCTATCTGATAAAAGACTTATAGGTCTGTATGATTCAACTTTTGTGTGGTCTTTTCCTGGTTTAGGAATCATAGGTATTAACGAAACCTTCCAACCTCAAATAACATCTTGTTACTGGTTTAATCAAAGCCAGGGGCTTTCTGCGTGTTTAAATCTGTTATTACTCTTTCAATATCACTAAAATGAAATCTTAAGGGTACTGCAGCACTAGCTTCGACAGTTGGCAAAACAACTGCATCAGTCAATACATTTGGAGTAAAGACCTTTTTCAAATGTTCAACAAATAATTTGCCTTTTTCGGTATCATTCCTTGCCCAGCCTCCTGACGAAGTTCGCAAGGGAGGCTTATGTACTACTGGCCTTTTAGGGTTTCTACACGCACGCCATAAGGAATAATCTGATTGAGGAGTTGGGTCAAGGTCTTTTAAATAGTTTTGCATAGATGCTGCTCTTCGGGATTCTAGTAAATCTCTTAGCCGTTTCGTGCATTCTTTAAGTCTGGTTTTAAGTTGAGGAGATTTGTGCGATTGCCAAATTTTTGATTTTCAGTTCTTATGTTACGTACGGTGTTGTGCATAAGTGTACAAATATATATTATTACAGTGATGTGCATAACTGCGCATGCACTATACCACATTAAATCATAAGAATGTAATATACTGCAGAAATGCAACCAACTTTTCTGTTTGTACTAGCCGCACACAACAGGGATCATATTACACCAGAAGGAACAAAGCTAGTTTACGGACACATTATAAAAATTAAAAAAAATTGCCTATTGTGTGTAAAATTGAATTCTAAGCAAAAAATATAAAGTGAAATAATTAGGGGCGACGCTTAGTTTCGGAGTTACGGACCCCCAAAGTAAAATATGATATATCTCGACCATTTTATGACGGAATGAGGCAATATGGGTATCGTTGGAATGGTAATTAAATGTGCTATCTATCTATCTATCTATCTATCTATCTATCTATCTATCTATCTGTCTATCTATCTATCTATCTATGGTATAACCAACACGGGCTTCGCTAACTAAAGACTTTCTGCATAGCCGGCCTTCGGCCGGGCGCAAGGGTTTTCTCCTCTATGGTATAACCAACACCGGCTTCGCTAACTAAAGATTTTCTGCATAGCAGGTCTTCGGCCAGGCGCAAGGGTTTTCTCCTCTATGGTATAACCAACACCGGCTTCGCTAACTTAAGATTTTCTGCATAGCCGGCCTCCGGCCGGACGCAGGGATTTTCTCCTCTATGCACAGTGGCCAATTTGGCTTCGCTAGCGGCATTTTATTCATAGCTTCCAAAGTAAAGAAGATATCTTGAAAGTTATTTTTTTTCTCAATTCAGAAAAAAATGAAACAATGAGTTACGGACCCCCAAAGTAAAATATGATATATCTCGACCATTTTATGACGGAATGAGGCAATATGGGTATCGTTGGAATGGTAATTAAATGTGCTATCTATCTATCTATCTATCTATCTATCTATCTATCTATCTATCTGTCTATCTATCTATCTATCTATGGTATAACCAACACGGGCTTCGCTAACTAAAGACTTTCTGCATAGCCGGCCTTCGGCCGGGCGCAAGGGTTTTCTCCTCTATGGTATAACCAACACCGGCTTCGCTAACTAAAGATTTTCTGCATAGCAGGTCTTCGGCCAGGCGCAAGGGTTTTCTCCTCTATGGTATAACCAACACCGGCTTCGCTAACTTAAGATTTTCTGCATAGCCGGCCTCCGGCCGGACGCAGGGATTTTCTCCTCTATGCACAGTGGCCAATTTGGCTTCGCTAGCGGCATTTTATTCATAGCTTCCAAAGTAAAGAAGATATCTTGAAAGTTATTTTTTTTCTCAATTCAGAAAAAAATGAAACAATTTTTGGAAAAAAATTAATTTTTTTTTTATTTTTATTTTTAATTTTTTTTTTAATTTTAAATTTTTTATTTTTATTTTTTTTTAGGTTTTTATTTTGTTTTTAATTCAATAAACATTTTCCACCATATATTCATATATAAAAAAAAAATGTCAACTCAAAGAGAAACCATATTATAAAAGAAATATTAATCAGATTCTTCAGTATCAGATTCAGAGAAATCATCTTCAAAATGATGCATTATAAGCAAGCTTTTAACTTCCTTATCGAAACTAATATTTCTGGAATAGGAAATTGATGAGCCGTTGGACAATGAAGATATTAAGGGATCAGAACAAACAAGAAGAGCGTTAATTATATCTTCCATTGTATTTTTCCTGTAATTTTTTCTAGTATTATTTTCACGGATGTTCCGATAATGTTTATTTCTGATTTCAAGCGCTTCCTCGGACATCATACCAATTGGAAGCGAAAAATGATTGATTATGTCTGCTCCATGAATTAAAATTCTGTGAACAGACGAGGGCATGTAAAACCAAGGGTATAAACTAACAAAAATTTCGGCAGTTTCCATTGCGTAAAGTCTGAATGCCTCCGTGTTTATATCGTATCCACACGCAAGTGCTCGTAAGACGACGCTGAATCGATATATTAAATTTTCGTTCACTCCAGTTATACGAGCGGCTAAATCTGGTTGTTGAAAGAACCTTCTTGCCGTATTTCCGTTGTTGGTATTTCCAGTAACAGCCATTGGTATGTCGACCAACAAATGCATTTCTTCTCGTAGCTTCTGCTGTATATTTGTTTTATTTTGTCCAACAATATCCTTGTCAGCACCACGGTATTCTATAGGATATGTGCAAAATACATTAAAAAAATCTTATCCAGGAGTGGAGACTGGATAGCCCATATTGAAAGAGGTTCACTTTAATTGGAAAGCTCTTCACCAAATTTAAGTCATTCATATTTTTCGGTGTTGCGTTTCAGATTCCGCATATTTGCGAAGAAGATTCTGAAATGACGCTGAAAGTTTTACCATCAAGCATGGTCATTTTGGTCATTTGGCTCTTAATATTTTCAATTTCCCTGCGACTCAGGTCCGCCGTTTCCTTCTCGCAAAGTATTTTGATTGGTCGACAGTATCGTGTAGAAGAAGGTCGATTGTTTTTCCATAAAACTGTCGGTCCGTTCTGCACTTGCAGTGGTACAATACAAATTGAAAATAAATATTGGTCTCTCATGTTTCCTTAGCAGTCGTTAAATTTTTGCCTATATGTGGAATGGCCGCTGCTGCCATCACAACCCCATTTGTAGACAGCAGTTAAATGGGTGTTATTATTACTTGTAGATGGGATTTCAAAACTTTCAGGGTGTGCTTCCATGATCCTATTTATTGTATGGTCCACAAGACTTTGTAGTGGCACTTCAGCATAATAATCAGTGACTGTAATGTCACTAGGATAGCACTTTTATTTTGCGAAGCGTAATTTTTCGTAGCATGGATATATATCGGCGTTTTGGTTTCTTGCTGCTTTCTTGTTCAAGTTCCAAGTGTATCTGGTATGTCCAAGATCTACAAATAGCGCAAGCGCTTTATCGTCCGAAAATTTTGATGGAAGGGGCTTTGGTTTTTTTTATATTTTTTATTACCTTTCCGCTAAAATCCTCATCGCCTTTTACTATTTCTACAACTTTGGAAGCACTGCGCTTCCCAGCTTTATATAAACTGCAGCTTGCAGCTACCAACAATCCTTCACATGACACTTCCTCTGTAAGCCCTGACATCTTTTTGACTTGCGTTTTTTTGCAGCACTCGGAAAGCTCTTTTTCCGGTCGTCCAATATTTTCATTTGCTTTTTTCCCAATAATACCAATGGTGTATCTAGCCATTCTTGGTTAATTTTTTCGAAAAACACCTTACTTCTGCCACAGGCCTTCCACTTTTGGATAAGCCTACTAGCAAAATTTCGCAGTTTCCTTCCAATTTCGCACTGCTCCTTCTGAGTATAAGTAATTTTGCTCAAAACGGTACCAAGAACATAATTTTCCACGGCGAGAAACTTCTTGGTGGGGATCGCTTCTTCATGCCATATTAAAAAAAGGGTGCGTTTTGTCACTGACATTTTGCCTAAAAAGTACAATAAATTGAAGGCTCGCAGGTGCTCGCAGTAAATTTTGGACATTTTGGACACACAATGGTTTACACATATAGGAAAATTTACAATTACACTGAATACAGGTGAATTTTGTAAGTTCTACTCCACGAAAGTCAGGTGTACGTTACAATGGGCGAGTTGCTAATACACTTAAACATGATTACGTTTTATAAATAACATAAGTATACACAGATCACAACTACAGTTTTTTTTTATATAATACATACCTTGGCGTTAGTATATAACAAAACTTTTAATGAAAATAATAAAATTTGCAAGTTTAACACGAATAGCAAAACGATGATCAAAAAGGCGGAAATATTTTGCACAACACTTGCAGAAACATATGCTGACTTTGACAGCTCACAGCTGTTCATCACCTGTAAGCTGAGCTTTTAAAAATCGATACAAATCTAATGAATGTATTTGTTATCGATTGTTAAAAAAAATTAATGGTTTTTCAAATTTGAAAATTTGAATTTAATACCGCTAGCGAAACCAAATTGGCCACTGTGCTATGGTATAAACAACACCGGCTTCGCTAACTAAAGATTTTCTACATAGCCGGCCTTCGGCCGGGCGCAAGGATTTTCTCCTCTGTGGTATAACCAACACAGGTTTCGCTAACTAAAGATTTTTTGCATAGCCAGGCGCAAAATAAAAATAAAAAATATCATTTTTTTTATGGTCGAGATATATCATATTTTACATAGAAACTTTGGGGGTCCGTAACTCCGAAACTAAGCGTCAACCCCAATTTTTTTACTTTACATTTTTTGCTTAGAATTCAATTTTACACACAATAGGATACTTTTTTTAAATTTTTATGTTGTGTCCGTAAACTAGATTTAAGCCCACCAGAATAATTGACCTTCAGAACGTATTTCCACAATGTGATTGAGTGGACAATCAATAAATTTACTCAATCATGAATTTTGTAGATCAATCAATATTTATTGATTTCATTTAGGCTTAAATTAGGCTAACTTAAGTAATTTTTTAAGGAAAAATTAATCAATAAAGAATCAATAAAGAAAGTAGTCTCTATTATCCACTATTTAATGCCTGAGGAAAGTCTTGAGGTTCTTTCATACACAATAGTTTGGTCATGACAAAATAGCAAAGGAAAAATAAAACCAACAAGTTTTTTATTTTAAACTTAAGATATGAGTAATTATTGTTAGCTCAAAAATATTGAAGATACAATAAATAAATTATGAAAAAAAATAAGTTTTTTGGCAACATAATAAATAAATACGAGTCAATATAATGGGTCGTTACCACAAAAAAAAAATTACCAGATCATGTAGTACCTGTGTCCATCCTTTATTCCCTATTATCTTAGTTTTATTATACTGGTTACTTTGTGCTGAGTGCTATTGGACTATTTAGTGACGAAGGTATAATATTGGTAACTGAACAGCAGCGTTGCCAAATGTTCAGATTTAACTCATTATTCTTTATGGTGTGTATGTAGAATCCTTAAAATTCCAGTTGTACGTAAGCTTCCGTTGCGAACTTCTTGTGGTACCAAAAAAGGCAATGTATTTGTTGGCATTTGATAAAGGGTTCAATCCAGATATATATACGATATGGTTGAGTTTCTACCTGTCGAGGCTGGTACTGGAGTACCCTTATTATTTCAATTTAGTGATATTGAAAGGGCGATAACTGATTTAAGCACCAAGAAAGTCCCTATCATTAATAAAATCAGCAACAAGGTGTTATTAAAGCTGGCCCGTATGGCACGCAAAATTATTCTTTTCGTTTTTAATGCCTCCTTACGTCTTGAGTACTTTCCCGCAGAGTTGAAGGTGTCTTTGATAACCTAAGCCTGGAAAAATACCACACAAGAGTGTAATCATATAGACCCGTGAGCTTTTTACCTAACATTTCAAAGTTATTCGAAAAGATTTCCAAGTTAAACCGAACCATCAATTCGGATTTAATAAACCACGCAGTACAATCGAACAAACACTCAGATTAGTAAATGAAGTTAAAAGGATCTTTGAAGAAGGAAGCTACTGCTCTGCACATTTTATATACATTTCTCAAGCATTTGATAAGGTATGTAATTCAGGCCTAATAGAGTTTTCTTTTTTGAAAAAAAAATTCAGCCTTATTAATAGAAAATAGTTTTTACGAAGAAATAAAGGATATACTGAAAATGACAAAACCTCACGAAATAACTATCATAAAAGGAGATTTCAATGCAAAGGTTGGAAATCAGATGGTTCCTGGTATTATAGGCGAATATGGACTAGGAGAAAGGAATGAGAGAGGTGATAGGCTTATCCAATTCTGTCAGGAATACCAAATGAAAATAACTAACCCAACTTTTCGCTTACCGCCAAGAAGACTGTAATTATGTCATTGAAGGATGGAAAAGCCTGTGGTCCTGATGGGATTCCGTCAGAAATTTTGAAGTTAATAGACGGCAATAACCTAAATCTTTTGACGAAGCTGTTTAACTTGATTTATGAAACAGGTGAATATCCACAAGATTGGCTGGAATCAACTTTTATTACAGTTCCCAAAACATTGCAGTGATTATAGACTCATCAGCCTTAAGAGTCACGCTCTTAAACTTTATTTTAAAATAATTCACGTCCGTATTTATGACAAATGCGAGCAGGTAATGGGTACGTTCCAATTTGGGTTTAGGATGAATTGAGTACACGCGAAGCACTATTCCCTCTTCAAGTATTAATTCAAAAATGTAGAAATGTACAAAAAGATGTGTTTTTATGTTTATTCGATTATGAAAAGTATATTGGCGTAAATAAATATATAGTAAAAGTATATTGAAGAGTATATTGGCACCAAAAAGCACGGGTTAGCATCAATGGTGAACTGATGGAGTGTATTTCGGTTTCCAGAGGCGTTAGACAAGGATGTATATTATCCCCCGTATTATTTCATGTTTATTCCGAGAGAATATTTCAAGAAGCACTTAACAATGTTCGGAAAGGAATATATATAAATGGAACTTTTGTTAACAACATTCGATATGCTGGTGATACGACTCTTTTGGCTTTTTTGGATAATATACAGGGACTCCAAGGTCTATTAAACAAACTGACAACTTCACTGTAAGTTGGACTTAAATAAATATTCAGAAGACAAAATATAAGATTATCAGCAGAAATAACACTGATAAATAAAAGACAGTTGCGTGGAAATAGTACACATATTCAAATATCTCGGTGTTAACATCAATGACAAATGGGATATCTCAAAAGAAATAAAATGTCGCATTGAAATGGCAAAAAATTTGCGTTCTTTAAATATAAAAAAGTCTTCACTAGCCATAGCATTAACCTTCAAACAAAACTGCGATACATAAAAACATACTTGTGGTCGATTTTGCTCTATGCCATGGAAATATGGAAAATAAAAACTATGGATATAAAGCGACTTGAAGCTTTCGTAATGTGGACCTACCGCCGCATACTTAAAATACCATGGACCCACCATACATCAAACAATGAGGTGCTACAAATATTACATCATGGACGAGAACTTCTGAATAGTATAAAAGTAAGAAAAACAGCACACTTAGGGCACACAATGCGTAACCCAAAATATAAGCTGCTGTAAACTATTATCCGTGTAAATATTGAAGGAAGACGTACTAGAGAAAGAAAAGAAATAATATGGATCGATAATATTCGGACGTGGACCGGTATACATGATGTTGTAAATCTTCTAAGCGAAGCAAGAAATAGAGAGACGTTTGCAGAAATTATAAGAAAGTTATAACTTACTACTAGAATGATAAATGTAATTACATTGGCCGCCAACATTCGGAAAACGAATCGGCAAATAAAGAAGAAGAATAGGTAATACTTTTTATGGATCACCCAGCCCTTGCTAAGTGTGACCTTTTTTATGATTTTAAAAGAACACAAAAACAAAATTATTTTACATTTAACATTTATGTCTATGTGACGTATAAAATAATATTATTATTCACATAAAACTTTTAATTCAAAATAAAATTCTTGCTTTCATTGAATGAAAAATATTTATAAAAAGGGCAATATCTCACCCTAAATAAAATTTGAGTGTAAAAAGTTTAGCATATTTGCATGTGTGTGAAGTTAGCTTGTGAAAAAGTAATTAAAAGGAGCTATTATATTAACATTTTATTAATAATTAATAATAAGGCTTGGAAAAGAAGTGAAAATATGCATTTTCCCATATGGACATTTATTAAATATCAAAAAAATGGCCAAAATTGGAATGCTGCGGCTTAGCGCACTACAGCAAAAGGAAAACACAAAACAAAACATCAATAAAACAAAAAAGACAAAGTAAATAAGAATAAATAAAACAACTACCAAAAAAGGAAATAAATCATAAATATTAATCTCTTGTTATTCTCAACTTAAAAAATGCCAAACAACAATATACAGACGCGCCAAACGACAAAAAGAAGTGCTATTGATGCTGAATTGTATTCTCTAGCTTTTATATCGTCTGAACAATTAGAGACAGATTCAGCGAAGCACAAATGGCAATGGGTTGAAAAAAATATGAGTAAACAACAGCAGTATATTAACGATCGTTTTAAGGAGATTTGCGAGCAGGGGGGTTACTCTCTATTGCGATGCGAAAGCAATTTCGATTCGAAAGCTCAATGCGATAAGAGGGCAAATCGGTACTCTCTATGACTTTCGTAACACCTTTCGCAAAATTTTTGTAAAAGTGGCAACATTAACAGTTTAAAATATAATAACAAAAGTTAAACAGGTTGAATTTACATATAAATATTGATGGATTATGGTTTAGAGACTTAAATTAACTTGAAACGAGTAGCAAACAGATAGGTTCGATATACTTTTGATAAATAAACGCTGGTATAATAAATCTGTTATGGCCAAATCACTATCTACTAAAATTAAAAACTGTCGTTGTTTTATTTGTAACTATTTGGCTTTGATTTCCTTAAAAATAACAATTTAGATATCAATTAAAACATATTTTTAAAGTAATTACATGTTTTCCTCCTTTGCGTATGCTCTTTTGCTATCGCAAAATATTTGGACTTATCGAACGAATTTGACATACTCTTTCGCATTACAGAGTGTGGTGCTGCCATCTTTGTGAAAAAGATATGCGAAAGAAAAATGCGCGAAAGCTTTAAAGAGTACAAATCGTTCGATTTCGTACAATTTTTCTTTCGTATCGCAATAGAGACTCCTGAGCTATTATCAACATTTCGTTCGTTACGAAATTCAGTTCATACTAGCATTAGGAATGCAAAATCGTCTTACTATAAGGATAAGTTTTCAAATTGCTTAGACAGCAAAAGTAAATGGAAAGAAATTCGTAATATTGGAGTGGTTGGTGATGACTATTATACTGTTGATCAAGATATAGATATTGACGAGATAAATTGTAAATTCGTAGATCTTCCAATGCCAGTAGCCCATGTAAATCCGTACAAAAATTATAACATGACAAGTACTTCTACCAAATTTGATTTCAAATGTGTATCTTAACTTGAGGTATACAAAGGCTTTTTTAGCATATAGTACAACGCTATAATCTGTGACGGTGTAGATCCCAGATTTATTAAAATTATCTCTTCCTCAATACTATCATATATTATTAACCTCTTTAATAACATTATAACAAAGTCTTCATTTCCAACAATTTGGAAGCACGCTAAAATAGTTCCTACACCAAAATCCGATACCGAATTTCCACCAAGAGCAATACTTCCATTTTTGTCTAAGATACTTGAACGAATATTACACAACCAACTAAGTAGCTTTCTAAATGATAGCAACTTACTTTCGCCCAGACAGTCTGGTTTTCGTCCCCTTCACAGTTGTGTGTCTGCGTTAATTGACGTAAATTGCTACACCTCCATACCCATCCATGTCTACTCTCCTAATGTTGTATCCTTGCAAAGAAATTGACAGGTCAGTGAAAACGGGGTCAAACCATGTCTCAGATACATATATCAAATCTATACCGGAATTTTTGAAAATAAGTCTAAACTCTACAATCTTAAGTCTCAAGCTTTGGGCATTGGTGTGACAGATTTTAATACCACGTCTTTGAGTAGCCAAGATTTTTATCATCCTACCAGTTCCGTCTCTAGAACGAACTCTACCGATATTCAAACGGTTCATTAACTCTTACAAGCAAGAAAGAGCAACGCACAAGGAAAACATTAAATGGCCAGATATAATAGGAATATTTATAAAATAAACGACAAAGAAAAATAAAAAACTATATGTAATTAAAATATTAGGCGCTATAAAAATATTATCAAAATTACAAGTAATTAAAAATAATAATTTATGAATAAACAAGAAATAAAACGACGTGTTTTTAATACTTAGATTAATGAAATATACCAGCAGTAGAAGAAGAATTGTCGGGGACAATTTGACACAATAAATACTGAAATCCTTAGATCTTAATATTTCACCAACCGCTACCCAATTAATGTCGTCATATTTGACAAATAGATCACAATCTGTTTTTTATGCAAATACCTTGTCCAGTAGTATCGTACTAACAAGAGGTGTACAGCAATGCTCTAATTTAGGGTCTTTGCTGTATTCTGCTTATGCTAACGACCTTCCAACTAAGTTGGAACATTTTAATGTACACATGTATGCTGATGACGTACAGTGGGATTTGTTCATAAAATGTTTGGCAAAAAATATAAGGAGTACTCGTAGAATGTTGAAATTTTGCTCTGAGCCTTTGGTTAGCCCAATTAAGAAAAATGTAAAGTTTCATCAAAATTAGCCACGCCCACTACCCACCGCCCGTAGAACCCAAAATTTATTTTTGGCCCAAAGTTTTTGAAATTAGGAACAAAATTAAGAACAAAATAAAGTTTCATCAAATTTTGCCACGCCCACTACCCACCGCTCATAGAACTCAAAATTTATTTTTGGTCCAAAGCCATTGAAATTTGGCATGGAGCCTTTTCTTACCTCAATTAAGAATAAAATAAAGTTTCATCAAAATTGGCCACACCCACTACCCACCGCCTATAGAACTCAAAATTTATTTTTGGACCAAAGTTTTTGAAATTTGGCACAGAACCTTTTATTATCTCAATTAAGAATAAAATAAAGTTTCATCAAAATTGGCTACATCCACTACCCACCGCTCATATAACCCATATTATATTTTTTCCCACAACTTTTTGTTTCTTTACCAAAACTATTTATTTTATAAATAAATTTCAATACATTCATTTAAATATAGAATTTTATTCATCATCTACCATTTCATCAAGTTCCAGAACCTGTTAACGGGGTTGACATCTAATGCTACTTATAAAAGGATATGAGGATATCCTTATTTCTGGCTTCTTCAGAAAGCATTCCAATAGGAAGTATTGTCGCATCCGTGTATCAGTATTTTCTGTACTGTTACTGGGATATAATACCAACTATATTTTTCAACAAAAAGTTTTGCTGTATCTTGAGCAAAATTCTTGAACTTCAAGGAATTAACTTTTTTGCCACAAGTTATTATTTGTAGTATAATGCGAAATCGATTAATTAGTTGCTCCACTACACCAGTCACATCGCCAACAAGTGCGGGGTTAGAAAAGAAATGCCTGGACGTATTTCCCTCGTTAGTAGACCCAGTTCGTTGTTGAACTACATCCACTCGTATATCCATCTGTTCCTTTAAGGCCTTCTGAATTCGAAGTTAATTTTCCAGTTTTAGACTTTTGTGTTCGTCCTTGAGCGCTGGCCATCTTTCAAATGGTTTGTTGTAGGCAATATGAAGTATGCACTCCATACATTTTATGCGAGAATGTAAGGAGGAAACGCCCAATTTGGTGCTTCACCATCAATAGCTTTGCTTGAAACTAATTTAAGATTATTCATTGCAATTAGTGAGTTCGTAACTCAGTTCACTATATAAAACAGAAAATAAACTCATTTTAATAATACCTTTTTCACTTCTCTATTTGCTATTTTTAAATTGTAATTTAATTTTGTAATTTTTTAAATTAAAAATTTCATGTATTTGGAGACAAATTTTATGATTTTATAAAAGATTATTAATTATTTAAACTTTTTTTGTTTTTAATTGATAGTATGGAGTCTTACCTTTCATTTTATTATAGTTGGAGCACCGAACACGACCGAGCAACCTTTTTTTTTTCTTCAAAGGAAGTTTGTAATCACGACACGTTATAGAAAAAAATTTTTTCTATCATATCTTTTAAACCATATGCGCGAACTTTATATTTTTTTTAAATACGCAGAAAAGCATATATTTGACAAAAAATCACTATTTGAATCAGAGCAATAAAATTATCTTACGTAAAAACACTATAGAAGTACGTAAACAGTTTTCAATATTTTGGACCAAAATATACATGTGACTTTACTTCGTTATTTCAAAGACAAATAACGTTTTTTTGGCATACAATTTATGGATTCATCATACTGAATCAATTTTCTACAAAACTGTAACATTACATTTTTAAATTTTATGTGTCGAAAAAATCACTTATTGCACAAAATATCCCTCTTTGTGACGTACAAGTTTACGTTAGCTGTAAAACTCTTGAATTTTGATAAATATTTATAACTGGGATACTACAAACGGACTGTGTCTTAATCCAAAGAAATCAAAATGTTTGCTGATAATAAAAAAGAAACACTGTCCATACCTTTAACTCCAGATTTACAATTAAATGGTTCAAAAATTTACATCGTAACTTCAACCAAAAATCTTGGAGTAATATACAAGAATCGGTTAGACTGGAGTGACCACATAAATATTACTACGGCAAAAGTATATGGGATGTTAAGAAATTTGTGATGCACCCAGTGGTTTATACCTCTTCAAATTAGAATGCTTTTAGCTAAAACGTATTAATTACCAACTTTTTTTATGGTTGTGAACTGTGTACGAATTGTGACTCTACCAGTACTCGTAAGCTTAAAGTAGCTTTTAATAGCATAACACGATACATATACGGTATTAGACGTTTTGATATAATTACACATTATGCAGATCATTAATATACCTACATAAAATTATATACACCTGCCGACCAAAATACCTGTACGATAGAGTAGTTTTTCTCAGATAAAATAGGCGTAATCGAATCAAGCAGCCTCGGTATAAGACTCAGATATTAGAGCAGCATTTATATATCAATACCATTCGTATTTGGAATCAGCTAGCCTTTCATTTGCAAAGAGTCAGCATTGTAGCGCAATTCAAAACTTTAAACAAAAATAACCAATTTCAATCCATTGGTGCACTTTAAATTTATAATTAATTTTTAAATATTTTTTGTGTTATTGTTTTTCAATCGATGGAATGCAATTGTTAAAATTATGTTATTATTTTAAATAAGTTTTAAATAAGAATTGGTCATTACCAATTCATATAATCCAGTACTTTAATATAAGATTTAATCTTTGTATTGGGTTGTGATCAATAAATAAATAAAAGAAAAAAAAAACAATATGAAAAAAAAGTTTATTTTATCATTAATTATATTGCTACTCGTATTTCATATTTGATTTGCTATTACTGTTAAATTATTTATTCTCTATTTTAAGGCTTTATTTACTAAAAACTGTTTGTTATTATTTTCGTGCTATATTCGATCTGGTGTTCCTATAAGAAAATTCTATACAGTACCTAGAAAATTGGGGGATTTCTTCCTCATAATTTCTATTAGCTTAATGAAACTAATTGCATCCTCGTTTTCTTCAATTTCTTGTTGTGAAGTCGGGTAAAATATGTTATGCGTTCATTGTTAGTCAAAATAAAATATTTGACATCGTCCAAGAATCGTTCGTACAAAGTCTGAAAATGCAATCTTAAATCTTAGCTTGTTCTTGCCGTGATGTCACTAGGTGCGACGACAAATAACACAGAGCAACAGTAACAGTATAAGTTCGATTCTACTATCAAATGGTAGTAAAACCCTATACCCAGTTTGGTGACCAATTTTTATTATTGATTCTCGAAAGATTCGGAAAATCATTGAGCGATTCAAAAAAGCTTTCATCAGTTTTTGTCTAATATCTCACTCAAACTAGGTGAAAGCTCCTTACTTTATTCCGCAATAATGTACCCGAGGATTCGTTTAATAAATTCTATTTTATGTCAAAAAAATGATTTATTCCTTCAGTTTTTTTTTTACTTTTTTCCTCACAACTTACAGGCACTCTTGAATTTTCACTAACAATATATGAAGTCGATAGCTTCATGATACAACTCAATACGACAAATCTAGGAATGACACAAAAAATAAGAAATGTAGGAATTGCGATAGATACCATACAGACGTTGTCCTTTGTACAAATCGTACTCCAGTAAATAATGCGCCACCTGCATGACTTAATGACTAAAAGACTGCACGAAACCGCTAAGAGAGCTACTGTAATCTCTAAGAATATAGTACCTGAAAAATTAATAGAAGCACTTGACTATCATTTTGACGTTCATACTGATAAATTAAAATACCAGTCGTACGTAAGCCCCTTCTCGAGCTTCGTCAGCAGGGAATGATACCGATCTATTTGCTGACCATTTTAAAAATTTGTTTACTCCATATGTATCGACAGATATAGCTAAGATGCGACCAGTCGATGATGGTTGAATAAATTTAGGATAAGTTGAAGGATTTATTGTCCAATTAATAAATCCTTTTTTTTTTTTTTTTGCTTATAATTTCTCAAGCAATGAGAAATTATAAGGGCGAGAGAATTTTATAATGAAATAAAAGAAATTAAACCAAAGGAATTAGTGTACGAGCAAGAGTAAAAAAATAAATAATAGCAAGAGATGCTTACCAATTTGATGTAGAAATATGAGTGATTATTTTATTTTTTAATATTATGCCGCGAAGGCTTTTTAGTACACACATTATTGTTTCATTTTCAGTTGTTTCATTTTTCCAATATATTGGTGATAACAAGTAAATTAGTTATAATAAAATTCATTGAATATAAAAAACGCTAGAAACTATTTATAACAATATTTCTTTTAATTAAAAATTAATTTAGAAATATAACAATAATAATAGGTATAAAGGAAAAATAAAGCTATATGCTAATTTGTCCATGGCGCCCCTCATTGCACTGTAGCAATTATTGTTGAGATGAAGTTGCGCATAACACATCAGCTAAAGAACGAGTGGCTTCAGATATAATTTGTTGGTTGGGTTGATTCCGGTTGGTGGTGGTGTTGTTTCTGCGGCTGCTGCGGTTACGGTTATGGCTCATAATATGCCTGTTGCTGTTGTTGCGACGACGGTCGCTGCTAACATTACGGTTGCTGTTGATACGATTGTTGTTGATACGGTTGTTGTTTATACGGTTGTTGTTGATACGGTTGTTGTTGATACGGTTGTTGTTGATGCGGTTGTTGGTACGGTTGTCGTTGCGTTGCCTACTGTTGTTGCGTTGCCTGCTGCTGCTGATGTGACGTCTGTTGATGTTGTTGTGGCGGTCCTAGCGGCGATCGCCTAAACGCTCGTGCACACTGCGCCTTGGAGCCCTTGTACGCCTTCTGTCGTGCAAAAGTGTGTGGTGTAACTGCCCACAATACATACAGCTGTCAGGGCTATCGCAACTATACACATTATGTGTCCGCGCAAAGCAATTCAAACAATATTCGAACCGCCGCGCCACTATGTTACGTTCGGCTGGGCGCATTGCCAAAAACGTCTTACAAAATCGGATTGAATGAAACCGGTGGCACAATTGGCATTTGTGGACAGCTGGGTCCCGAGGTACCTGCGAACGTCTCCTAGAAGTAGAAAGCTAGTAAGTAATGATAGAAATAGAATAGCGTTTAATGATAAAACGAGAACTATAATGGGAAATAGGATGGTAGGAATGGAAATAAGTAGATCTTTATTTGGCTGCATTGCCATCATTGATATTAGTTATATTATTATAAGGTAGATAGCAAAGCTTGGCGATGGGGCGAGTTACGATACCAATTGCTGTACGTATATCCACAACTCTAACATTTTTGTCCGAACCCCAATGAACTTTTTCAATCCTGCCTAGACGCCATTCGCTGGGAGGTGAAAGATCGTCGATTATGACTACGAAATCATCTACTTGTAAATTGGGCCTTAAAAACTTCCATTTATACCTTTTATGAAGTGATTTTAAATACTCTTCCTTCCATTTTATGGCAAACCGGTGATGGATAGCCTTCAGTTTTTCTCAACGATTAATTAGAGAGAGGTTTTCGCAGTATGGTTCAGGGAGAGCCATAAGAGGACCACCCCGGAGAAAGTGTCCGGGAGTAAGAGCCGTTAAATCAGACGGGTCTTCAGAGACAGCGGATATGGGATGCGAATTTAATACGCCTTTTATACGAGCTAATACAGTAGCGAACTCTTCGAAAGTAAAACGATGAGCGCCAGAAATTTTTTTCAAATGATATTTAAAGCTTTTGACGGCTGATTCCCAGATCCCGCCCACATGAGGTGCCTGGGGCGGAATAAATGACCATTCAAAGCCCTGTGTAACATATTTTCCAGCAATGTCTTCCGATACTGAGTTGATAAAAATACGAAATTCTCTCCGGAATGCTCGATTCGCGCCTATAAAATTCCGTCCATTGTCGGACACTATTTTCTGAGGAAGACCTCGTCGGCCAACAAATCGTGAAAAGGTTGCCTGAAACGCAGCAGTAGTTAGACTCGAGCAAGGCTCTAAATGCACCGCTTTTGTAGCGAAACATACGAAGATGCATGCGTAACCTTTTATAATCGAAGCCTTTCGAAGAGTCGAACTTTTAAGCTCAAATGGTCCTGCGAAATCGACACCAGTAACATGATAAGGAAAATATAGAAAACATCGATCGGATGGCAGGGCTGCCATAATCTGAGAACAGGATTGTCTCTTATGTATTATGCACGTTTTACAAAAACGTATAAGCTTTTTTATGTGGAGTTTTAGACGAGGGATATAATACTCAGTTTGTATCATGCGACACATTAAATTACAATCGGCATGTGCTAGAATTTCATGCAAGTGCGCTAAATATAAATGGCAAAATTGCGAATCATAAGGCAATATAACGGGAAATCTTTCATTATAAGGTAGCAATGAAATAGCTAGCCTTCCGTTTACTCGCAATACACCTTTAGAATCCAGGAATGGATTTAGTACATACAATGAGCTTTCTTTTGCTATAATTTGAGAATTAGTGAGCGCATCGTATTCAGACTTATAGCATTTCTGTTGAGCTAGAGTAATAAGCCTTGTTTTTACAGAATTAACTTCGGCTTGACTTAAATGAGCACTGGTGTACAACAATGGAAATGTTGGCTCAGAAAACGAACGTTTAAAATGTCTTATAAAGCGAAAAACATACGCTAGAACTCGTAACGCTATAGTATAAGAGGAAAATCTTTCGAGTACATCAACTTGTTTGGTTATAGTATGTAAGCTACTGATGGGAACAGTATCGCTTTGAGTTTCGACGCCAATAACTTCATTAGGTTTACCAAATTTTAATGGATTATTCTGTGGCCATTCGGTATGAGGATTTGTCAGCCAAGCAGGTCCACTCCACTATAAACTATTGTGTATAAGATCTTGTGGTCTACAACCTGCGGCAGAAGAGGTTTGTATTCTTATGTAGACCGTGGCGCAGTAGGCTAATTTTGAGGCATCACAAAATCCATGAATTTCAACAGTATCAACGGGAGTAAACTGTATCCAACGAGGGATTTGGATTTCTTCTACTTTTGGTAAATCGGTAATTATTTCGTTCCAGATTCGGAGAGAATCGGAACTTACGTTATCATCCTAATCGATTCGTTCCAACCACAGTTGCTGGTTGAAAATTGGTTGAAAAGCATACGTAAACGAGTCAGTAAGCGCGTTCCAACGAATGCCACGAGTTTTCGTTGCGCTTGAATCATAAAACTTTAGAAAGTTTGAATCATAAAGATCATCTTTGTGAAAAGAATTAAGTAATCTTGAGTCGTTTGAGGTAATTTTCTTAAGTAAAAAGCCTGCAGATTCTAACGTTCGCACAAGTTCATTTTGCGCTTTAATTGCGCCTTCGATCGTATGATCTCCGGAGAGGACATCATCGACATAAGTTTCTTTCCGTAAAATTGTACTCGCCCTTGTAAATTGTTTTTCAGAATCAGATGCTAATTGTAATAAAGTTCTAATGGCGAGAAAAGGGGCGCAATTAATGCCAAATGTTACGGTTTTTAATTGATAATCTTTGACTGCCTCCCGCGGAGACTTTTGAAAAAGAATTCTTTGGTATGGCCTATCTTTTGGATCTATCAAAATTTGGCGGTACATTTTTTGAATGTCCCCGACGAATACAAACTTATAAAGTCTCCAATTCAATATTATGGACATTAGATCATTTTGCAGAGTGGGACCTGAGTAAAGAACGTCGTTCAATGAAAATCCGGACTTAGTGTTTCGTGATGCGTTAAAAACCACTCTGACCCTTGTAGTTTTACTTTCTGGTCTGACGACTGCATGGTGTGTAAGGTAAAAAGAGTTATATTTGTTCTCTGAGAAATATTCACAAGATGTTGTTTCCTCCATATGATCAAGAGTGATATATTCAGTAAGAACGTCGTTATACTGCGTACTTAATAAAGGGTCTTTTGCCAACATTTATTCCATTCGAGCATATTGACTGAGAGCAACATACCGCGAAGAACCTAAGATGCGAGAAGTAGGAAAATCTTGCCTAAATGGCAATCTCACCATGTAACGACCATCCGATAGCCGTTTAGTTGTTTGTTGGTAAAATGTTTCGCAGTAATCATCTTCTGATGAAACAAGTCGAGGTGACAGAATTTCTTCCTGCTCCCAGAATTTCTTTACTAACAGGTCCAAACTGTTATCTTCTTCAGAACTAACGCATGTTGACAGCGAAAATATTGACTGTGTCTGAATTGGGCCGCTAAGAACCCAACCGAATATTGTTCTGTACGCAGATGTAGAACCACAAATATCTCTTTTAATACCTTCAAGATTAATTAAACGCCCACTATCGTTCCCAAGGACCAAGTCGATTGGAGCCGAAATATTGAAATAAGGATCCGCTAGTTCAAGATTTGAAAGATCACTTATATTAGTGACATTAAACGACACTGACGGAATTTGATTTGTCACTTAGGTAAAACTATAGCAGAGATTTTAAAACAGAAATTATTAATTTTTGATACTAAGACCAAATCACATTCCTTTTCAGCCTTTTGACTTTGGCTTCCGATTCCCACAATTTCATAATGAGATCTTCTTGCGTTAATGTTTAAACGAGCCCTTACTTTCTCGGACAGAAAAGTTCGTTCAGAGCCGGGATCAATCAATGCTCGAATAGTGAACAATTCACCTTTACATTCAGAGAGCTGTTCGTAGCAATACGTTTGCATTATTGGTAGCATAATTAGCGTTGATTTGTGGAAAATTACTAGAATTAGAAGTTGAAGGTCGAATTATTAATTCATTAGGTTCGGGAATTTCAGTATTAATATTAGATACATTAGTATTAGACTTTTGAGGCTGATATGGATTTGCACTTTTATTTGGGAACTTTGGTTCCATATTATTTCGGGGATTATTTACAAAACGCATATGAAGCATTGTGTGATGCTTTTTCCCGCAGTTAAGGCAAGTATTTTTACTAGCACAATTTCTTTTAGTATGAGATTGCGACAAGCAATTATTACAAAATTGATTTTTAAAAACAAAATCTACTCTCTCTTGAATTGTAAGTTTACGAAATCGTAGACATATTCTCAAACTGTGATCTTGATCACACAATTTACATTTGTTTTTTTTTCGCAATTTTTTATTTATTGTATCTTCAATATAATTGAACTATCAATAATTACTCATATTTTAAGTCTAAAAATATACTTGTTAAGTCCAACCAGTGCTGGACAAAAAAAAAATTATGTTTCACGGTTACTGTAATTTGTGGGTTATCCCTCTGATGTACGGATGAGAGAAGCAATGTCCCTCCTTCTTAGTCGAATGTAACCAGGTTCAATTAGTATGTTACGGGCCAGTGGATTCGGATGAGTTTCAAGCTTATTTAAATACCTTATGGCAAGTTTCGCTATTTCTGCTTTAACTGACGGCACGTTTAGATCTTAATGGATGTTCGAATTTTTTATATACCAGGGAGCAGATGTAATAATACGTAGAATCTTATTTTGGCGCCTTTGAATTTTTTCTACGTTGGTAGCTGAGGCAGTGCTCCATAATTGAATGCCATAACACCATATTGGTTTTAGAATTGACTTGTATAATAAAAGTTTGCAATCTAAAGCTAGAGTAGAATTTTAGCCAGTTTAGTTAGACTGCTTTCAACTTCATTTGTGTTAACTTTGTTTCTATGTGCCGTTTCCATGTAAGGCGCCGGTCAAGATGTATGCCGAGATATTTGACGTCTGAAAGCTGAGGTATCGTTTGGTTATTTATCCGAATAGGGGGGCAAGATTCTCTACGCAGTGTAAAGGTTATGTGAGTACATTTTTGTTCATTAACTTTTATTCTCCATTTCTTCAACCATTTTTCTAAATTGGATATGTGGTCTTGTAAATATCGTGATGCTACTTCGGGTCTTTCGTGAATGCTCAAAAAGGCTGTGTCGTCAGCAAATGTCGATGTGTGAACTCGGTTACTAGTTGGCATGTCTGAAGTATACAATAAGTATAAAAAGGGCCCCAATATACTACCTTGGGGAACTCCGGCTTCGATTGGCTGGGGTGAGCTCAAAAAATCTGCTTCTTTTACATTAAATTTTCGTTCGGTTAAATAACTATCTAGCAGCTTATATAGGTTTACGGGCAAATTCAGTTTTAGCTTGTATATTAGGCCTTCATGCCATACCTTATCGAATGCTTGAGAAACGTCGATAAAAAGCGCAGAGCAGTATTTTCTCTCTTCAAAAGTCTTCTTAACAACATTAACTAACATGTGAGTTTGTTCGATCGTACTATGTTTTTTCCTGAAGCCGAATTGATGGTTTGGAATACATCCTTTGTCACTTAGAATAGGGTTAAGCTTAGTTATTAACATCCTCTCAAACAGTTTTGACATATTTGACAAAAGGCTTATTGGTCTGTATGATTCAATTTTTGTGTGGTCTTTTCCTGGTTTAGGAATCATGGTAACCAAGGACACCTTCCACTCTGTCGGAAAGTACTCAAGACGTAAAATGGCATTAAAAATAACAAGAACGATTCTGCGAGCTATACGGGGCAACTCAATTAACATCTTGTTACTGGTTTTATCAACGCCAGGGGCTTTTTTGGTGCTTAAATCCATTATTGCCTTTTCAAGATTACCAAATTCAAATCTTATCGGGACTGCAGCACTAGCCTCGAGAACTGGCAACTCAACTATATCAGTCGATATATTTGGGGTAAAAACCTTTTTCAAATGTCCAGCAAATAAATATCCTTTTTCGGTATCACTCCTTGCCCAGCCTACAGCTGAAGTTCGCAAGGGAGGCTTACGTAAGACTGGCCTTTTAAGGTTTCTACAAGCACGCCATAACGAATAATCTGATTGAGGAGTTGCGTCTAGATCTCCCAAATAGTTTTTCAGGGATGCTACTCTTTGAGATTCCAGCATGTCTCTTATCCGGTTCGTGCATTCTATAAGTCTGCTTTTGAGTTAAGGAGATCTCTGTGATTGCCATTCTCTACGAATTTTTCCTTTTTCAGCCAAGAGCCGTTCGATATCTGCAGAATAAATTCGATTGTATCTAGCTAATTGTCGGGTTATTGTTGAATGTTGGGCAGCTGATTTGAGGTTTTGGTCAAAATCAATAAGACTCCGCTCTACGTCTTCAGGTGTTCTTAGCGGGATGTTTTTCGAACAATGAGTACTAAGATACTTTCTATATTTCAACCAATTAATGCTTGTGATAGTCATTGGTGATATGATATTTTGTTTGTCCCATATATAGACGATAGTGGGTGAATGATCTGAGGATAATTCAAGTGACGCTTCAGCTTTAATCGTTTCTTTTGGAATACCCTTAATCACGCCAAAATCAATAACATCCGGTATTTTTGTCGATCAGTAGGGTTGTCCACTCGATATCACATTCAGACGCATTTTTGAAATTGTGTGAAACAAAACACGACCTTTTGGAGTTATTAGGCGTGATCCCCAAAACGTATGTTTAGCGTTGTAGTCGCCTGATGCTATGAAACAGGGACCTAGTGATTTGAAGAAATCGCTGTATTGACTCTCTGATATTTGAAACCTAGGAGGTGAATAAATCGAAGAAATAACTAAGTTTTGATGAAATTCTTCAATACAGATGTTTGTTGCTTGTAGGTAATCTTCACAAAAATCACACAGTAAATAATTTGGTAGAATTAATGCAAACCGGAGGCAACTTACAGTAAGCCCTAGTATGACCACATTCTTTACAATTTAGCCACTGGACAGGTCCTGGACGCTTATGCGGCTCCTCTACAGTTATTTTACGGTGTAACAGGTATTTCAGATTGTAAATGGGATGCATTTCGTTCTTCTTCAATCTGATATCTCCAGGTTCCAGTTCAACGCAAAATAGTGGTTGGGGGACACGTTCCCGATTACGGAGATTATCTACACTTTTTATTTTAAATCCCGCTTTTTGGAGTCCGGCTCTTATTTCAGCTGGATCAACGTATGAATCTACACCTTTAATGACTACCTGTAGACCTTTGCTACTCTTCAGCTGATGGGTATAAAAGTTCTTTTTGCAGTTTTCAAACTCGCTTACCGCTTTACGATAACTACTTTCATCAATAAATTGTATTTTTGTCTCATCAATGTTACCGCGCTTGATGGGAATTACATAAAATGAGTTCTCGGCAATAATTGTGATTAATTTTTTTATTAAATCATTCGAATTTTTCTCCCTTAAATAAACTGGAGGTGGTTTGAACGACTTAATTGCCGTTTTATGTACACTTGTTTCACTATCTAAGATAGCAAAACAATTATGGGAATTTATTCCGTTAGAGTCCTTGTCTTTTTGTACTTTAGCCATTGGTGCAATCTGCGAAGATTTAGGGCTTCGACCTCTTTTCAATACAGTTATGTATCTGTCCATTCCCACTTGCGTCTTGGGTTTTTCTACACTATCCATATTATCTTTGGCAACACTGTGTTCAGAAGGCAATTTGTTTGTAGTTATTTTATTGTCATCGCTTAGTAAAAGTGAAGAACAAGATTGGGCACGTATCTTTAATTGTAAAAATTCTTTCCACAACTTCGCATCTTTTGAGAAGAAACTCACTCAGTTGAGACCACTTGGGCAACTCTCTACTCGTGTTAAGTGATTGTTCCCACTGAGCTAAAGTTTCGTTCGGGAGTTTAGAATATATTAAATTTACTAGAATGGGATCCCAACCTTCTGCTGAGACTCATAAGGTTTGTAGCATTACTATGCAATCAGAAACTGCACTGTGGATGTTTTGAAGGGATTCACTATCCTCTTTTAGAGCTGAAGAATATTAAAAAGGTTTCTAATTTGATTATCAAATAATACTCGTACATTTTCGTAACGTAATTTAAGAGCTTGCCAGGCTAAAGTGAAATTGTTATCAGTTAAAGGGAATCTTTTGACTATTGCTCCTGCAGTTTCAGTGGTCTTGTTTCTGAGATGGTATAATTTTTCTGCCGGAGTTAGCCTGGGATGGTTTATATATACTGCCGTGAACATATCGCGAAATGCCGGTCAATCTTCGTAACCTCCTGAAAATATTTGTGTATCACACGGGGGAAGCTTCAGTCCAGTACTACAATTTTCGATTTGAGACGCTGAATCTACGCCTACTCGCGTATCATGTCTTTCTTTCGCCAATTTTACTAAATCGAGAAGTTTAGAAAGTGTAGAATAATAAATGTCCATGCACGAATCATAATGTTGTTGAATGAATGAATCTAACATCCTCCTTTTCATCAGAGAGCATAACTTCCTCAAAAGACTCTCCCACTTTAGCCCAACGTGAATCAATATCTTTTCTTTTAATGTCTAAAAGGGACTCTGAGTCGCCTGAGGACTCTTGGTCACATTTTTTGCAAAATGCAATCAAATTTTTCACGTCAAATGCGAATCGCCTACGACTGACTGACATTTTTGTTTTGTTTGGTTTTCAGTATAATTTTAGAGAAAAAAAATTAATTTTTTTGCTTTGATAATTAAATAAAACAATTACCAAATAATTTAAATGTGAAATTTGGGTTTAAGATTCTTTTTTGTTGCTTTTAAAACAGCTATAAAATTTATTACGGATATGATGGAAATAAAACTGTAGAATAAGTCAGATTCAGATTCTAAACACTTTGTAAAATATAGCGTAAATCCTTTTTAATTCGGATATCTGAATGTACCATTTTGATTCGAAACAAATCGTTTATAATTTGGATTTTTGAAAACCGCTTTGTTTGTTTGTGAATAATATATCCCAAGCTAAGTAAGCATAAGGGATTAAATACGTATCGAAAAATAGAAGCTTTCAACAAATTTTTAATAGATATTTATTTCACTTTTAATAAATTTTTACGAACATCAATGTAATAATTTTTAACCGCAAGTAGCAGACGAAATATTTTTAAATTTGAGATTTAATAGTATTTGTTTTATTTGTGTAAAATTTTATTTAAAATTAATATTGTAACAAATTATTTTAATCTCCCATTTTTTATTTTTTGTTAAATGTTATACCACTGTGCTACTGTAAATGATTTTTGTTTATTGTTGTATGTTAATTTCTAAATTGCCAAAACCAAGGTAA
This sequence comes from Phasia obesa, assembly GCA_949628195.1. NCBI lineage: Eukaryota > Metazoa > Arthropoda > Insecta > Diptera > Tachinidae > Phasia > Phasia obesa. Next base: position 55,821,129 of record OX451219.1, on the reverse strand, counting down.
AATAAACTCATAGTATTATTTAAATAATTTGTTTTTTAAATTTTACACCATTAATAACCACTGTGCTAACAAGTGCATAAATAAGAACTTCAAAATTTTAACCAAATTGCCAATCACAAAGAGAAATAAATTTAAATCGTATTTTGTATGCATGTAATTTCTCTTTAATTTTTTAGTGCATACATATCTGTTTGCGCAGTCGCTGAAGACTTATAACAAACATGCCATTTATCACAAACACTCTCACACAGAGCACAAGAAATTTAAATTTATTTAAAATGCATTAAAAATGTTGAACTAATAAATTTATTTTTTATTTTTTAGCAATTTTTTTTATTAACATAACCCACTGTGTGGTTTTTGTTTTACAAGAGCACAAGAAATTTAAATTTATTTAAAATGCATTAAAATTGTTGAACTAATAAATATATTTTCTATTTTGTAGCAATTTTTTATTAACATAACCCACTGTGCGGTTTTTGTTTGTTTCTTTTTGTTTTACAAGAGCACAAGAAATTTAAATTTATTTAAAATGCATTAAAATTGTTGAACTAATATATATATTTTCTATTTTGTAGCAATTTTTTATTAACATAACCCACTGTGCGGTTTTTGTTTGTTTCTTTTTGTTCCACAAAAGCACAAGTAAATAGATGATCATCAATATTAAGAGTATGTGTGTATGTACGATGTTTAATCTTTGCTTTTTTTTTTCTGCTGTATTAAGATAGGAATGGTGGTGGTTTTTTGACAAAATTTAACACTCTCCTATGTACTTATGATTTTTTTTTTCTTTCAAAGAGATTAAATAGGTCACTGAACTTGAAAATGTAACATTTTTCAAGGTTTTTCTTATTGGTTTTTTGTTGTTTTTTTCCCTCTTTTGCAGTTTTAGGCAAATGAAAATTGGCAACTGATAAATTATTTATGCACTTTTAATTTTTCACCTTTGGCAATTTACCTAAGTATATATGTACATAGGATTTATTTTTTTTTTTTTATAGGTGAGTTATTTGATTTTAATTCATTTTTTAACTTTTAATTTTAAGGTTTTAGAATATTTAAGGAAACGATTAAAAAGAGATTTTTCACCTTTTAGATATTAAATTCTAACTTGAAATTTTCTTTTTATTTAATTAATTTTATTTAATTTTGGCTATTTCTTTGGGTTTTGCAATTTTTAAGTATTTATGTATGTATGTATGTATGTAGGCACTTGTTAGTTTTTTTTATATTTATTTTGGCACTTTAATAAGAGAACAATTTTGGGAAATTTTACTTTTAGAAATTTTTAAATTGTATCACTTTCTTTGGGCACTTTTTAGAATTTTTCTCTTAAGTTGGGGAAACTTTTTAAAAAAAAAAAAATTTTTTTTCTTTTTTAGTGTGGAAAATTTTCAATTTAAATTTATTTGTTTTAAGGGATTTTTCTATTTATGTTTAGTTATATATGTAGGTAGTATATATGTATATTAACATTTTCTACTTACATAGCAATTTTTTAATAATTAGTGTTTTATGTATGTATGTTTGTAGGTAGTACTTGCGTTCGTTACTTATCTTCCCGGCTTTACCTTGATGATGCAGTGGATTTTTCTTGGATAGGTTACCAGTTCACTGTTGAGAAGGACCATGAAAAATTTTAGGATAAGTTGAAGGATTTATTGTCCAATTAATAAATCCTTTTTTTTGCTTATAATTTCTCAAGCAATGAGAAATTATAAGGGCGAGAGAATTTTTTAATGGAATAAAAGAAATTAAACCAAAGGAATTAGTGTACGAGCAAGAGTAAAGAAATAAATAAAAGCAAGAGATGCTTACCAATTTGATGTAGAAATATGAGTGATTATTTTTTTTTTAATATTATGCCGCGAAGGCTTTTTAGTACACACATTATTGTCTCATTTTCAGTTGTTTCATTTTTCCAATATATTGGTAATAACAAGTAAATTAGTTATAATAAAATTCATTGAATATAAATATCCGGTTCGAAGGACCATGAATAAATTTAGGATAAGTTGAAGGATTTATTGTCCAATTAATAAATCCTTTTTTTTTGCTTATAATTTCTCAAGCAATGAGAAATTATAAGGGCGAGAGAATTTTATAATGAAATAAAAGAAATTAGTACGAGCAAGAGTAAAGAAATAAATAAAAGCAAGAGATGCTTACCAATTTGATGTAGAAATATGAGTGATTATTTTTTTTAAATTATGCCGCGAAGGCTTTTTAGTACACACATTATTGTCTCATTATCAGTTGTTTCATTTTTCCAATATATTGGTAATAACAAGTAAATTAGTTATAATAAAATTCATTGAATATAAATATCCGGTTCGAAGGACCATGAATAAATTTAGGATAAGTTGAAGGATTTATTGTCCAATTAATAAATCCTTTTTTTTTTTTGCTTATAATTTCTCAAGCAATGAGAAATTATAAGGGCGAGAGAATTTTATAATGAAATAAAAGAAATTAAACCAAAGGAATTAGTGTACGAGCAAGAGTAAAGAAATAAATAAAAGCAAGAGATGCTTACCAATTTGATGTAGAAATATGAGTGATTATTTTATTTTTTAATATTATGCCGCGAAGGCTTTTTAGTACACACATTATTGTTTCATTTTCAGTTGTTTCATTTTTCCAATATATTGGTGATAACAAGTAAATTAGTTATAATAAAATTCATTGAATATAAAAAACGCTAGAAACTATTTATAACAATATTTCTTTTAATTTAAAATTCATTTATAAATATAACAATAAGCAATTAAATATAAAAGAAAAATAAAGCTATATGCTAATTTGTCCAGTGGAGATGCAGTATCCCTGAGAATTGAAATACGTGATATTGAAAGCTTAATAACTAATTGAAACCCCAAAAAGCCTCTAGCTTTGATAGAACCTGCGGTTTTAAACAATGCAATCAGTTGAAAAAATGTTTGCAACTGCTAAACAATTGGTCTTTTTACGGAACTGTTGTATGTACAACGTTGATCTACTTCTTGTGTTACATTACCCATGAAGTAAATCTGTAGAAATTTATAATCAGCATCCGGAACTGGTAAAAGTGAACCTACTTGATGATATATTTGGCCTTGAATCTGTAATATTTTGTTTTACATAACCGAAATGAAATGGTGGAAGTGGATTTTATTTACCTTAAAAGTTGGTATGAAATTATCCCGAATCGTATTTGTTGCGCCAAATGAAGTCATTTGGAAACAATTGTTGTAGTTCTGGATTTGTGTCAGGAAATGTTTGGAATGAGGATTTGTTCCAGAAACTAATGAATGCAATGGCTCTGCTGGTGGAATCAATGGTGTCAACGTTACTTTGCCAGTCGCGCAACACAATCCAGGAGATTCATATCTAAATTTCAATGCCTTACAATGTGGGCAAACGGCGCTCATCGAACCAATAGTAACGGGATGGGCTGTACCGTAATCCATTGTCCTGTTGTAATGGAATGCAGCTCGATTATTATTCAATGCAATACTTGTTTCTCTTCTTGTACGTATATTTGAATTTGTTATCCCTCGAATGGATTGTATGGCACGATTGTGTCTCACTCGATACATATCTACTTCATTCGCATGTTCTTTTTTATCTTGTGTAAGTGATGAACGTGTTTGTGATAATCGATTTCGCTCAAGTCTATGACGGTCTTGGAGTTGCTCTGCAGTTTGATTAGCTCGAGTATGCACTTGGCTTGAAGCGTTGCGAATTCGGCGCCCTAAATTGGTCCTTCTTACCGGCGGCATTACAAGTCTTATTAAAAAAAAAACGTATCACTTTTAAGGAATGATTAAAACTTTATCTAATTTGTTATTGCACTCATTTGTTGTCAACCGATCAATTTGATCCACAGTTTGACAAAACGAAGTCAACTAAATTTGATTGAACATAAATATAATTTATAAATTTGGCTTTTATAATTTCTACAATTGTTTATTATAATCTTATATTTTTATTTAAAAATGAAGCCCTATTGTTGCAATAAAAAATTTCAAAATTATAACAAATTTTTTAAAATCACTGAAAACTTAAATTGGATTGCATCGAATATTTGAAGAAGAAATTAGCACCGATTTAGCTAATTTCTTCTTCAAATATTCGTTATCCGATTTACTGTTATCCGATTTAAGATAGATATAAAAAAGGGGGTTAAAAGTAGGCGTGGCAATTTTTTACTTCGATGAAAAGTTAAAATGGATTAATACAAACATTTGAAAGAAAACTTAGTCAAATCGATGAAGCTGTTTTCTGATTTTAGGTAAATCATAATAGTGGAAGTAAAAGTGGGCGGGGAAAAATTTTTTTCCGTAAAAACCTAAGTTACCAAAATTGAAAAAATAAACTCTGCAGAGACTTAAGTTTTTTTGTTATTTATTTTTATGAACATATAACAAAAATCCCTTTTTCATTTGACCTGCAATTTTGGCCATACTTTCCCACAGTTGGAAATCGCTACTAATACATTGTCTCATATCTGTTTTTACATTTTTAATCAATTACAAGTATCATCAGGTGCCACCTCTCAATTTTTTACATTACACAGTACAACATTTTTCAGCTGATTGATTCACGACTCAATTCTGATAAGGCTCTTTTGTTTAACTTAACTCAAGAACCACTAGTCGGATTTTGCTTAATCAAGTTTAGAAAAATCAATAATTACAATTACTTTCATCTGTTTATATAACGTTTCGCTACATAAGCAACAGTTTCGCAGTTATAAATAAATATATGAAGAAAAAAAAAATATTTTTTGCCTAAATTTTTTTTAATTCATAAGAAATCCAAAACGTTCAAAAAGTGTCGAGTCCTATTACTTTCACGTAAAGTCGCGATTTTTTCCGGTTTTTGAATTATAACTGAAACTAAGGTCCAAGAGTTTTACGACAATGGAAAGTTTTTCTATTTCACATGGGGTTTTATTCTCGAAGCTTCTGGAGTTTGACAAAGACAGAACAAAATTATACAGTTTTTGCAACAATCGCACGTTGGTTTAAACGAAACTAGAGTGAAATTTTGGATATAATATATAAAGGCTTTTATTCTAACTTCAAACAAAGATGGTAGGATTCTAATCGTACGAAGTCGCGATTTGAAAAAAAGAATGCATATTGGCTTGAACGCACATTTACAATTAAGTTTACTGAGGCTGAATGTTCTACCAGTTCTGCACTTGGTCGGCCACGTAAATCGTTTGAGGAGTGTTGTGATCGCGCCAAACGATACAAAAGGGATGAAGTACGTGCTATATTTCCTCAAGAAGTAATTGATTTTACTTCTAGTATTTCAAAAACCAACCACAAAATTTGTACATTAAAAACTTTGGGTATGTTTACAAAGCTTTAACTTACAAAAGAAAAATACGAGTATCTAATGCGTTGGTTAGAAAATTAAGGGTACAAAATACTCATACCATACAAAGAACTCACGAAAGAAAAAACTAACAGTTATCCTCAAGGAATTTCTATTACTAAAAGTTGAGGCAGTGTACCTCTGCAAAATCTGTTGGATCATACTGATAAAAGAGTCCTAGAGACAAAGTCAGTGTATGTACTACAAATGGGGATGTGATGGGGCATGTAGTCAAAGCGAATACCAACAGAGGTTTTCAGATGATCTAATTTCTGACTCTCATTTATATATGACATCAGTTGTACCACTTAAATTATCATTAAGTGATGACATAAATAAATTAGTATGGAACAACAATAAACCTTTTTCCACACAGTATTGTAGAACACTACAGTTTGCATACGTTAAAGAGACACCTCAAGTTATCCGAGTAGAGAAGAATCGATGAGGAGATAACAAAACTAAAAAAATTTGAGTTAACAGTAAATGATCGTAGCTTTAAAGTGAAACATGAATTATATTTTACAATGACTGACGGCACGACAGCACAGTCAGTAGCAGAAACACCAGCAGCATCTTCTTGTTTTATTTGTGGAGCCACAACATCCAAGATAAATAAACTCGAAGAAGTTCAAGCTATGCCCGTAAATGAACAAGCACTGCAATTTGGTATGTCACTACTTCATGCTCGTATTAAGCTGATGCATGTAGCTTATAATATTGAATTTAAACGTGGGAGAGTCGACTCAAATACTCGTCCGATAAAAGAAGGCCGAAAATGTTTGATAAAGCGTGAACTTAAAGAGAAAATTGGAATACAGCAATCTTTATACTGGTACGACAAAGTCAGAAAATACGTCACGAAGATTCTTTGCTAATTCTGCTTTGATTTCCGAAATCACGGGTCTAGATGAAAACATAATCAAGAGGTTTTCAATAATTCTCGAACATTAATCGAGATAGTAGATCCAAAAAAATTTGTTGATTATTGTCTGGAGACGGAAAAAAAGTTTGTTGCACTGTACGAGTGGTACAATATGCCACCTACACTTCACAAAATTCTGATTCATAGAAAAGATATAATTGAAAAGTGCATTTTTCCTGTAGGCTTACTATCCGAAGAGGCTCAGGAAAGTCTTAACAAAGACCATTAAAATTATCGCCTTAGACCCTTCGAACGAAGACATTATGGACTGAATGATGCTAACATCAGATCCCATGATCTCACATTTGACTCCTTCATTTAGTCAGAAAAAGCATAGTGTTATAAGCGACGAAGTTAAGGCTCTTTTAGAATAATAAAATGAAAATAGATTTAAAATAAATAATAAATTCAAAATTAAAAAAATCATTTAAATTTTTTGTTAGTTAGGGCTTTTTCATTGTAGGTAACGATATAGATTTCTCTAACTTTCTTTATTTTGATTACTTTTATGTATTACTATATAAATAAAACTAAATTTGTGATGAAATTAAAAATATATTTAAAATAAATAATAAATTAAAAATTAAAAAAATCATATAAATTTTTTTTTGTTAGTTAGGGCTTTTTACATTGTAGGAAACGATATACATTTCTCTAACTTTCTTATTTTGATTACTTTTGTGTATTACTATATGAATAAATCAAAATTTGTGAAGAAATCACTATTTTTTATATATGTATATTTTTGTCCTCACCTCCATACAAAAATCCCCAGTGTGCGTCTAAATGAACTTTTCAAGTAGTCGCGTAAGCTTCACAAATTTCAAATTTACCTTACACTCCACACCTTTAAAGTTACTGTATTCTGAAAGAAGAAAACCGACTGTTTTTTTTACGATTGTGTGATAACGCAGAGAGATTCTATTTTAAACTTACTCATACGAAAATGCTTGCTGAGATCTTTATTACCTTGCTCGGCCAGCAAAAATTTTGTCTGATACATCTCGATTAATTAGTCTACATTGAGTCAGCATCGCTTCTGAATTTGTCTGTCGTCATCCCATACACAGGATCAATACAGGGGAATACATTCCCACAGCTGACCCTATTTAAAAATCCACACCCTCACGTACCATTTCATCTGAAACTTCATTCCCTACTATGTTTTAATGACCGGGTACCCAACACAGTTTACTGCGTGTTATTCATTAAGAACTTGTACCTTTTTGTGACCTTCTATCTAATACACCTATTGGCGAGCGCCGTGACAGCCGCCAGACTAAATATTGCTTGAAAGTAACCTAGCAGCTTCAGATACCGCAAAAATCACGGCTTGGAAATTGCTACATAAAAGTACGTAAGTAGAATCATGACATTTACACGGCCACATACTGATTTTGATGTTGAAGAAATGCGGAATAAAGGCGAATGAACAAATATATAAAGCTCACTCTGCATAGGGACACATGACGCCCTATTTGCATAAATAATAAATGACACCTCTACTTTCAGAAGTCAAATGCCTCGGTATACATATTTAATGGCGACTTACTTGAAAAGTCCATATAAAATCAATTCTAATTAGTTAGCGTACTCTTCTGAACAAATCCATCCGTAAAGTTCCTGATTTAAGTTATCGGGCACTGCAGCAACAATTTGAAGACGCCAAGATAAGATGCTATGAAAGAGCAAAGTCGCTCTCTGGTCTATAAAACATACTAACATTCACAAATATCGAAACTTGCTTGCAGATATAGCGAGACATGCAAAAACGTTTTTAATGAACATTTTAAATGGTCGTGGTTAAATTTGTTGGTCCAACACCGCAAATAATAATAGCATCCATGAAACATACAATACAATACAATTCGGTATCTCATGAACCACAGAAGATATCTTCATAAAATTTCACAGAGGAACACAGGGGTGTTCCTAAACCTCGCGTCCTCATGATTTTTTCTCATTATATATGTAAATATAAAAAAATCTTGAGGAGGCGAGGTTTAGAAAGCTCCTATAGCTTAAATATTTACTCAATACACATGTAAGTGGTATCAGAGGAAAGCTTTTGACTTCTAGATTAACAACATTATAATGATTTCTTTTGGCTTAATTTTTTAAGTGACAATTATCTCAAAAACTAAAAAAAATATTACGTTAAGGTTTTTTTTTGAGAAATAAAATATAGAATTTGAATTGCTCGAGATATTCTTACAAATTTTTTAAATTAGATAGAAAAGAGCTTTTAATCAAATTGTGAAATAAAATTTTTTTATTGTAACATATAAATTTACTGTCAAATCCTTTTTGAGTTTGTAGCAAACAACTGAAGCTTTAAAAATCCGTTTACGTTTTAATTGGTGCTTTGCACACCGATAAATTTTTCAATAATTTATAAATTTTGTTTCAAAATTAACTATGTCTGGATAGGGCTGGAGGAAGAACCCTTATAATTTTTTACCAAATTTTTATTTATTCGCATTTGGTATATAGGTTGTCTAAAATGGTTTAAAAAAAATTACTAGTACCGAAGTAAGTTTAAATTACATAAGCAAAAAAAGAATATCACCATTTTGGGGAAAATCCTAAAAAAACGGTATTTTTTACATATTCCCAATTCAGAGGGTTGTAAGTTTTTAACGAAAACCGCCATCAGAACAAAATTAAAATTAATTATACGACCAATATATAAAAATAATAATACGACCATTAATAAGAACACCACGCCAAAAACACTAAGTTAAGTTCGGCAAAAATTAAAAGAGATAACCTACACTTGTAAGCATATTTGTTATAGATATTTTCAAGGTATACCTAAATTTAAAAATTTTAACATTTGAGTTAAAAATAAACTTTTTATGCCAATTCCAACAAATTATATGCCCGAGGTACCCTACTTTGGGGGTTCCCCAGGAACATGAGATACCGAATTATGCATAAACTTAACAGATATATTTGATTTTTCTTTAGATTTAGGATATGAGTTCTTGTTGGTAGTTCAAATATATTAAAGATACAATAAATAAAAATATTAAAAAAACATACAGCTGCTAACATTTATCTAAGACTAAGGTCTGCTTAGCGTAATACATACTTGAATTTTGTAGTAGGCTCTTAAAACAACAACAACTGCAATATTTTATTAAAATTATATAATTATAAAATGCACATGTTGTTCTGCTGTAGAAAATTATTGAATTTTACACGTAATATTCCTTTGCCACAACTTTCTTGATATCCTTAGACTTTTACTGCTTTTATATAACTCTATATTAAAATTATTTTATCCATTGAAGATGATTTATATTTTTGTATAAATTTTTATTTTAGGAAGTTTGTTCTCTTGGTTCATCAGCGAATGATTCTAACGAGTCTTCAGGTAATGAAGGGACGGGTAATGCTAAAAGTAGAAACTTTATTAAGCTGGTAAACACGCGCACGGAAAGTACTATAGGCATTGATTTAAATAATTGTACAAATCTCTGTAATGAACAAAAAGATATCTACAAAGGAAAACGTACTGACACAATTACGATTGATTGAAGCTGGCATTTGGAAGTGCGTAACGAACAAGGTGATTAAACAATGTAAATTATTTATAACTAAATATATGATCAAATACAATAAAAGTTTTTGTAATTACGTTTAAATGACTTTTTCATTTCAGAATTATTAGCTTCTATGTACTATAACATTTTATAAACCTAGTAATAATTTAGTAAAAAGGCCAAAAACATACTTTAGTGTAATTTGAAAACTAATATTAATAAATGCATAAATTAGCATAACAAATTATTTCGTACAAATAACTACTACAATAATTTTTGTAAAGGGTGAATATTTTAACATCTAACCTTATTGGCTTACTTTTGGTAAATCGTTGCAAAAATCAAAATATGCTTTTGATAAAATAACTGATTAAAAGCTTCTCACAGACTAAAAATCTAAAAACATTTTTCAAATTGGATAATTGTAATAAAGTTTCTCGAAGTTGGCTATTTCTTCAATCAAAAAGTATGCAAAATTTACAACCGATCATCATATTTTTAGTGTTTTAAAAATATATATTTATTTTTGCAAGCAGGTTTCCCCTAGCAAAAAAACACACTACAAACTAAACTATGCACAGTGGAAGCTGTTTACAAAAGTGTGTGCTTACTCGTATGAGTGCGTTGAGATAGTAGTTTTGCGTTTCTGATATAAAGCTATGGGACTGTATATGTGAAATTCCACCAACACCAAGACCATCAGATTGGAATAAACAAAATAACGAGGCCACTGCAATAATTATGTTATCATGAAAAAGACACATTTGGATTCAGTGTTCGGTCAATGCGCAATATATGTGTATGTGTGAATATGCGATGGCTTGTGGCAATGTAGTTGAGAAGTTTACCAACATCGTTTGATACGTTAGTCACAGATTTGGAAGCACGTAAGTTAGATGAATTAACTCTAAAAGTGGTAGAAACCAACTCAATTTAAGAATATCGACGTCAAACAAATGACATGAAATTGAACGCCGCAATGAAATTTACTTCTAAAGAGTGGTTAATGGAACGGCCACATTAAGAAAATTGTTGGAAGTTGAAGAAATAAAAAAAAGCAGATACGCAAAAGACGATGGTAAGCAATTCTAATCATTTCTAATAAAGAACGTATGTAAGTGTTTTGTTTTCATAAATGGTGAAAATAAATGGATTTTGGATTCTGGAGCAACATGCCATATAAGTACAAATATTTAAGACTTGTCGTATATAAATAATAATATCAAAGAAAAAATGTCAGTGGAGAATGGTGAAACAACTAAACTAAGTGCCGAATTACATTATGGAACTTTTGTCGCTACAATCTCGTTTCTTCTTTAATATTGCATTTGTGTTTATATGAGTGTCTAGTTAGAATGATTGGTAGCGCGCTAGTCTATCAGTCTGAGAGTTGCGGGTTCGATTCCTGCCAAAGACTTTGGGTATTTTCTGCAGAAATATCGTGCAATTTTTATTGCAGCAAATTGTAGGGATGTATACATTTGCTTACATTTTAAACTTCAAAATTTAAATTCATGCCAAATTATAGAAGAATGGATTTCGGGTAGCTTTCCACGAATCTATTTGTAGTATTGAAGATGGTTCTGGAAGGGAAATTACAGTTGGAGATAATAAGAATGAACTATTTCTACTACGTCCATTTGGTGTGAAGAGAGCAATACATAGAACAAAAATGTCAGCATTATTGGCACAGAGTTTTCGTTCATAAAAAAATTGAAGATGTGAGAAAAAAGAGAGAAAGTAAGTCATTTTAATATTAAGATATTTTAATATTATTCACTGTGGTGTAAGAAAGACCTGTGAAGTTTGTGTTAAATGTAAAATGGTCAAGACTCCCTTTAAAAAGTTAAGTTCTGTAACCAAGATTGTTAGGGATTTAGTGCACAGCAATGTCTGCGGTCTAATGCATACTAGCACTGTAAGCGATTATCGTTATTTTCTTACATTTATAGACGATTTTAGTCGATATACCACAATTTATTTACATCGTAATGAGACAGAATGGCTAAAAATAAATTTAAATAATATCCCCAAATATTAAGGTCAGATAATGGCTGTGGCAGCAAACTATATACAAAATTGTTTAAAGTCCAGTTCTCTTCCGAATACTCCATATGAACTATGAAATCTAACATAGAAATTTTAAAAATTGTTGGATTAAAAGCGTACACGTTAACTTCTAAAGAAAAATTAAGAAAGTTACCCGACAGAATATATATTTGTGGGACTGCCAATATAAAGGTTAATTGGACTGCTTTTATCTTCATTTGTGTTAGCTTTGGTTATATATGGCTTTTCTAATAAAAGCGCCGATCAAGATGTATACCGAGGTATTTAACTTCTGAAAATTGAGGTATTATTTGGTTATTTATTATTCTCCATTTCTGTAATCATTTTTCTATGAATCTACTTGTGGACTTTTGTGAATGCCTAAAAAAGCTATGTCGTCAGCAAATGTTGATGTGAGCACTCGGTTGCTGGTTGGCATGTTCGAAATATACAATAGGTACAAAATAGGTCGCAATTACGGCTTAATTATCTGGGGTAAGCTTAAAAAATCTACTTCTTTTAGTATGAACTATCGGATAACTTTTTAAAAGCTTACATAAGTGTACAGATAAGTTCAGCTTTAACTTAAATATTAGGCCTTCATATCACACCTTGCCGAATACTTGAGAAACGTCGATAGAAAGCGTAGATCAATATTTTATAATCTGTGGATTGTACGATCTTACTGTGTTTTCTAAAGCCAAATTGGTAGTTCGGAGTACATCATATGTCGCTTAGAATATGATTCAGTATGATTCTACTTTTGTTTAATCTTTTTCTGGTTTAGGGATCATAGTTATCAAAGATATCTTTTAATCTGGAGGAATGTTCTCAAGAGGTAAAATGGCATTAAAAATAAAAGTTATAATTTGTAGTGTTGTACGGGGCAACTCAAATAGCTTCTTTTAACTGGTTTTATCAAAGCCAGGGCATTTTTGGGGATTAAATTAGTTATTGCCCTTTCAGTATCACGAAATTCAAATTTTAGACCTCAGTAGATGGAAACTGAGCTATATCATTCGATACATTTGGAGTAAAAACTTTTTCAAATCAACGAATAGATTTCTAGCCCAGCCTACACAAGAAGTTCGCAAGTGTCATTTAAGGTTTCTATATACACGTTATAATGAAAAATCTGATTGCGGAGTATAGTCGAGATTCTCAAGCATTTGTGCATTCTTTAAGCCTGTTTTTAAGTTGAGGACCTGTGCGATTGCCACTCTCTCCGAACCTTTTGCCCATATTTTAATAATTTCAAGTATACCATGGGGTTTGCAATTGATGCAGTTATTAACATTCTTGTCATTCTTTGGGTTATCACATTAAGCGGAGCAATATAGGTCGTCACTTACAACGCAAACTAGTGGCAGCTTACAGTTAGCAAACATATGACCATCTTCTTGTCATCTTAGGCACTAGATGGCTCTTGATGGTTTATGTCGTTTCTCTCTAAGTTTTGCTGTTCAAGTTGCACTTGTATCGTTGAAGCATACGGACGTGTTTTAATTTATTGCTATTTTTTGTTAACTCTTTTTTACTATGGATGCTCCACCTAAAACTTTGTTTGCGAAGTGTTTTAAATCACTTTCAACTAATTTTATTACATGCCATATTTGTAAAGCAAAACTTCATATTTTTTGTGCAAAAATGAATGATAAACAAGTTGATTTATTTAAAGAAAATGTAAATTTGGTTTTTAATTGCAACGATTGTCTTTATGCTTCAGCTGAAATGGTATCTCTTATTTCCTCTTTATCCAATGAGTTAAGAGAATTAAAAAGTTCAATAATATCTTCAATAAGTGTGGATGTGCAAGATTTAAAAACTGAGATCAATAAACTTTCATTAAATGTTGATATTGTTAAATATAATATAAATAAATGCAGTCTCAACAAATCAGTTGCTTACACAAATAATGCACAAATCAGAAATAGAGATGATCAAAGGTCATATGCAGATTTTGTTGCTGTTACTTCAAATAATTGTAATGATGATGCTTCTTCTATTGTCTCGAACCCTACTGCTTCTGATTTAGTTTCGAACAAGTATGAGCATGAAAGTCAGCATGCTGCTTGGACAACTGTAAGTAGGCGTAAACGCAAAAATCGTGTTGTTGCTGTTGGTGAGGGTACTACTAATGATCTTGATGTAGTTGTAAGGAAAAAATATTTACATGTATCTTCTTTCAAAATATCAGTTACAACTAATCAAGTACTAAACTTTATTAAAAAAACCCTGGTATTGGTAAACAACATCTTGATTGTACGAGGCTAGTGAAAAAAGATGTTGATGAAAAACATTAAATCATGTAAATTTTAAAGTTGGTGTCGCACCAAATTTTTATGCTGATGTAATTAAATCATCCCTGTGGCCTATGAATACGAAAAATAGACCGTTTATTTTTTTCCCAAGAAAACCAGTGGAGTTACCAACCCAAACATAGATTGCATATCTAAACTTAAAATATACTATCAAAATGTGTCTAGAATGCATTCTAAAAGTAAAAAGTTATTTGAGTATTCTTCGCAATGATGTTAAGATGTTTTTGTAATTGTTGAAACATGGCTAAATGCTGCATTTTATGATGCTGAGTATTTTGACTTAAACCTATATCATGTGTACCGTAAGGACAGATCATATGCCAGAACTGGTCTTGAGCGTTTTAATTGCCGTGGGGAAGAAACTGCAATCCTATATCTGCTCCAATATAATTGTTGATGAATTACTGGATCAACTCTTTGTTATATTTCCTGCTAGTGACGGTCTTATATGCCTTTGTGTTTCTTATGTACCCCCTATGATATATATGATTCTCATGTAAATAATATATTATATTTGAAAAATGAATCCAAACACAAGATTTTTAGTTTTTGGTGACTTTAATTTGAAGGGTAGAGCGTAATAGTAAATTGATTCCTTTTAAAGTTAATAGAGACTATGAAATTAATCTAATAGATTCCTTTTTTGAAATTGATCTTCTTCAAGTCAACAATGTGAAAAATAGATTGAATAAAATACTGGATTTGATACTTGTTCAATCTATTTTTAAAACAAAAATCTATGAATGTTTGCAACCATTTTCCTCAAATTATATCCACCATAGTGCCATAATTATAGAACTATTTATACTTCAGTTTCTTAAATGTTCTAATAATTCAACTTATATGAAATATGATTTTATAAATTGTGATTTTGATGCGTTACATTCTAAACTGATGCAGGTGGAATGGAATAATTTATTTGAAGGTAAATGTTCTAATATGTCTTATGATATCTTCTTGAAAAAATTTCTTAATATTTGCAAGCAATATATTCCAGCGAAAATTAAGTCCTCGACGACACACCGGGGGTATACCAAGGGGTTAAAAACCTTGAAGAATAAAAGAAATAAATTACATAAAACCTATATAGCATTGGGTAGTGATGAGGTACTTCGACAGTATATATTATGTGCTAGGGAATTTAATTTTCTAAATAAATTTTTGTACAAACATTATTTGCTTAGAATTGAGAATAGTATAAAGACAAACCCAAACTATTTTTGGTCATATATTCGCTTAAAAAGCGATTTACTGATATTCGTTCTTCCATGATATATCAAAAAGATTCTTCTGATTGTCCTCAAACAATTGCCAACTTCTTTTCGAACTTTTTTAAATCAAACTTTAATGCTCATTCTTCTAAAGCATATTCTGCCGTAAATATCAATTCAAACCTTAATTTTGGACTCATTGTATTGTCCAAAGACCAAATTTTGAATGCTATTAATCGTGTAAAGAACTCTTTTAACATGGATGCTGATGGTTTGTGTTATTTTTTACTGAAAAAATGGTCATACTCGATCGTAATTCCGATTTTAGAAATCTTTAATAAATCCCTTTCAGAGGGAATTTTTGTGGATCGATGGAAATTCACGTTTGTAACCCCTATTTTTAAATCTGGTAATCGCAATGATGTTTGCAATTATAGATCTATTTCCAAATTAACAACATTTTAAAAAATTTTTGAACATGCAATATATGATGTATTATATTTTAATACAAAATCTTTGATAATTTCTCAGCAACATGGTTTTAGAAATAATAAAACAGCAATTTCTAATCTTACTGTATTCACAGAATATTGTTTTTCTCAATTTGAATTGGGTTTTTAAGATGATACTATTTACACTGATTTTTCAAAGGCTTTTGATAAAATTTCGAATGACGTTCTATTAAGAAAGTTACTTAATCTTGGAATCACCTCATCTTTTTATAAATGGTTGTCTTCTTATCTGAGTAATAGGCTTTGTGTTGTAAAAGTTGATGTACATCAACCGTTTAAATATACGCAAGTTTCTGAAGTTTCACAAGGCAGTGTCTTGGTTCCTTTGCTCTTTAATATTTTTATCAATGACATTGAAAATGTTTTAAATTTTCTAATTTTTTGTTATATGCTGATGATCTTAAAATATTTTCTAGTGTAACCAATTTTAATAATATCAGCAAATTGCAAAGTGATCTTGACAGCTTGAATGATTGGTGTAACAATAATAATGTGAAATTAAATTTGAGTAAATGTTTTCATGTAACTTACATAAGATTAACAGTTCCATTGGATTCCATTTATCATTTCAATAATAATTATATATTTAAAACAAATGAATGCAGTGACTTGGGTGCTTTGTTTGACTCTAAATTAACTTTTAGAATATGGGGCTTCTATTTGGAGTCCTCATTGTACTGTTGATATTGCCCGTATAAAAAAGATCCAGAAAAAATTTATACATTATGCTTTGCCTCATATTAATTTATATGTCCCGGTGCTTACATCTGGGTATGACTTCGCTGGAAAAAAAGACGTAAAGTACAGTCTATGCTTTATATATTTGACCTGATAAATGCAAATATAGATTGCCCTGAAATCTTGTAAAAAATTACATTTTATGTTCCCTCTAGGTTATCAATTCGACAGAAGGTTATTTTTTGTAGCATTACATCAAAGAAATTACGTGCTTAATAGTCCAATAATTAGGTCTTTAAATTATTTCAATACATTTTCAAATAATGGCAGTTTAGAATAACGTATTTTTCTGCAAATACGTTACAGCATATTTCGCTATTTCTGCTTTAACTGATGGCACGATTAGATCTTTGTGGATGTTCGAGTTTCTTATGACCAGTGGCGTTTCCAAGTAAGGCGCCGGTCAAGATGTATGCCGAGATATTTCACGTCTGAAAGATGAGGTATCAATTGGTTACTTATGTGAATAGGGGGGCACGAGTCCCTACGCAGTGTAAAAGTTATGTGAGTACATTTTTGTTCATTGACCTTAATTTTCCATTTCTTCAATCACCACTAAAATTAATATGTGGTCTTGTAAATATCGTGATGCTACTTCGGGACTTTCGTGAATGCTTAAAAAAGCTGTGTCGTCAGCAAATGTCGATGTGTGAACTCGGTCACTAGTTGGCATATCTGACGTATGCAACAAGTATAAAATCGGCCCCAATATACTACCTTGGGGAACTTCGGCTTCAATTGGCTCAGGTGAGCTTAAAAAATTGCCTTCTTTAACAATGAATTTTCGATCAGTTAAAAAACTATCTAACAGCTTATATAAGTTTGCGGGCAAATTCAGTTTTAATTTATAATTTAGGCCATCGTGCCATACCTTACCGAATGCTTGGGAATCGTCGATAAAATGCGCAGAGCAGTATTTTTTTTCTTCAGAGGTCTTCTTAATTACGTTAACTAACCTGTGAGTTTGTTCGATTGTACTATGTTTTTTTCTGAAGCCAAATTGATGGTTCGGACTACATCCTTTGTCGCTTAGAATGGGGTTCAGCTTATTTATTAACATCCTCTCAAACAGCTATGAAATAATTGATTAAAGACTTATAGGTCTGTGTGATTCAACTTTTGTGTGGTGTTTTCTGGTTTAGGCATCATATTTATTAACGAAACCTTCCAACCTCAAGGAAAGTACTCAAGGCGTAAAATGGCGTTAAAAATAAAAAGAATAATTTTGCGAGCTATATGGGGCAACTCAAATAACATTTTATTAGTGGTTTTATCTAAGCCAGGGGCTTTCTTGGTGTTTAAACCTATTATTACACTTTCAATGTCACTAAAATTAAATCTTAAGGGTACTGCAGCACTAGCTTCGACAGTCGACAAATCAACTGCATCAGTCAATACATTTGGAGTAAAGACCTTTTTCAAATGTTCAACAAATAATTTGCCTTTTTCGGTATCATTCCTTGCCCAGCCTCCAGACGAAGTTCGCAAGGGAGGCCTATGTACTACTGGCCTTTTAAGGTTTCTACACGCACGCCATAATGAATAATCTGATTGAGGGTCAAGGTATTTTAAATAGTTTTTCAGAGATGTTGCTCTTCGGGATTCTAGTAAATCTCTTAGCCGTTTCGTGCATTCTTTAAGTCTGCTTTTAAGTTGAGGAGATCTGTGCGATTGCCACTCTCTGCGAATTTTTTCTCAGCCAAGAGCCTCTCGTCAACAGAATAGATTTGATTGTGTCTTATTAGTTGTCGAGTTACTGTTGCGTGTTGGGCAGCTTATTTAAGGTTTTGATCAAAATCAGTAAGACTTTGCTCTACGTCTTTTGAAGTTCTTAGCGGGATATTTTCCGAACAATGAGTACTGAGATATTTTTTATATTTCAACCAATTTATGCTTGTGCTAGTTCTTGGTGACGATATTTTGCTGGTTCCATATATAGACAATAGTGGGTGAATGATCCGAGGATAATTCAAGTGACGCTTCAACTTCAATCATTTCTTTTAGAATACCTTTAGTTACGCCAAAATCAACAACATCAGGTATTTTGCTGATCAATAGGCCAATAGGTGGGTTGTCCACTCGATATCACGTTCAGACTAATTTTTGAAATTGTGTCAAACAAAACACGACCTTTTGGAGTTATTAGGCGTGATCCCCAAAATGTATGTTTAGCGTTGTAGTCGCCAGATTCTATGAAACAGGGACCTAGTGATTTGAAGAAATCGCTGTATTGACTCTCTTATATTTGAAACCTAGGAGGTGAATAAATCGAAGAAATAACTAAGCTTTGATGAAATTCTTCAATGCAGATGTTTGTTGCTTGAATGTAATCTTCACAAAAATCACACAGTAAATAATGTTTGATTCGAGGCTTTATTAGTATTGCTGAACCACAAAGTGTTCTGCCACGGGGGTCTTTGGTGTCATATAAGATATAGCCATTTATTTTAAAAAAGCTATTTGTTGTTAAGTGAGTCTTTGCAACCAGCATGACATCAATTTGTTCCTTCTTAAGGAAGTACTCGAGTTCATTTTGGTGTTGGCGCAAGCCGTTTGCGTTCCAGAAACATATTTTTTAAACACCTCATGGCTTGTTAAGTAACGCCTGCAACATAGTAGATTGCATGTGTACCATTTCTTGCATCATGCTGCTCATAGAGCTCATAAAACTGTTTAACGAATGCACTAATGTCTCGATGCTTGATTCGAGACGATTAAAATTACCAGATGGTGTTTGTTCTTTAGGATACGATTGCAAATTTGTAGTAGAATTAGTTGTCGGTGTCGCTTTGTGCACTGAAATATGGTTGGATTTTAACATATCCGCGTAGGAAACATGTTGGGTTGTTGGTTGATGTAACTGAGGGTAATGCACATTTGCTCGATATTGTGGCTGCTTGGCAGGAGTATTTAATTTTTGGGTTGACTTCCTTACCATAGAAAAAACTGGACAGCCTCTCTAATTGGCAGTGTGGTTTCCACCGCAATTGCTACATTTTTTTTAAATTAGTGTCATTCTTAGGTTTATCGCATTGAGCTTAACAATGTAGCTCACCACACACTACGCAAACCGGTAGCAACTTATAATATGCCCTAGTATGGCCATACTCTTGGCAATTCAGGCACTGGACGGGTCCTGATCGCTTATGTGGCTCCTCCACTGTAATGTTTCGGTGCAGTAGGTATTTCAGATTGTAAATAGGATGCGTTTCGTTTTTCTTCAATCGCATATCTCCAGGTTCAAGTTCTCTCTATTTCTGAGATTATCTACATGTTTTACCTTCAATCCTTTTGAAGGCCAGCTGTTATCTTCTTTGGATCCACATATGAATCTATACCTTTAGTAACTACCTGTAGACCTTTGCTGCTGTTGAGTTGATAGGTATAAAAGTTTTTCTTACATTTTTCAAATTCATCTACTGTTTTACGATAGCTGGTTTCATCATTGACTTGAATTTTCGTCTCGTTGATGTTACCACGTTTAATAGAAAACACATAAAATGAATTCTCCCCAATAATTCCCCAATAATCCAAATAATTAATTTCTTTATTAGTTCGTTCGAGTTTTTCTCCCTTAAGAAAATTGGAGGAGGTTTCGACGATTTTTGTGCCATTTGTGATTCACTAGTTTCACTATCTAAAATAGCAAAACGATTGTGGGAATTTATTCCGTTTGAATCCTTTTCTTTGTGTACTTTAGACATTGGTGCTAACTGTGAAGATTTAGGGCTTCGTCCCCTCTTTAACACAGTCACATATCTGTCCATTCCCACTTGCGTTTTGGACTTTGGGCATTAGAATTTAGTGTCCCAAAAACTAGTTTTAAAAATGTTATCTTTCAAAACTTAAATTAATATTGTAAAATTTTTTGCATAGCATTGTATTATTTTTATTTATAATTACATTAACTATTTTAGTCTTCAGTTTCAGAAGTCTGTAAAGAATTATTCCTTTTTTTTTGACTCAAATAAATAAAAAGATATTGTAAATAAGATGAGTTTCGTTCTTTTTAATCTTATATCTTCAGGTTCCAGTTCAACCCGAATCCATTTTTTCGAAGGCACGCTCTTAATTCTAGAGATCAACGTATAAGTCTATATCTTTACTAACTACCTTTAGACATTTCCCTTCAGTTGGTAGGTCTAAAAGCTTTTTTTCAGATTTCAAAGTTGTTAACTGTTTTATAATAAACTAGTTGTGCCCGTCGTCGCAATATTTTGTTCAATTTTGCTTTGAAAGCAATCCACACCAAAGACCCTTACGTTTTTATAACCGCCTTAAACTATACTGTATTTTTTACTTTATCTATACATATAATAAAAAAGTAAGTCATTTCCGTCTGTCTGTCTGCTTTTCGTTTGTGTTCGCATCACGTAAAAACTACAGGATGGATTTTTACAAAATTTTGTATGGAGGTATCTAAGTATCCTGGTCCCAATATAGGATACTTCTTTCCAGGAGAAAGTGAAGAAAAAACAGTGAAAGTACACTTTCCGGTATTTTTATACAGTATTTTTGCACTGCTTAGTACGGCACCTTTAATTTGTAAAAAGTGGGATATTTTAAAAGACAGATAGTTTTACTTTTATAGTACGGCACGGCACGGCACCTTTAATTTTTAAAAGTGGGATATTTTAAAACACAGATAGTTTTAACTTTTTAGTACGTCACGGCACATTTAATTTTTGAAAGTGGGATATTTAAAACACAAATGGCACTGACAAAATATGAATTACTTACTACGAATACGACTTGTTTGTGGCTATAAAATTCTGTTATTGTTAGTTAGTTCAACTGCGTACTGTTTTGATCTACTTTCTCTTGGAAATAAGATATTTTTGCGGAAAAGAAGTATCCTATATTGGGATCAGGATACTTAGCTATCTCCTCACAAAATTTTGTTAAAATCTATCCAGTAGTATTTACGTGATGCGAACGCAAAAGAAAAGCAGACCGACAGACGGAAATAAGCTACTATTTTATTATATGTATATATAGTGTTATAGTAGGGACCCTAGGCAACACTCTCCATTTGGTGGTATTGGATGCCACCTCTCCATTTGGCCAAAACCCTGCACAGACTTCATATAGTACAAAAATTTAGTTTCTTACACTTTTTTTAAAGTCACAAACTCTCATTAGAAAAACTGCTGATACAGTGTAATAGTAGGGACCCTAGGCAATACTCTCCATGTGGTGGTATTGGATGCCACCTCTCCATTTAGCCAAAATCCTTCACAGAGTTCATATAGTACAAAAATTTAGTTTTTGACACTTTTTTCTTAAAGTCACAAACTCAATTTAGAAAAACTGCGTAAATAGTGTAATAGTAGGGATCCTATATGAATAGTACAAAAATTTAGTTTTTTACACTTTTTCTTAAAGTCACAAACTCAATAGGGACCCTAGGCAACACTCTCCATGTGGTGATATTGGATGCCACCTCATCTCCATTTGACCACTGTGGCCAAAATTCTTTACAGAGTTCATATAGTACAAAAATTTAGCTTCTTATTTTTGGAGTTTATTCTACACACGAACAGTTCAGATAAAAAACGAATTTACCTTGTAATGCGTAGTGCGATTCACTGACCATTCGACCACAAACTCATGCTCTCTAAACGAAAAGCGTGTTAAACGTACAATTGTAGTATCGATAAAACAGTGATATACACCCCACATTGCGTCGATGCTCAAGTGTATCAAAAGAGTAGGATACCCTGTAACGATTCTTCATTTCGATAAAATAACTCGTTAACGGAGCTACCTATTAATTTCGGCTGTGCAGGTTGGGGAGGGTGTATTGTATTCCCAATAAAAAAAAAGTTTGTTTTGGAATGTGTTACAAAAGATTTTACCTTAGGTAGCTATACAAGCGAATTACACAGGAAGAAGAATATTGGCGTTTTATGATTGACGTTGGAAGTGCAGCTTAAGATGGAATACGCCGCACAAATTCTATGCCCACCCACCATGCTGACAAAAATAAATCGTCCGTTGTAAAAAAAAAAAGTTTGGTTGAAATCGCACGACGCGTTTATGATTAGTTCGGCGACGTACATATACGGACTTATTTTTATATATATAGATAATGTAAAATTAAAATTTCTCAGATTCTATTTCTTTTATAAGTTTGTTTAAATAGAAAATTAATAACAATTGAAACTACCGGGTAGATTGATACAAAGAGTACTGATGACGGACGTAGCTGTCTAGAAAATGCATTCTGCTTTGCTGGTATCTAATTATTCTTTATCTCTTTATAATTAAGAACTTAAGCCTAAATAATTAATTTATTAATTCAAAAATAGTTCAAATAAAATTCATATAATTTCACAAAGCGGGCACGGCTTTGACATTGTTAACTTCAACACTATTGTGTTAATAATCAAAAATATACATTTGTAAAATAAAAAAAAAAATATCTAATTGTTGTTAATTGCTAACCAAAGGATAGGTAATAGCAAGACAGATATATACCATTTTCAAATAAAAGAAAATATATAAAGAGAAATAAAATAAAGAAAAATGTTTGCTTGGTAGTATAATATGAAAAATAAATAGAGTTTACAAGTGTAAAACAATTTTCAAAAAGCTCTCTCTTCTATGAAATATAATGTAAAATTAAAATTTCTCAGATTCTATTTCTTTGATAAGTTTGTTTAAATAGAAAATTAATAACAATTGAAACTACCGGGTAGATTGATACAAAGAGTACTGATGACGGACGTAGCTGTCTAGAAAATGCATTCTGCTTTGCTGGTATCTAATTATTCTTTATCTCTTTATAATTAAGAACTTAAGCCTAAATAATTAATTTATTAATTCAAAAATAGTTCAAATAAAATTCATATGAAAATGAAAATAAAAATAAAAATAAAAATATAACCTACCCCATACACTTAACTCCATTTATAACACTGTACGGGTCCTGATCGCTTATGCGGTTCCTCTACGCTTATTTTTTGGTGCAACAGATATCTCAAATTATATATAGCGTGCGTTTCGTTATTTTTCAATCTCATATCTCCAGGTTCCAGTTCAACGCGAAATAGAGGTTGAGGGACACGTTCTCGATTTCTGAGGTTGTCTACGCTTTTTACCTTAAATCCCGCTTTTTGGAGGCCATCTCTAATTTCAACTAGATCAACATATTAGTCTACACCTTTTATAACTACCTGTAGACCTTTACTACTCTTCAGCTGATAGGTATAAAAGTTCTTTTTACAGCTTTCAAACTCGTTTACTGCTTTACGATAACTGTTTTCATCAATAAATTGTATGTTTGTTTCATCAATGTTGCCACGCTTGATGGGAATTACATAAAATGAGTTCTCACCAATACCTGTAATTAACTTCTTTATTAAGTCGGTCGAGTTTTTCTCACTTAAATAAATTGGAGGTGGTTTGAACGACCTGGGTGCCGTTTTAGGTTCAATCGTTTCGCTATTTAAGATAGCAAAACGCACCCAGAACCTAAAGAATAACCATCATCTCGTAACTGTAATCGTCTCGAAGCAAGCATCGAGACATTAGTGCATTCGTTAAACAGTTTTATGAGCTCTATGAGCAGCATGATGCAAGAAATGGTACGCATGCAATCTATGATGTTGCAGGCGGTACTAAACAAACCATGAACTGTTTAAAAATATGTTTCTGGAACGCAAACGGCTTACGCCAACATAAAAATGAACTTGAATACTTCCTCAAGAACCAACAAATTGATGTCATGCTGATTTCCGAGACACACTTAACAACAAATAGCCTTTTTAAAATCAATGGCTATATTTTATATGACACTAAGGACCCCCGTGGAAGAGCATGACGTGGACCGACAATTCTTATAAAGGTCAGAATCAAACAATATTTACTGTGTGATTTTTGTGAGGATTACCTTCATGCAACAAATATCTGCCTTGAAGAAATTTATCAAAACCTTGTTATTTCTTCAATTTATTCACCTCCTAGATTTCAAGTATCAGATAGTCAGTTTAGCGACTTCTTCAAAGCTCTAGGTCCCTGTATCATAGCATCAGGCGACTACAACGCTAAACATACATTTGGGGGATCACGCCTAATAACTCCAAAAGGTCGTGTTTTGTTTGATACAATTTCAAAAATGCATCTGAATGTGATATCGAGTGGAAAACCCACCTATTGGCCTACTGATCGGAAAAAATACTGGATGTTATTGATTTTGGCGTGATTAAGGGTATTCCGAGAGAAATGCTTAAAGATCATTCACCCACTATTGTCTATATATGGAACCAGCAAAATATTGTGTCACCAACAACTAGCACAAGCATAAATTGGTTGAAATATAGAAAGTATCTCAGTACTCACTGTTCGGAAAATATACCGCTAAGAACACCAGAACACGTGGATCAAAGTCTTATTAATTTTGATCAAATCCTTAAGTCAGCTGCTCAAAATGCAGCAGTAACCCGACAATCAGGTAGATACAATCAATTTTATTCTGTAGGTATCGAGCGGCTCTTAGCTGAAAAAAGAAATTTGAAGAGAGTGGCAATCACACAGATCTCCTGAATTCAAATCTAAACTTAAAGATTGCACGAAACGGCTAAGACAGCTACTACAGCCTCGAAGAGTAGCATCTCTAAAAATTTACTTGGAAATTACTTGACGCAACTGCACAATCAAATTATTCATTATGGCGTGCATGTAGAAACCTTAAAAGACCAGTCGTAGGTAAGCCTCCATTACGAACTTCTTGTGGAGACTGGGCAAGAAATGATACCGAAAAAGGCAATTTATTTGTTGAACATTTGAAAAGGGTTTTGAGTTGCCCCTTATAGGTCACAGAATTATTCCTTTTGTTTTTAATGCCATCTTACGTCTTGAGTACTTTCCCACAGAGTGGAAGGTCTCTTTGATTACTATGATTCCTAAACCAGGAAAAGACTACACAAAACCTTTACCTTTTATCAAACATACCAAAGCTGTTTAAGAGAATATTAATAACTAAGCTGAATCAAATTCTTAGCGCGAAAGGATGTATTCCGAACCATCAATTCGGCTTTAGAAATCAACATACTACGATCCAACAAACACACAGATTAGTAAATGTAATTAAAAAGACCTTTGAAGAAAAAAATACTCTTCTGCGCTTTTTACCGACGTTTCTCAAGCATTCGATAAGGTTTGTAACGAAGGCCTAATATTTAAGTTAAAGCAGAACTTGCCCGAAAACTTTTATAAGCTCTTAAAAAATTATTTAACGAATTGCAAGTTTTTACTAAAAGAGCGTGATTTTTTAAGCTCGCCACAGCTTATTAAAGCCGGAGTTCCTCAAGGTAGTATTTTTGGACCAATTTTATATTTACTGTACACATCAGATATGCCAATTAGCACCCTAATCCACACATCAGGATTTGCAGATGACACAGCTTTTTTGAGTATTCATGAAAGTGCCCAAGTAGCATCTCAACTTTTACAAGACCATGTCCTCAATTTAGAAAAATGGCTAGAAAAATGGAGAATAAAAGTGAATGAACAATAATGTACTCACATAACTTTCACACTGCGTAGGGACTCATGCCCTCCTATTCGCATAAATAACCACATAGATATCCAGTTAACACATATGAAACTAAAAGCAGTACAACTAAATTGGCTTATTGGCAGAAACTCCTTCCTGAGCTTAGATTGTAAACTTCTATTGTACAAGTCGATCCTCAAACCAAGTTGGTGTTATGGGATTCAGTTATGGGGCACTGCCTCAGCTAGCAATGTAGAAAAAATTCAAAGGCGCCAAAATAAGATTTTACTTATTATTACATCTGCTCCCTGGTATATAAAAAATTCGAACATCCACAAAGACCTAAACCTGCCGTCAGTTAAAGCAGAAATAGCGAAACACGCAGTCACATATCCTTTGGCGCGTAGCATGCTGAATGAACCTGGTTACATTCGACTAATAAGAAGAGATACTGCTTTTCTTGACCGTACATTAGAGGGATGACCCGCAAACGATTGCAAAATCCGTGAAACAAATATTATTTTTGTCTAGCACTGGCTGGACTTAAGATACGAGTAATTATTGTTAGTTCAAAAATATTAAAGATACAATAAATAAATTATGCAAAAAAAAATTTAAAAAAAATAGTTTATGGTTAAAAAAATCAAGTTATAAAGTTTGTATACTGCTTTTGCAAAAATTTAAGAAAGATTTATTTAAAGTGACTATTTGTAGGAATAAATGTTTCATGAATATATTCATTATATTGTAAGGAAAGGCAAAATTTTAAATTATTATTAGATTTAAATGAAGATATTCATATTATGTTTAATGAAAACAAAAATTATTGTGTAAATAATATAGGATAAAAATTAAAGTAACAACTTCACTTACATTTCAAAATAAGTCCATCGAAGTCAACAGGCGCCGGAAGACATTAGACAGATGCACCATTCTATGCTTGAATTTACTAGATGGAAGTTAGAATTTAATTTTTACTTAGGGTTTAATTTACAATTGTGGTATACGTGCGTGAATTGCGTTCCTACTAATATTTTAACTTCCTATACATAACGAAATCCACATGATTAAGAGAGCTTTAATATCAAAATGTGCTAGTATTTATATCAAGATGGTGTGTAGTGTGTATTTATAGAGCAGATGCTTTAAGTTTTTAAATTTACATACATATATATAGGTTACCATTTTTTTCCTTTCTTTTACATTAAAATTAATTAAATTTCCTTATGATTGATCAACAAAAGGTGAACTATTTAGTTAGCGGTTTCAATAACCAAAATAAAATAAAAAAAAAAAATGAAAAATAAAGTACTTGGAATCAATTTGAATAAAATGTTGAGATACAATCAAGAACAGTAACGATTTTGGTTCACAACTATATAAGTTTCACTTTAACCATGAATATGGTTAATATTTATTGACAGCACACTACAGGATCTACCCGTTCTAAGCTGATTGAGATTGGTGCATACTTTCCAAAATTTCGCAATTCTTATTCTCTTAATGCAGTTCTAGATATAAATACTGCCCAAAAAATACACAACACAGGTTTAAAACTAGTAGTCCTTTCGCAGTAGGGAGTTGCATTCAAAAGAAACTATATTTGAGGATACCTAACACAAATAAACATAAATAAATTTTAGTAATTTTTATACCAATGATTTTCTTCTAAATATACATATGTAATAAAACTCCAAGTTAAAATTTCTTTATTCTCGATTAGCCCACTTGCACAATTACAAACAATTCAATCGAATTTTTTTTTTTTCAGTTTTAAGAATATTTTAAACATTTTGACCAAGGCGAATCCATAACAGGTGATTGCAGTGGCGAAAAAGCTCATCATATGCATGAAAGCGAAAAGTCAAACTCCATATAAAAAAATTATAAACAAATTTTTTCAATATGGAATTTGACAACTGTAAAGTATTAGTATTACCTAGTATTAATACGCCTTGATTTTGACATTAAACAAAAATATCCACCATCGACGACCACCAGTTCGTAGCTTACATTGCCTATTCGTTTCCGTATTATGTCCTTTACACCACTTGGTGCTAGTTTCGCACTAAAGCTATTAATTAGCGAACTTTGACCGAAGTTGCGACGTATTACTACTTGTCCTATATTAAATTCGCGGCTACGGGATCTCAAATTGTATGATTTAACATTACGCTCATATGCCTGTTTAATTTTTGTCCGAATAGAGTCTCTTAAAAGTGAAAATTTATCCTGTCTCTTAATTTCCGTATCTGTTTCCTCCAAAAGTTTCAAGTTTCTTAAAATTTTGTAGTCTTGTCCATATGTTATCATTGTTTGTCCTCGTAAGGTGTCCGTCCTACTACTACTATTATCAGACACGATAAATTCAGGTACTCCATAACAGGTGAAAATCTCATGTTTTAAGTATTCAATAGTTGGTTTTGTAATATATTTTCTTAATGGTTTCAAAAATGTAAATTAAGTAAAGTGATCCAAAACAAATAAAGTTCCAATATGCCCACTTTTAGATGGAGATAACGGGCCAATATCATCTATATATAGCCGTTGAAATGGTCTTTCAGAAATTACCATTGCACCCATTGGTGGTTTTAAGGCATTTGTTTGTGACTTCGTTTTGCATAAGAAACAATTTGACACATAATTTTTAACATCGCTAACTAATTTGGGCCAGAAGAAAAATCGCCTTATACGATGTACTGTCTTTGCTATCCCACCATGAGCGGCATTATGAATGTCGTGTGCTGTATATATAACATCCTTACGAAGATCTTCCAACAATCCGATTCATCCAGAATTCCGTATGAAAAACTTGGCCTTTTGTAAATAAATTTATCAACAACTTTATAATCTGGCAATTCTGATTTTGAAAATTTATCCCTCAACAAGGTATACTATGAGCTATAGAATGCGTTAGAATTGAGATCCACGAATGGTAAAGTTTGTAAATTTATCAAATGCTAGAGATAAAGCATCTGACACAACATTGTCTTTGCCTCTACGGTGTTCTATGGTAAAAACATACCCTTGTAATTTGAGAGCCCATCTACCCAATCGACCGGATAGGTCCTTTTGTCTCATTAGCCACTTTAGACTGGCGTGCTCAGTGATAATTTTAAATTCATGGCTTTCAATATATGCAATAAATTTCTTTATTGCCAAAATTACCGCTAGACATTCCAATTCTGTGATGGAATAGTTTCTTTGGGCTTTGTTAAGTTTTTGTGACATAAACGCTATTGGCCGTTCGTTTTCATTGTCATCATGCTGTGCTAATACAGCTCCAATTACAAACATACTGGCATCGCATTGCACTATAAAAGGCTAATTAAAGTTAGCGTGTACTAGAACAAAGGCGCTGAAGTCAGCTTCTTCTTGACGGTTTCGAATGACTTTTGTGCATCCCTTGTCCACACAAAGAATTTCCTTTTTGACAAAAGTTCTGTATTTGGGAACGTAATGGAAGCATACATCTATGAATCCTCGGTACCAATCGGCCATACCGAGAAACTGGCAGAGTTGACGTACTGTTTTCGGAACAGGAAATTGGGATATAGCCTTTACTTTTTCCGGATCAACTTTTAAAGTACCTTCTCCAACAATGTAACCCAGGTATTGCACCTGTTGTAGGCAAAAACTGCTTTTCTTAACATTGTTTGTTAAGTTTGCGTGACCAAGTTGTTTAGCCTGTAATGTAGTTATATGTAATGTAGTATATGTTTGTAATTTTTATTCTACTTCCTATAGTACCCTTATATTATTTAAGAGCCTTATAGTAGCAGGTGGCTCTACTTTATGGCAAAGTTAATTGCCGAAGTTTTTCTTTGAGAAATAAGAACAACTCTAGAATTTGAAGTCAGAATTATTTCTAAATTTTATTTACAATTTTCTTCAGCTTATATACTATTTCTTATTCTATGTTTTCTTAAAATAACCTTATTCTATTTCCCCTACCAATAATTTCTATGTTAATTTTCATATTCATTTCTTCTACTTATTTGTTCATATTTTACTTGTAACTTTAGCATATTCAAATTTCATTATTTTTATTCAATACTACTCTAATGACCCACTTCAGTTAACACCAGTCACTTGACTTTGCATTTCTGTTTGGGTATGCATGTTTATCTATTGACTCATTTTAACTATCACAAGTCACTTGTAATTGCATTTTGTCGGTCAATTTATTTGAATATTTACATTTTTGGTTGGGTATGCATGTTTATAGTACATGCACTACACCCCTACGGCTTAAAAGAAAAAAAAAATTTTTGTATTAAAATATTAAATTACAAAATAGTACCTAACATAATTTTATCTATTCTTATGTATAGTCATAGGTTTATTATCTGTTAAAATTGTGACATTTACATCTGTGTGTTTATTACTTTAAAAGGACCAGTATATTGGTTTTCATTTTTCTTTGCGGTTTCTTTTCTTAAAAATACTTTATCTCCTATTTGAATATCGGTAGTATTCTTATCTTTTATATTTTTTTGTTTTATTTTGTTTTCTAGCAGTTTTTTGTTTGCCATTTCATGGGCATGTTTTAATTTTATTTTTAATTCTGTAATATAATCTTCATAATTATAAAATTTATCGTTTGACATGAGCTTAGTTGGCTGTGATGCTAATCTTCCAAATACAAGTTCAAATGGGGAAAAACCTGTGGATATTGTATTATACGTGAATGTATCCATCATTCATCCCAATTGTATGGTTCCATGAAAGAATGTATTCGTTTAAAACTTTGATTTCTTTCTATACTACCGAAAGTTTCATGGTGGTATGCTGTTGAAGTTACATGCTTGGTTTTCATAAATGTACTGTAGTGTATCAATGACATACTTTGATTGTAGTATTAAAAACTGCAATGAACAAATGTCAATGAGCTCTAAATAAAAATAAGACCAGACGATCACATAAACATAAATCTAACTAATGAAGCTAATGAACTCGAAGAACCAAATGAAAAAACAATCGTACAAACAAATGTATATGAATTTCTTAAGATGGGTCAGTATTTGATTTTTGTTTAAAGTTAAATAATATAAATATTTGGTTATTAATTCGATATTTTTGAAATCATATTTGCTCGCGTATAGTAATCGAATGTTCAGTTGATAAAACCATATTTTTGCAAGTTTGCAATTCTGTAATTTGAACCGTATTGTTGCTAAGTACAATTAACCAAAAATTTGTGATAGCCTGATACAATGTTTCACTTAATGAATTGCAAAACTATTTAAGTCTAGCGGCAGTTTCTCCTTCATTATTAGTATTTAAGCATAAAGTTTTTAATAAAATATCGTCTTATATTTTGAACTTTCAAACAATAAACTTCTTTCATTTTTTAACTCATTACAGTACATATTATATTAAATAATTTGTTTACGAATTCAGTTCCTCTGTCCGTTTTTATTGTATCAAAACCTCCATATTTTAGTATAAATTTTTCTACTAATGTTAATACACATACATTTTTATTTAAGCAAAACCATTGTTTACTTTTATTTAAACGTAAACATTTCCCACTTAAGCATTTATTTGACCTATTTAAGAAATTCACTTTTTGTTTTAATTATTTAAAGTCAATGACACTTTTTAATTTGTAATTATTAAAAGCCAATGAATTTTTATAGTTAAGCCAGCAATTTTTATTTTGTTTTGATAACTATGCAATTTGTTATTTGTATTGTGTTACTTAGTAGTAAATTTAATTATTATATGTAAGCATAATTTAAGTATAAAAGAAAGTAAATAAAAACGTGCAAAGTGAGTGTTACTTTGAAACTAAAAGGTTCCACTTGTGTTCTTTTTTTTTACCCTTGACCCACGTTTTCTGCAGGTTAAAGTGCTTGACAGAAATAACTTTATAAATCAAACTCCTTCAAGTGAATCTGCTTGTAAGGATACTTATTTAACCAAAACAAAAAATAATTCAATTAACATTTTTGGTGACCCCGACGTGATCCTGTATCAGACACAGGATTATCATTCTTCAGTTTATTTTTGATTGGTTAATCCCAGCTTCACATCAAGGATAAAATAGTTCAACATGAGCTCATTTACGGAACTGGTCACTTCTCAGCAGCAGATTGGTCAGCGGATTGAAACCATTATCCGCAACTATAAAAAGGATGCAGCGTCGAGGAAGACATCAACAAGCTACTTCCAAGAGCGGCTAAGAAGACTAGACGAGGAATGGACAACCTTTGAAGTCAATGACAGCCAAATTCGCGAGATAGAGAAGATACAACTCGACCATGATTACTTCCAAAAGGATTATTATACATCAATCCTAAATATCGTGCAGCAATACAGGAAGGAGTTTGAATCATCAATGCTGAAACTATCTACGCCTGAATCCACGAAACCTGATAGGGGGCAAACTACAGATGATCAAGTCCAGGTAGAACTCGCTAAGACAGCCACGGCACCAGTTGGTGAGCTGGTAAAACTTATGCGAAGGCAGGCAGCCATGATGGCATCGGTCACTCGAATATTAACAGATAACGTCAGTCACCAGGTTATGGCAAGACATTGAGGAGCTACACTACAAAATCTCAGAATTATGTGATGAAGGAAGCCAGAATGTATACAATATGGAGAGGTTTATCCAGCTCGAAGGGCAGGTCCGAGCAGCCTCCAGAAACTTCAGAGACAATACAGTTCAGATTAATCATGGGCAAAACATTGGGCATTCAGACGCATCGCCAGTACCTATTCCAAAAATTACTATCCCAAAATTTGATGGAAATTACATGAAGTGGAAGGAGTTTCACGACTTATTCTCATCATTAGTCATCAAACAGTCGATTCCGGACATCCAAAAAATGTGGTATTTAAAAACGCATGTAGTAGGGGAAGCATCAAACCTAATCAAACATTTTAGTTCCACGGGAGAAAACTTTGCAGCGGCATGGTCAATCTTGACAACACGTTACGAAAATAAAAGACTGCTTGTAAGGAAAGTGATCCATGAGCTGGTTGATACTCCAACAAAGACAACAAATGATAATTACAAATCGTTCCATGATAAAATCCAAGAGTGCCTCCTATCCCTCAAAAATCTTGACATTGACACTTCATCATGGGATCCACTATTGCTTCATGTATTACTCAAACGATTAGACCAAACTACACGTCTACAATACGAGCAATCATTATCACAGCCAAGAGAAGTGCCAACAATTAAGGAGTTTTTACAATTTCTGGAAAGGCATTTTCAATCCATGGAATCGATGGCTGAAAGGGAAAAGAGTGTACAGTCCAAATCAAGGGTGTGCACATCCATAACATCAAATCACAATGTTAGCTCCAACTGCAGAATGTGCAAAAATGGAAATCATCCATTGTTCGCATGCAAAATATTTCTTCAACAAACACCTTCATTAAGGCTTCAATTTGTTCAGAAACAAAACTATTGTGTGAACTGTCTAAAACCTGGTCATAATGCGAAGGCGTGCAACCTCAGAAGTTGCGTGAAGTGCAACAAAAAACACAACACTCTGCTGCATCTCGAAGGCACTAATAACAACCAAGCAGCACCAGCTGCAAAAGCTGTAGTGTGACTGATCGGTTAGTATAACCATCACACATGTACTGTAACAAACAGTCTTAATTACCAACACATTTGGTATGGTAAATAAATATTAATGTTCAAGTGGAGAAACAAACAAAGAATACATTGTTGTTGTTGTTGCATTGCATTAACAAGAATAAATTCCCACACACAGTTTAAGTAAACAACAGTCAAGTGGCCTTCAAATTAATGCACCACTAAAATGCCCTTGACTTTGTTGTCCGCACACGCCGAACAGCACGCTTCATATTACACCCCAAAATATTTCAGTTTTAAATAAAAAATTATTAAAATAAAAACTGTTAATAAATAGATCATATTTCCCATATGGTTCCCATAGATTTAAAAACTTTAAATTTTAAAGTTTCACTCAATCATGAATTTTGGAAATCACTCAAAATTCATGATTGCCTGGTATTTTATTATGTTAAGGTATAGACTAATTAGGATAAGAATAGAATTACGAGGTTGAGTGTGATTTGTAAAAACACTCAACCAAATAGTATATAAGCAGAAGACTTTTGTAAAAATAACAAGCAATAATAAAAAGTCACTTGGTAGCTCTAACCGCGGAGCACCAAGAATAAAACCAAATAATAAAAAGTCTAAATTCAATTAAAAATAAAAATAGACTTTCTACATGGCGATCCTGCCAAATTCCTTTGAGTAAAAAGTGGATCCTGCCAAATTCCTGGCAGTAAGAAGGGGATCCTGCCAGATCTGGAGCAGTCTTGCTACATAAGAAGAGGGTCCGCCTAGCCAAAAGGCACCCCATCAGGAAACTAAAACTTCACCATAATTATGAAGACCTAGCCAGGCCGGCTCAATAAATTAAAATATAAGAATATATATATATATAAAATAATAAGTATAATTTTAAAATAATTTTTATGTATAATTTAAAAAAAAATTTTGTGTATAATTTTATAATTGCGCCAAACTATAACGCAATTAAGGGCCTGTAAGCGTTAACCGCTCGAGGCAAAACATTTTTTTTATCTATCCCGCTAAAAAGAAAATTTATATATTTTTTCAATGAATGGTCCTCAACCTTTGAGTATAGAGGAATATAGAAGAAGACAGCATAGGCGCGAGATAAATAAAAATACGCAAATTCCTAAGGTAACCAAACCCAAGAGAAGAGGGGGTTACACTAACAAGCTAAAACGGGAAAAAGCACTACTCCTTAGGGAGATAAAAACCGTCCCACCACCAAGTTGGGATCGAGCAACAGTTATCTGGCAACGTATAGACCAGATAAATGCGTTAATTAAAGCATTTTTAAATAAAAACAAAAATTAAAATTAGATGATAAAATATATATAAGAAATTAAATAAACCTAATTCTATTAATTTTAAATAAATAAATAAAAGTAATGTATTAAAAACAAAAAATTGTAAAATGGTTAAACCTAAGAATCCTATTAGTTTTAAAGAAGAAAAATTAGAACAAATTAGTATAGAAAAACAAATTGATATGTTAGCAGAGTTAGGGAAACTTATAGGAATTAAAGAAACACCAACAATAATAGATATAGTAGAAAAACCAAGATTAGAAGAAGAAAAAATTAGAATGATTAGATGGTCTGAAAAATGGGAAAACCACAATCAAAAGTAGAAAACCCCAATGCCAATGTGATAAATGAAGTTGAAGTAGTACAGGAACAAACTAATTTATTGACAATCGAAATCTGTCTAATAATAATAACAATAATAATAGGACTAGATTTTATTTTACGCATTTACTCTATGCATAGTAGAAGACTTAAGAAAAGATATTTGAGTAGAGCCAATGAATTGGAAAAGATATAATGAACAATATAAATGGACAGGTGGGAATTGATAGAAAATTTAATTTCAACAGAAAAAGAAAATTTTAAAAGAGCTTACAAATGTACAAATAAAGTAAAACTTATCATGGAAGCAGGTCAATTTAGCAGCATGAATGAAGCTGTCAGTAAATTTGTGAACAGTTGCACTGAAGCAACTGGACAACAAAATGCCATACTCTATTATAAACCAAGGCAAAATTTAAATTCTTTTCAAAGAACTAACAACAATTTTGGTAGGAAAAATATTTTCCCAAGAAATAACAATAATAACAGAAATAACTATAATAACAATAGTTATAATAACAATAATTACAGAAACAATAATAGATACAATAATAATAATAGAGGATACAGACGTAACGTAAGAGCAACACACTCACAAGAAGACAACTCGGAAAACTCCGAAGTTCCCCTAGGATCAATTCAATAGATAGAAAAGTATATAATCTAAACCTTAACTTATGTTTTTTCATAAATATTCAAACTAAAATTAATAATAACATAATAACACTATTAGTAGATACAGGTGCTGATATATCAGTAATAAAATGCGAACACTTCACACTAAAACAAATTAATACTAACAAAACAACAACCTTAAGTGGAATAGGACAAGGTAAAATCAAATCAATAGGAAGTACGTTTTTAGATTTAAAATTCAATAATTTTCTAATACCACACAATTTTCAAGTTGTACACAATGACTTTCCAATACCATGCGATGGAATTATTGGAATGGATTTCATAAAAAAATATAATTGCATTTTGGATTTCAATGACGATTACAATTACCTTATCCTACGCCCTTATTATTTGCAACAACCAATAAAAATACCAATTACGAACAACTGCTCTGATATAACCTTACCTCCAAGAGCTGAAGTTATACGAGAAGTAAAAATTAATAATTCAAATACAGAACTTTTAATACCTAACCAAGAAATTGTAAAAGGTGTTTTTATTGCCAACACATTGGTAACAGCAAACAAAGCATTTATCCGTATTTTAAACACTAACAATAATATTACAACAATTAAAAAGAATAACATTAAAACCGAAAACATCTCTGATTATCATATACTAGCAAATAAAAACAGTCATAAAAACAATACATACAGAAAAACGGAAGTATTGAATATATTAAAAAACAATTTTCCAGATCAATTTAAAGAAACATTAACTAAACTTTGTTCAACATACACTGATATTTTCGGTTTAGAAACAGAAACTATTACAACTAATAATTTTTACAAACAAAAGTTGAGAGTTAAAGATAAAAATCCGGTATATATTAAGAACTATCGTATACCACATACACATAAAGAAGAAATAGATAAACAAGTTAAGAAATTAATCGATGATCAAATAGTTGAGCCGTCACAATCAGAATACAATAGTCCAATTTTACTAGTACCAAAGAAATCACTTCCAAACTCTAAAAACAAAAGATGGAGACTTGTAATAGATTATAGGCAAATTAACAAAAAGTTAGTAGCAGACAAGTTTCCCTTGCCAAGAATAGATGATATTTTAGACCAATTAGGTCGTGCTAAATATTTTTCATGTTTGGATTTAATGTCTGGATTCCATCAAATTGGTCTCGAGGAAAACTCACGAGATATAACATCATTCTCAACTAATAATGGTTCATACAGATTTACTAGATTACCTTATGGATTAAAGATTGCTCCAAATTCTTTTCAAAGAATGATGACACTTGCTTTTAGTGGTTTAAAACCAAACCAAGCTTTCCTGTATATGGATGATTTAGTTGTATTGGGATGTTCAGAAAAACACATGCTATCGAATCTACAAAATGTCTTTGACTTATGTAGAGAATACAATCTAAAACTCCACCCAGAAAAATGTTCATTTTTTATGAAAGAGGTTACCTATTTAGGTCATAAATGTACAGATAAAGGAATATTACCTGATGACAGTAAATACTCGATAATAGAAAATTATCCAACGCCAAAAGATGCCGATAGCGTAAGAAGATTTGTCGCATTTTGTAACTATTATCGAAGATTTATTAAAAACTTTTCGGAATATTCAAGACACTTAACAAGGAGTACAAGGAGTACAACAAAGGAGTACAATTTGAATGGAGTAAAGATTGTGAACATGCGTTTAAGTATCTAAAGAAAGCACTTATGAAACCCACACTACTTCAATATCCAGACTTCACAAAAGAATTTTGTATAACAATAGATGCAAGTAAACAGGCTTGTGGAGCAGTGTTAACACAAGAATCCAATGGAAAACAATTACCAATTGCATATGCATCAAAAACCTTCACCAAGGGTGAAAGTACTAAATCTACGATTGAACAAGAGTTAACAGCCATACATTGGGCTATAACACATTTCCGACCATACATATATGGAAAACACTTCCTGGTTCGCACTGATCACAGACCACTTTCTTACTTGTTTTCTATGAAAAATCCAAGTTCTAAATTAACCAGAATGCGTTTAGATTTGGAAGAATATGATTTTACTGTAGAATATCTTAGGGGAAAAGACAATTACGTTGCCGATGCGTTATCAAGAATTACAATTAATGAATTAAAAGACATAAACCAAAAATTAAATAATGTTCTTAAGATCACGACTAGGTCGATGACAAATAAAAAAGAAAAAGACAGTAGTAAAACAAATAATCAGCATAAATTC
Organism: Phasia obesa; assembly: GCA_949628195.1. NCBI lineage: Eukaryota > Metazoa > Arthropoda > Insecta > Diptera > Tachinidae > Phasia > Phasia obesa. The sequence continues at coordinate 55,782,864 of OX451219.1, read as the reverse complement.
AGCACAAATAAAGAGCCCAATATATATATACCATTGAAGAACACTGACGTCAGAAAATATATTAAATTGAAGATTACACCCGCCAAATGTTATATTAAGCGTGGAAAATCTGTCATTGCAAATATGCAAATAAAGGATTTGTTTACTAATAAGAAAATTGACTTAGGACAATTTTTCTTTAGGCTTGAGAAAGTGGCCGGTAAACTGAATATTGAAAAATTACAAGTGGCACCTAGTGAGAAAATTTTCGAATTTATCTCAACAAATGAATTTAAGATTACGGGCAATAAATATTTAAAGAAATTGAAAATAGCGCTATTGAATGAGGTGACCCAAATTAATAATAAGAATGCCAAGGCAATTCTTGAAATAATGCTGAAATATCACGATGATCCCATAGAAGGAGGACATTGTGGAATATATAGAACAATTCAAAAAATAAAAAAGTATTACTACTGGAAGGACATGACAAAGGACATAACAAAGTATGTTAAATCATGTCAAAATTGTCAAAAGTCAAAAACTTTCAAGCACAACAAAGTTCCAATGACTATCACGCCTACACCATATAAAGCATTTGACACAGTATACGTAGACACAATAGGACCATTTCCAATGTCTCTCACTGGGAATGAATATGCAATTACAATTATATGTGACCTAACTAAGTATTTAGTTACGATACCCATTAAGGACAAAAGCGCTAAGACAGTCGCTAAATCGATATTTGAGAATTTTATTCTTACCTATGGCCCGATGAAGACGTTCATTTCGGACATGGGAACAGAATACAAAAATTCCATATTGGAGGAATTGTGTAGTCTCCTCAAAATAGAAAAACTAACCTCAACGGCCCACCATCATCAAACTCTAGGAACAATAGAAAGAAGTCATAGAACTTTCAATGAATATGTGCGTTCCTATATTTCAATAGATAAAATAGATTGGGATGAATGGTTGAAATATTTCACATATTGTTTTAATACTACACCATCAACCGTACATAACTATTGTCCTTATGAATTAGTTTTTTCAAAAAACCCAAATACATTTTCAGAATTCACAGAGGTAGATAAAATTACTCCATTATACAATATAGATAACTACGCCAAAGAGGCAAAATATAGACTAGAAATAGCATTTAAAAGAGCTCGAATATTATTAGATAGAAATAAAGTAGAACAAAAACAAAATTATGATAGTTTTATTAAAAAATGAAGTAGGTCATAAATTAGATGTCCAATACAAAGGACCATTTAAAATTAAGAAAATAGATTTAAGAAATAATGTAACCATAGTTGATAAGAAAACAAATAAAGAACAAACAGTTCATAAAAATAGACTTAAGATATATCACAATAAAAAATAATATTATATATAATAAAACTTCCATGGATAGTTTAAGAAAAATTAATATAAGAATTACTTTACAAATTAAAGAAATAAAATAAAAACAAATTACTTTTAAGTTTTGTAAAAGAATGTCCATAAAACTCACGTTATATGAACATTCTTATGAAAAGCGGAGGTGTAGTGTGACTGATCGGTTAGTATAACCATCACACATGTACTGTAACAAACAGTCTTAATTACCAACACATTTGGTATGGTAAATAAATATTAATGTTCAAGTGGAGAAACAAACAAAGAATACATTGTTGTTGTTGTTGCATTGCATTAACAAGAATAAATTCCCACACACAGTTTAAGTAAACAACAGTCAAGTGGCCTTCAAATTAATGCACCACTAAAATGCCCTTGACTTTGTTGTTCGCACACGCCGATCAGCACGCTTCATATTACACCCCAAAATATTTCAGTTTTAAATAAAAAATTATTAAAATAAAAACTGTTAATAAATAGATCATATTTCCCATATGGTTCCCATAGATTTAAACACTTTAAATTTTAAAGTTTCACTCAATCATGAATTTTGGAAATCACTCAAAATTCATGATTGCCTGGTATTTTATTATGTTAAGCTATAGACTAATTAGGATAAGAATAGAATTACGAGGTTGAGTGTGATTTGTAAAAACACTCAACCAAATGGTATATAAGCAGAAGACTTTTGTAAAAATAACAAGCAATAATAAAAAGTCACTTGGTAGCTCTAACCGCGGAGCACCAAGAATAAAACCAAATAATAAAAAGTCTAAATTCATTTAAAAATAAAAATAGACTTTCTACAAAGCTACACATAATCAGAATGCAGAAGATCAACAGTCAGCAGCCTTAGGCATCAGCACCACACCAAGTAACCAAAACGCAGCATCGCTTGCCGCATCAAACCACTCTCAAACAAGTAGCTACATTCTTCTTGGTACAGCAATGATTAAAGTCCAATCAAACGGTAGAGAAATCCAATGCAGAGCAATCCTTGACTCAGGATCACAGCTAAATCTCATCAGCGAGCGACTAGTTAAACGTCTTGGAATTGCACCAAAACCAGCTTCAATACGCCTCAGCGGTATCGGATCAACTAATACCAGAGTGCAACATAGAGTAAACGTAGCCTTACAATCGCGCATCAACAACTTTAATACGCGACTTGAGGCTGCAGTTCTAACACACATAGTTGCTCCTCAACCGTCGCAGTCACTCAATATTGAGCATTGGCCAATTCCGAAGAATATAGTGCTTGCCGATCCAGACTTCAGTCGTCCTGATAAAATAGACATTTTACTAGGCGCAGAGTTTTATTACCAATTAATGTCAGTAGGACAGATCAAACTAGGACATGATTTGCCAATTCTTCAAAACACATTATTGGGTTGGGTTATTGCTGGCAAGGTAGGAGGAAATAAACCATCAAGTGCAGTGTGTGGAATGTGCACAGAAGATGACACCAATCTCGAAGAAGCCATTGCCCAACTTTGGGATATGGAAAATCTAAGTCAGGTTGAAAAAATCCTATCAATAGCAGACAAGTACTGCGAAGATCATTTTGCTCAAACAAACACAATCGACAAGAATGGAAGATTCATGGTAAAAATTCCATTTTGTGACAACCCTGATACATTGGGAGAGTCACACAACATTGCATTCAACAGATTTCTTTCACTGGAAAGGCGTTTATCCAATGCACCCGAAATAAAAGCACAATACATAAATTTTATGAAAGAGTATGAAGCACTGGGTCATATGGCACGAACAGATATTAATTCCATTGCATCTCCAAATTATATCATCCCTCACCACTGCATCCTAAGACCGGAAAGCGGCACAACAAAGCTTCGAGTGGTCTTTGATGCATCCACAAAAACTTCAACTGATACATCCCTGAATGATATAATGCACACAGGACCTATAGTGCAAAGTGAGCTCTTTTCCATATTACTTCGCTTCCGTTTACCACGTTTTGTTTTCACGACTGACATAGAGAAGATGTATCGCCAATTTATCATGCATCCGGAAGATAGAAAATTCCAAATCATCATCTGGAGGGAAAACCCAACAATGCCAATTAAATATTATCACCTAAACACGATCACATATGGAACGCGTTCGGCACCATATTTAGCAACAAAATGTTTACAAACAATTGGTAAATCAAATATAACGAGATACCCATATGGAGCACAGTTCCTGCTTAAGAATTTTTATGTGGATGATGGAATCGGGGGAGCGGATGACTTACATACAGCCTTGACAATTCAAACGGAATTAAAACACATACTAAGCCAGCATGGTCTCAAACTACAAAAATGGACATCAAATCACCAGCAGCTACTACAAAATACTGCAAAGGAACAACAAGAAGTTAGTTTTGACTTTAACAACGAGAACCACACTGTCAAAACACTAGGATTAACATCGATGCCAACAGCTGACAAATTCTGTGTCAAGGTCTGCCAAAGGGAAATTAAACACCTCACCAAACGCACAGTAAGCTCAGATTTAGCCAGGCTATTTGATCCTTTGGGTTTGCTATCACCAATTGTTGTCACTGCCAAAATATTTATCCAAGAGCTTTGGCAACTAAAGCTAGGCTGGGATGATGAGCTACCAGAAGAACTTCGTGCTCGGTGGATGACATTCCGCAATGAATTGAAACACATCAACAATCTAAAATTACCTCGACACATGTTTGAAGGACAAATATCATCAAACATACAAATTCATGCCTTTGCAGACGCTTCAGAAAAGGCATATGGTGCAGCAGTTTACATCAGATCAGTCATCAAAAACAATCAAGTAATTGTAAGACTATTATGTGCAAAATCACGTGTAGCACCCTTAAAACACCAAACCCTACCTCGCCTTGAACTGTGCGCAGCAGTATTAGCCAGTCAGTTAACAGCAAGGGTCAAAAGGGACTTAAGCTTTGATGACATCCCCACGTACTTGTGAACAGATTCAGAGATCGTGTTAGCCTGGATCCGGTCACAATCATCATTATACCAAACTTTCGTGGCCAACCGAATAGCAGCAATTCAAGAATTATCTATTGCTGAGCAATGGCGACATGTGAGATCAAAGGACAATCCTGCAGACGTCTTGTCGCGTGGTATATCACCAAGGAAGTTACTCGAACACCCACTATGGTTCTACGGGCCTATATTTCTTTGTGGAAAAAATGAAATTTGGCCACAAAATTTCTCAAAGACTGAAGACATTAGTAACGACATTGCCATGGAACGTAAGAAAATAACAGCCGTCACAACAACAAGTGACACTTCAACAAGTATAATATACACTATACACCACAACGGGTCCTTCAGGACACTGCAGCGAGTGACAGGTTATATCCTTCGCTTCATCAGTAATACTAGAAAACGCCAGCAAAATCGTGAAATAGAGTTATCAGTTCAAGAATTGGAACAAGCTCTAATGGTCATTATACGAACAATGCAACAGTCAGACTTTGATGAGGACTTAAAGTATTTAAAGAAATATCATGAAGTAAGAAAAGGCAGCCAATTTAGCAATCTCACTCCATTTTTAGACTCCAATGGCATTATCAGAGCAGGAGGACGATTAGAGTCATCAACATTGCCATATGACGCTAAGCACCCAATGTTAATCCCTTGGAATGATCCAATCTCAAAATTACTAATACAAATGGTATATGAAAATAACCGACACTGCGGACCTCAAGCGCTTTTAGCTCACTTACGGCAAAGATATTGGCCAGTCAAAGCAAAAACTGCAGCACGATCAATTGTGCACAATTGTATCAAATGCACTCGAGCTAAGCCAAAACTACTTAACCAAATTATGGGAAACCTGCCATCAACGCGAGTTACCCCAGCCAGACCATTTAGCAATTCTGGTGTAGATTTTTGTGGACCGCTTTGGATTCATTACAAAATAATGGGAAAAAGGCCACACAAGGCTTAGATCGCTGTATTTTGCTGTTTCGCTACTAAGGCTGTGCACTTAGAATTGGTTAGCGATTTAACTACAGAAGCCTTTATAGGCGCATTGAAGCGATTCATCAGTAGAAGAGGTCATTGTAAAAATTTGTATTGCGACAACGCAACAAATTTTGTTGGCACCAAAAATCAACTGAAGGAACTATCACAATCACTTTATGAATATTCAGCTCATGAAAAAATCAGTAAGGAGTGTACATCCAGAGGGATAATGTTTCATTTCATTCCACCAAGAGCACCACACTTTGGCGGCTTATGGGAAGCAGCAGTCAAATCAGCAAAAGATCTACTAGTGAGAAGTGTATCAACAGCAGAATTAACATACGAAGAACTTGACACTGTGGTAATATAGATCGAAGGTATTCTTAATTCCCGACCAATCAGTCCGATGTCGGATAATCCGAATGATTTAGCTGCATTAACTCCAGGTCACTTTCTCATCGGAGGACCGTTAAATGCTCAAGCCGACATAGAAGACAACCAACCAAAAATTGGCTTGCTTACTAGATGGAAGTTAGTTACTCATGTAAAACGGGAATTTTGGAGAAGATGGTCACAAGAATATTTATCTGAACTTTAATATCGACATAAGTGGCAAACACAAAAGAACAACTTACAACCTGGCGACATGGTCATCATAAAGGAAGATAACACAATACCGTAACAATGGCCGTTAGGAAGAATTATCAAAGTACATCAAGGTGATGACGGCTTTGTGCGAGTAGCGGATGTCAAAACGTTAAAGGGCATCGTCAGACGAGCAATTGCTCGATTAGCACCACTACCAATCAACAATTCATCGTGTGAAGATTCTATCCAAGAGGATGTTTCAGAACAAAATACTCCTCCTGGTCAAGCCAATCACAATAAATCTCATAAAACTGAAACAAAGCCAACGTCGTCTTGTAGTCAAAACAATAACAAGGAAATTCCCAAAAAGAGAAGGTGTACCACTATCAATCACAACATTTTTACAATTATAATAGCAGCCGTATTTATCCCCTTGGTGTTAGGGGCACAAGTACACAACAAAGAATTTGGAAGGCAATTAGGCATCCATTTTGAAGGAATCGGATCAGCAATAATATCACCTACGGAATGGCAACTATTAGTCCATTATGATTTAAAAGGATTTTGGTCTGAATTAACAATATTCTCAGAAGGCACAAAAACTCTCAATCATTTATGCAATGAAATGCAAGAAAAATCAACATGTACAAATCTGGTAAAATATTTTGAACATACTGAAGCTGAACTTACTATGGATAGCAGCTTACTCTCCGGAAAAAGACAGAAGAGATCTGCAATCGATTTAGTTGGCAACATTGCACATTCGCTGTTTGGAGTGCTGGATTCAGAATATGCAAAAGACATGGCACAAACAATATCACAAGTCAGAGAAAATGAAGCACATCTACTTAACCTGTTAAAAAATCAGACGTCAATTATTGATTCTACCATAAACATCATGAAGTCAGACCAAGAAGCTATTAAGAAAATAAGAATTTGATCAAATTGACTTTCAAATCACAGAAGTTCACAACATGATTACTACGGCTAAAGAAGAATACCATCAGGACAGGCTTTATCGTTTGTTTTCATCACTTTGTATACAATTAACAATAACAGCAGCAAATTTGCAGCATACACAACTGTCACTAATTGATATCCTTACAAGTACTCACCACGGTATCATTAGTCCATTACTCTTAACCCCTCGCCAATTGCAAATTGAAGTCGCAAAAATAAAATTCCATCTTCCGGAATCATTAGATCTCCCTGTAAGGCAAGAAGACACTCTACACTTATAAAAACTGATGAAGGTTAAAGGAGGACTTACCGAAAATATAGTAATATTTAGCTTGACCTTACCATTAATCGAACGCGATCGATATCTTTAACCTGATCCCAATACCAAATTGGGTTAACAATACATTAGTGTCAATAAATCCATGTTCATCCTTTCTCATCATCAACATAGCACGCAACCATTACTTTGCTCTTAGCCATACCGAACTCGATTCATGCACTCTTCTCAAAGAAGAACTCTATCTCTGCTCTAAGGCGTCAGTAAGACATGAACAAGGTTCAACAGCATGTAGCTGTGAAATCAATTTATTTCATAACAAAACTAAATTAGACTGCCCAATACAGATAATAAAAGATTCTGCCTCGTGGACTCCTCTCTACCATAAAAATAAATGGATATACGCAATTCCATCTCGAGCTCAAGCAACAGCAGTATGTAAATCCGAAATTACACAATTAACCCTAGAAGAATCAGGTTTGCTCGTATTGGAACCAAACTGCATCCTACAATATAAATTTATGACATTACAAGGACAACAAGTAATATCTAGCAGCAGTAAAACGTCATACACTAGCCTGTGGGAAATCACGGAACGAAGTCATGAAGAACGTATAAAACCATTATTAAATGAAATACACACAAATAAATATATTTCACAAGTAAAAAATCTAACAACATTACAAACCACTTTACACGAACAACAAATACTTCAGCTGCCGAACAAATTAACACCCACAACTACCATCATATCACAGTGGGCTATACATCATTATTAATCACAATTGCCATCCTAATTTATCTGATCATAAAACGAAAGTCGAAACAAACTGAGACTCCAATTCCAACGCCTCGCAAACAACAACCAACTTCAGAGTTCACTGTCCATGTTTGACTTACGTCAAGTATTTAAACAGAATCAACTCAGCCTCAAAAAAAAATGCCAGCCCAGCACTTGTTACATCTCGTTGATCAGCTCATTAACAAAAAAAAAAAAATATATATATATATATAAAATATATATATATATATATATATATATATATATATATATATATATATATATATATATATAATATATATATATATATATATATATATATATATATATATATATATATATATATATATATATA
>OX451219.1:55728530-55774343 GCA_949628195.1 Phasia obesa | reverse complement strand
GTTTGTGCGTTGATAAGTGCGGACGCGATTTTTTTTAAGCTCGCAACTGCCAAAAACAAAAAGTGTGAATAAATTCACACAAAAGCTAAAAATTAAACTTGTTTTTAATACAACAACAAAGTGTTCTGTATACATGTTTTTCTCTCTTCTTTCTTTGTTTACAACGGCATTATCACTCTGCTACTTTAAAAATAAAACAAAAACAATAGGGGCCAATGAGCCTCTTTAATTTAAGTGACAAAAATGTAGACAATTTAGATTTAAATAAAAACAAAAATTAGATTTAAATAAAAACAAAAAGTATTACGTGCCCAATCTTGTTCGTCGCTTTTGATAAGCGATGACAATAAAATACTACAAACAAGTCGCCTTTTGTACAAAGTGTTACCAAAACTAATATGGATAGTGTAAAACCCAAGACGCAAGTGGAATGGACAGATACATTACGGTATTAAAAAGAGGTCGAAGCCCTATATCTTCGCAGCTTGCACCAATGTCTAAAGTTCATAAAGACAAGGGCTCTAATGGAATAAATTCCCATAATCGTTTTGCTATCTTAGATAGTGAAACAAGTGAACATAAAACGGCAATTAAGTCGTTCAAACCACCTCCAGTTTATTTAAGGGAGAAAAATTCGAACGACTTAATAAAAAAATTAATTACAATTATTGGCGAGAACTTATTTATGTAATTCCCATCAAGCGTGGTAACATTGATGAGACAAAAATACAATTTATTGATGAAAGCAGTTATCGTAAAGCAGTAAACGAGTTCGAAAACTGCAAAAAGAACTTTTATACCTATCAGCTGAAGAGTAGCAGAGGTCTACAGGTAGTCATTAAAGGTGTAGATTCATATGTTGATCCAGCTGAAATAAGAGCCGGACTCCAAAAAGCGGGTTTTAAAATAAAAAGTGTAGATAATCTCCGTAATCGGAACGTGTCCCCCAACCACTATTTCGCGTTGAACTGGAACCTGGAGATATCAGATTGAAGAAGAACGAAACGCACCCCATTTACAATCTGAAATACCTGTTACACCGTAAAATAACTGTAGAGGAGCCGCATAAGCGTCCAGGACCTGTCCAGTGTCTAAATTGTCAAGAATATGGTCATACTAGGGCTTACTGCAAGTTGCCTCCGGTTTGCGTTGTATGTGGCGAGCTACATTGTTCCGCCCAATGCGACAAAGCAAGGGATGACTCGAAAGTTAAAAAATGCAGCAATTGCGGTGGAAACCACACTGCTAACTACAGAGGCTGTCCAGTTTTTTCCATGGTAAGGAAAACCACTCAAAAACTAAATACTCCTGCTAAGCACCAACAATATCGAGTAAATGCTCATTATCCTCAGTTAGCCCAACCAACAACACAGCATGTTTCATACGCAGATATGGTAAAAACCAATCATACTTCAGTACAAAAAGCGGCACCGACAACTAATTCTACTCCTAATTTGCAATCGCATCCTAAAGAACAAACACCATCTGGTAATTTAATCGTCTCGAAGCAAGCATCGAGACATTAGTGCATTCGATAAATAGTTTTATGAGCTCTATGAGCAGCATGATGCAAGAAATGGTACGCATGCAATCTACTATGTTGCAGGCGTTACTTAACAAACCATGAACTGTTTAAAAATTTGTTTCTGGAACGCAAACGGCTTGCGCCAACACAAAAATGAACTCGAGTACTTCCTTAAGAAGGAACAAATTGATGTCATGCTGGTTTCAGAGACTCACTTAACAACAAATAGCTTTTTTAAAATAAATGGCTATATCTTATATGACACCAAAGACCCCCGTGGCAGAGCATGTGGTGGTTCAGCAATACTAATAAAGGCTCGAATCAAACATTATTTACAGTGTGATTTTTGTGAAGATTACCTACAAGGAACAAACATCTGCATTGAAGAATTTCATCAAAATTTAGTTATTTCTTCGATTTATTCACCTCCTAGGTTTCAAATATCAGAGAGTCAATACAGCGATTTCTTCAAATCACTAGGTCCCTGTTTCATAGCATCAGGCGACTACAACGCTAAACATACATTTTGGGGATCACGCCTAATAACTCCAAAAGGTCGTGTTTTGTTTGACACAATTTCAAAAATGCATCTGAATGTAATATCGAGTGGACAACCCGCCTATTGGCCTACTGATCGACAAAAAATACCTGATGTTATCGATTTTGGCGTGATTAAGGGTATTCCGAGAGAAACGATTAAAGCTGAAGCGTCACTTGAATTATCCTCAGATCATTCACCCACTATCGTCTATATATGGGACAAACAAAACATCATATCACCAATGACTAGCACAAGCATTAATTGGCTGAAATATAGAAAGTATCTTAGTACTCATTGTTCGGAAAACATCCCGCTAAGAACACCTGAAGACGTAGAGCGCAGTCTTATTGATTTTGGCCAAAACCTCAAATCAGCTGCCCAACATTCAACAATAACCCGACAATTAGCTAGATACAATCAAATTTATTCTGCAGATATCGAACGGCTCTTGGCTGAAAAAAGAAAAATTCGTAGAGAATGGCAATCACATAGATCTCCTCAACTCAAAAGCAGACTTAAAGAATGCACGAACCGGCTAAGAGACATGCTGGAATCTCGAAGAGTAGCATCCCTGAAAACCTATTTGGGAGACCTAGACACAACTCCTCAATCAGATTATTCGTTAGATAAATCCTGTCACGGTCGCCATATCGTGTCTTCCCGCATTTAAATAAAACGATCAGCTCTCTTTGGTGGTTGGTACAAAAGTGTGTTTATTTCAAGTTTCTTTTTATTATTTTCTTTAACATCTACAGGGATGCCAACTATATAAATGACTTACAGGGATGGCACTATAGCGTGCCTGTAGAAACCTTAAAAGGCCAGTCTTACGTAAGCCTCCCTTGCGAACTTCAGCTGGAGGCTGGGCAAGGAGTGATACCGAAAAAGGAAATTTATTTGCTGGACATTTGAAAAATGTTTTTACCCCAAATATGTCGACCGATATAGTTGAGTTGCCATTTGTCGAGGCTAGTGCTGCAGTCCCAATAAGATTTGAATTTGGTAATCTTGAAAAGGCAATAATGGATTTAAGCACCAAAAAAGCCCCTGGCGTTGATAAAACCAGTAACAAGATGTTAATTGAGTTGCCCCGTATAGCTCGCAGAATCGTTCTTGTTATTTTTAATGCCATTTTACGTCTTGAGTACTTTCCGACAGAGTGGAAGGTGTCCTTGGTTACCATGATTCCTAAACCAGGAAAAGACCACACAAAAATTGAATCATACAGACCAATAAGCCTTTTGTCAAATATGTCAAAACTGTTTGAGAGGATGTTAATAACTAAGCTTAACCCTATTCTAAGCGACAAAGGATGTATTCCAAACCATCAATTCGGCTTCAGGAAAAAACATAGTACGATCGAACAAACTCACAGGTTAGTCAATGTTGTTAAGAAGACTTTTAAAGGGAGAAAATACTGCTCTGCGCTTTTCATCGACGTTTCTCAAGCATTTGATAAGGTATGGCATGAAGGCCTAATATATAAGCTAAAACTGAACTTGCCCGTAAACCTATATAAGCTGCTAGATAGTTATTTAACCGAACGAAAGTTTATTGTAAAAGAAGGAGACTTTTTGAGCTCACCCCAGACAATCGAAGCCGGAGTTCCCCAAGGTAGTATATTGGGGCCCTTTTTATACTTATTGTATACTTCAGACATGCCAACTAGTAACCGAATTCACACATCGACATTTGCTGACGACACAGCTTTTTTGAGCAGTCACGAAAGACCCGAAGTAGCATCACGATATTTACAAAACCACATATTTAATTTAGAAAAATGGTTGAAGAAATGGAAAATAAAAGTTAATGAACAAAAATGTACTCACATAACCTTCACACTGCGTAGATAATCTTGCCCCCCTGTTCGGATAAATAACCAAACGATACCACAGCTTTCAGACGTCAAATATCTCGGCATACATCTTGACCGGCGCCTTACATGGAAACGCCACATAGAAACAAAGTTAACACAAATGAAGTTAAAAGCCGTCCAACTAAACTGGCTTATTGGCAGAAATTCTACTCTAACTCTAGATTGCAAACTTTTATTATACAAGTCAATTCTAAAACCAATATGGTGTTATGGCATTCAATTATGGGGCACTGCCTCAGCTACCAACGTAGAAAAAATTCAAAGGCGCCAAAATAAGATTCTTCGTATAATTACATCTGCTCCTTGGTATATAAAAAACTCGAACATCCATAAAGATCTAAACGTGCCATCAGTTAAAGCAGAAATAGCGAAACTTGCCATAAGGTATTTAAAGAAGCTTGAAACTCATCCGAATCCACTGGCCCGTAACATACTAAATGAACCTGGTTACATTCGACTAAGAAGGAGGGACACAGCTTCTCTCATCCGTACATCAAAGGAATAACCCACAAATTACAGTAACCGTGAAACATACATTTTTTTTGTCCAGCACTGGTTGGACTTAACAAGTATATTTTTAGACTTAAGATATGAGTAATTATTGATAGTTCAATTATTTTGAAGATACAATAAATAAAAATTGCGAAAAAAAATTTACTTCACAAGGATTTATCAACCAAACAATTATTTAAAAGATAATATTTCAATTCAATTTTCTTTATTCAAATAATATGATGGTTTACAATTTCACTTAAAGTTATATATAAATAGTTCAAGTTATCTACTTTTTCTTCTTAAAAATAATAGTAAGTTTTGATATTTTATACAATCTATATTAGCTTATTAGAACTATTGGAGGCAAAATTTGAAAAAAAACCTATTTTGTTATAAGTTTTAATTTTTTTAAAAGAAATAAAAAGAAAAAGTTTTTAGTATTTTCTTAGCACTTCTGCCGCATTAGCTGAGCATTAAAATGCCCTCTTTTGAGAATTAAAAGGCTTCTTTTGAAATGCAAATTAATTCTGAATTTATTGATAAAAATTGGTGGCTATATTGTAGAATTTCCTAGTAGTCAGCATTTTGGAAAATAATCAATACAATAATACATTTATGCTGAATATCCAAATGATATTCTAGCTCACAAAATTATTTCTTACTTCATACAACTGGCCTTCAAAAACCATTGAACTTAAATTTTCGCTGACAGTGAATTCCTTAACCTACGACAAAATTATGAAATTAAAAATTAAACAAAAGATTCTTTAATTACATAAAGTGTTGTCCGTATGTATGCAAACACTTATTATTAAAGTGATGTGCAAAAATGCAAATACACTACAATTTGAATTAATTTTAATAAAACAACTTATGCAACTACTTCCAAACTACCTAAGATGAATACAATTCAAAACATCTAGAGTAAAAATTAGTGTTCAGTCTATTTAATTTAACGCCAACAAGTTCTATATTTGAAATAGAGTGAAGCCTAGATGTCGAAAAAAACCAAGGATGGTTAAATATTAGTTTTAGTAATTTGTTTTGTGCAACCTGAAGCTTTTTAATGTGACAAACTGCACTCGTTGCCCAAACTGGAGCTGCATAAAATATTACAGCCTGAAAAATCACTTTAAAAATTAGCATTATATTGTGTATACTAAGACTTGAATTTTTGTTAATGAAAGGATAAAGTATGCGTGTCAGAATATTTAATTTGTTTACCAAAATGTATGAATTATTTGAATTTAATTTTTTAATCTAGCAGTACTCCCAAATATTTAACTTTCTGTTCCCATTGCACATCTCTATTTAAAAACAATATGTTTCGCTGAGGAATATAACAAGATTTTCTTTTTCTTGTGAAATAGATTGCCTGTGTTTTGTTAGCATTCAAGCAAATCCTCCATTTGGTAAAATATTGTGTCAGCTTGTCCAGAGCCCGTTGTAAATTTAAAATGATATTTGAAGATAGTAGGTCCGCGCTTAGTACAGCGGTATCATCAGCAAAAACCGATAAGGTACAACTTTCTAATTGAGGTACATCTGAGGTGCAAAGATTATATAAAGAGGGAGATAAGCAGGAGCCTTGGGGACATCCTGCTGCTGGCTCCTGCTTAGTAACCACGTTAAGGCGTTAAAATCGACCACCATTCTGTATTGTTTTTCCCCATTAGGTTTTAGTTTTTTCGGAACGACCCAAATGGGAGAATTATTGGGACTTTTCGATGGTGTTATCACTCTTTCAGAAAGTAACTCCTCAATTTGTCTTTCAACTTCTTCTCTTTTTGTATAAACCGGCTCATCCGTACTCGTCCTGATTTCTGCTAAAACATTTGTAGATGCCAGTTCGCTACCATCTAATGGTCCAAAAAGTAGTTGATATTTGGTTATAAGATTATCTATTCGTGTTTTAATGTCAGGAGAAAATTCTTCATTCAAGATATAATTTGTTTTGTTCGGCATTTTCTCTTTCAATGGAATCTCAATGTTCTCCTTCAAGATCAAGGTGTTCCTCTTGCGATCGACCACTGCATCTAGTTCTTTAAGAGTATCATCTCCGATTATGCCATCAAATGATTTTATATCAGGTAAAACATAAAAAGAAATTAATTTGTCGATTCCCACATACTTGAAAAATTGTCCTATTACCTTTCGTTCAATGGTAACGTCACCCCCGACTGATCGTACTATTATTGGTTTTTCTAAAAGTGTACTACCTATGGATAATAACGGGCTACAGAAGTTCTTATTAGAGCCCGTATCAATCAAAAATTGTAAGATTTTATTATTTGTAGTTAGATATTCTATGTAAGGTAAGCTTGATGGCTTGCCCCCATAAAATTTACTTCATTAGTGGCATCGTTTAAATTCTCCTCATGCTCTTGTACCTCGTGTTGAAGATCACCAGTTTCTATAGGTGTTTCTACATGGTAAAGGCGAGATTGCTTATTTAAATGATCAGCTGGAGGCGCACTTCTCTTGTGAGTAGTGTGGGGTGGTTCAACGTGATTGGATCGATCTATCAGCCTCCATCGGTTCATGTTTAACAGCTGGGTATCTAGGCTGTAAAGCTGGCTGAAATTGGACTGAAATTAAACCTATTTCCTCGCATGGCGGTTTAGTTGTAATTATATTGCCCCCCAATCACCATCAAACACATTATAAGAAACCAAGGTGGTATCGGCAGCGCCTATAACCTTCTGGTGGATACTTTGCACAATATCACGATAAGTTGGTTTCTGTTTCACTATTTCGAAATCTTTTAAAATGGATTCCACAGAGTGTACCCAAGAGATATATTGGAGCTGATTTCCGTCGAACGTTCTTAACTCTTTTACAATATCCGGCAACCGGCTTATATCCTTCAGGTCGTCTTCTGTGCGTGGTCGTTGGAGGGGTCTGACTTCATCTCCAACAGGACCAGCTCCAACTCCTTGTGTTCTCTCAAGCTGATCTAACCTACTTAAAACCTGTCCAAACGCGTTTTTTCTATATTGCTCATTCTTCCCTCAACTGATCTAACATGTCCATAAATCTATTCATCGCACCGGTCAAGGTGGTCACTGTAGTTTTCAAGTCTTCCATTTTCGATACTTATATATTAAAACTATTAAAATATGCTGTCGAGGAGGAAAAAAAGGATGGATTCACTCACCTGTAGGATCCTTAATCGTTGCAATTCACTTTTTTATGTAATTTTTATATAAATAAACTTTCTCTGTTTCATACATCTTCTTTTTTTGAATTCTTTTCTCTTTTCCTTTTTTTATGTATGCTTATTTTATTTACTGATTTCTTTGATTCGATTCTTTTTTTGATATATATGTATATTTTTTCTTTTTTTTAATTTAATTTCTCATTTTCTTTCTTTGTAACTTTCTCAATTCTTCCATTTTTTATGTAATGCAGCTTCGTAACGCTGTCAGAGCAGCCCGTACCCGGCACCGCTACCAAGCGCCTCGCCGTCTGGTCCGCCGCTGTACTTCGCCATTGCCGCATTGTACCACTGCCGCCGCTGCTAAGTGCCTCCGTAGTTTGGAATCGACGTTGTCAAGAGCCACCGCCGCCTGGTCCGCCGCTGGCCATCGCCACTGCCACATTGTACTACTGCCGCATCATACTGACGCTGCCAAATACTGTCTGGTAACCACCGCCGCCAAGATTCGCCGCCGCTGGCCTTCGCCACTGCTGCATTGTATCACTGCCGCCTCTGCCAAGTGCCGCCGTCGTTTGGAACCGACGCTGACAAGAGCTGCCGCCGCCTGGTCCGCCGCTGGCCATAGCCACTGCCGCATTGTACCACTGCCGCCGTCGTCTTGTACACCCACAGACAGCAGCCACACTGCCTGGTACGTACACTGGTCACTGCCACTGCCGCTCTATATTACCACTAAGTGCCGTTGCCTATTGCCAACGCCACCAGTTACCGCAACTGCCACATGCCATCGCCCCTGTGTCACATTTACGGGCGCTGCTGCACACAATCACCACCACAGCCTATCGAAGACCGCTAACCTGAATTACCACGATATTTAATCGTCGACCGCAACTTGTCCAACGTTGTAGCATTTAAATTTAAAAGAGAATAAAACAGAACGTAAGATTTAAAACGTTTAAGAAACCAGAGCGGTTTCATTTCTACATCCATAAGAGGAGGTAGGTAACAAAACATAATATAAACGACCCTGGACTCCGCTGAAGCTATCCCAGCAACCAGCAGAAAACGTGTCGTTACAATGAGGATCCGCTTCCAACTGTGGCACGGCTACTGGCGTCCCCGGAAAGGAAGGTTACGGCCAGCACACAAAGCGTAACACCGCCCGTACCAACGGAGAGCAGAATTCCGGTCACGCCAGGCAGGGGTTGGTCATTTACAACCCCACATACACCACCAACTCCGCCCCAGCCAGCAAGCGTTGGAGAAGGTTATACATCAGAGTACCTAGCGGGGTCGGCACCCCCAGCGACCCAGCCACTGTCATGGAAAATAACAGATGGACAATGGGAACGTGTTCTAGTCAACCCCAGTCTAATGTTACATTCCACATCGTCCTCCACTGTATCATCCACCAAGACAGCCACCTCAGCTCAATCCCTTGAAAAAGCAGTTGTACCCCCCGAGGAGCCAGCTCACGCAGTATCAACTCAAGAACCAAGCGAGATACCATTAGCTGAGGTACCGGGGGCACTGCAGGAAGTAATCAGGGAACTGTTGGACAACCAGAAAACCAATCAACAACGGCGACGAATGTGCATGTGGGAAGACCAACGGTTCCAAGTTATCATCGCACGGAGCGATGATAGCCGACCCTTTAATTTAAATTACGTTTATAATTAATTCTTGACTTAAGAAACAATATTGAGTTTAACAAATGATAATAAAAAAATAAAAGAAAATAAATGTTAAAAAACAATAATGGTTGTAGGCGAAAACGAGTGAACGACTTTCGCCGTTACAACCTTCACAGCTCACGATCAACTCATTTCCTGTTTCTCCTGCTTTTATAACCGCCTTTTTAGCTACAGCTACACAACCGCGTGTGGTTTGAACCGATAGCGGTTGTGCCACTCTGCCATTTCCACTGCTTATCTCCGACTCTCTTCTGCTGATTTTTCTACCCTTGTCTTCTAAAATTAAAGAATAATGTTACAAAATGTATAGCGAATATTATTCGCTACTACCGTTTAATGGATGTAACCCACCTGCCTACTAAAACACAAACACTTGCAAATTCTTTTCTTTATTAGTGTATTTTGTGTGGGCCCAAATTCCCTGAACTTTGGCTCATCACACTACTCCCCTTTCGCCGTTAGGCAACGTACCACCCCCCTACCCGACGCCGATATTCTTATGCGATATGACCGGTCGCCAACATCCCGCCTAAGGCACAGTCGTCTCTGTTTTACTAGTCCGGTCTTGATTTCCTCATGCAGTTCCTGAGGAAGGCATGCCAGTTTTTTTCGCCCAGAGGAACGACTAGCTGTTGCGGCCCGGCAGGCTTCTGCTCCTGTTGCAAAGCCTGGTGAACGATTTCCTCCAAACTCCCGAGGCTTATTTCGCCCAGTGATAGGACATCTTCTATACCACTGAGCCTTAATGCATGAGCTTCACCTGGCAACAATGGGTCCTCGACCACACCCTTCGGTTCTGGCTCCGGGCCCGCTTCACCGTCCACAATGGCCAGCTTCCTGGGAGATACAGGGAACTCCACCAAGGGATCCGGATCCTTCGCCTTACTGTCCGTTTCCTCTACGGACCAAGTGATCCCCTCATTCGCGATATACTGGCGGTACTTTCGGTGTCTAAGCACATACCGATCCAAAGTCGCCACTGCCCAAATTGTCGGCTCCAACTCCACTTTAGAAGCCTGCGACACCTGTGAGCTTGACGGCTTCTCATCCGGGTCAAACCACCCTCCTTCGGCTTCCGTTAGCAAACTCCCATCTGATATGGCGGTAGATTGCGAGTAGCCCATGCTTTCGGCAACATCTTCATTTTTGGATTCGGTATCCGAAATTGTGATAGTTTCACCTATGGTTGCGACAAAAGCTCATTTGTAATAACAATTAAGCCTTTAAACAAAACGCCTTTCAGCGGACACTGACCACACTACCACAGCTCTACAACGCACACAAATTATATTCTAGCTCACAAAATTATTTCTTACTTCATACAAACAAATGTGGATATCTGGCCTTCAAAAGCCATTGAACTTAAATTTTTGCAGACAATGAATTCCTTATCCTACGACAAAATTATGAAATTAAAAATTAAACAAAAGATTCTTAAATTACATAAAGTGTTGTCCGTATGTATGCCAATACTTATTATTAAAGTGATGTGCAAAAATGCACATACACTACAATTTTAATTAATTTTAATAAAACAACTTATGCAACTACTTACAAACTACCTAAGATGAATACAATTCAAAACATCTAGAGTAAAAATTAGTGTTCAGTTTATTTAATTTAACGCCAACAAGTTCTATATTTGAAATAGAGTGAAGCCTAGATGTCGAAAAAAACCAAGGATGGTTAAATATTAGTTTTAGTAATTTGTCTTGTGCAACCTGAAGCTTTTTAATGTGACAAACTGCACTCGTTGCCCAAACTGGAGCTGCATAAAATATTACAGCCTGAAAAATCACTTTAAAAATTAGCATTTTATTATGTATACTAAGACTTGAATTTTTGTTAATAAAAGGATAAAGTATGCATGTCAGAATATTTAATTTGTTTACCACATGTGTATGTGTTCTTTGAATTTAATTTTTGGATCTAGCAGTACTCCCAAATATTTAACTTTCTGTTCCCATTGCACATCCCTATTTAAAAACAATATGTTTCGCTGAGGAATATAACAAGATTTTCTTTTTCTTGGGAAATAGATTGCCTGTGTTTTGTCAGCATTCAAGCAAATCCTCCATTTGGTAAAATATTGTGTCAGCTTAAAATAATATTTGAAGATAGTAGGTCCGAGTTTAGTACAGCGGTATCATCAGCAAAAACCGATAAGGTATAACTTTCTAATTGAGGTACATCTGAGGTGTAAAGATTATATAAAGAGGGAGATAAGCAGGAGCCTTGGGGACATCCTACTATTGGCTCCTGCTTAGTAACCGCTTTAAGGCGTTAAACTCGACCACCATTCTGTATTGTTTTTCCCCATTAGGTTTTGGTTTTTTCGGAACGAACCAAATGGGAGAATTATAGGGACTTTTCGATGGTGTTATCAATCCTTCAGAAAGTAACTCCTTAATTTGTCTTTCAACTTCTTCTCTTTTTGTATAAACCGGCTCATCGTCCTGATTTCTGCTAAAACATTTGTAGATGCCAGTTCGCTACCATCTAATGGTCCAAAAAGTAGTTGATATTTGGTAATAAGATTATCTATTCGTGTTTTAACGTCAGGAGAAAATTCTTCATTCAGGTATAATTTGTTTTGTTCGACATTATCTCTTTAACGGAATCTCAATGTTCTCCTTCAAGATCAAGATGTTCCTCTTGCGATCGACCACTGCATCTAGGTCTTTAAGAGTATCATAATTAATAAAATTAATTTTTAATTTTTATTTATTTTTTTATTAAATTCAAACATTCCATTTGAATTCCAGATTTTAACTAAAACTTTAAAACAATTTCCACCTCGATTACTTCTTAAGTACACCTCCCCAGTTTGAATCTCACAATCATCTCGATTATAATTTAAATTTTTTTATTGATTTTTCTTTCAATTTCAAAATTCTTTCTTTAATTTTTGGATAATCCTCAGCTTTTATTAAACCGCTTTGAAAATCAGTAGGTTTACATTTTGTGGTAGAGTGTATTGTGTTGTTATAAAACATGATTACTTTATAAATTTTCTTTTCAACCGTATCACTATCTTTTTCAGGGTCGTGTCTGAGTAAACGAATATGTTCGTTCAAAGTGTTATGAAGACGTTCTACATCTGCATTCGAAGTGTGATTATTATTTGAAGTAAAATGTATATCAATTTGGTTCTGTCTTAAAAATTCAGTATATGCTTTAAAACCTAACTCATTGTCAGTTACGATTTTATTAATATTACCTACAATACTCAAATACTGAATGAGGGCTCTCTTGAATTCTACCCATGATCTGTTTTGAATTTTAATTGCTTGTGAAAATTTATCGATTACTGTTAAAAATAATGTTTTTTCAAGGCTATAAAAAATCTATATGTACTATATGACCATGTCTATCATATATATATATATATATATATATATATATATATATATATATATATATATAGATATATATATATATATATATATATATATAGTTAATCAAAAAAAATTTTTTTCTAAATGTCACCAACACGATTTTCTGTTGCTGCTGTACACTGTTTTCTACAATTTTCTTATTTATTACGTTTTTTTCAATTATATCCTGGAGGGTCCCTTGGGATTCGCAGGATTAATTAATTATTTACAATTTTTTTTTTTTTTTTTTTGTAAACACTACCGAAATACTGATCCTTTTTAATAAAAGGATCCTACCGACTGCGCCAATTAATAAAATTAATTTTTATTTTTATTTATTTTTTATTAAATTCAAACATTCCATTTGAATTCCAGATTTTAACTAAAACTTTAAAACAATTTTCATAAAACTCAATAAATTTCTTATGATACTACGATAAATAAAAATAGTTTACAAAGGAGTATTTTATCAACAAGTATTAATAATAAAAATAGGGTTTTCATATAAGAGTAAATACATACATGGTAAAGGCGAGATTGCTTATTTAAGTGCTCAACTGGAGGCGCACTTCTCTTGTGAGTGGCCCTGGGGTGGTTCATGTAGTCCACCCAACGTGATTGGATCGATCTATCAACCTCCATCGGTTCATGTTTAACAGCTGGGTATCTAGGCGGTAAAACTGGTTGAAATTGGACTGAAATTAAACCTATTTCCTCGCATGGCGGTGTGGTTGTAATCATATTGCCAATGTCTTGGACTGAATTTTTGTTGCTGCCAACGCATGGGCATTTGCCTTTGCGGTGCTGCCCTTTCTACTATTTCCGTAGACCTAGAAGCATGCACTTTATTGTTCGCCTTCTTGTGCAGGTTATTATTCCTCATAGTAAAGTTTTGCAGCTCCAGGAAGCAGAGTACGCTTCAGGAAGAGTGCGAGGTCTTTGAATAATAATCATTCGAGAAAGCTCCGTATTCAGTCCTCGTACGAATATGTCCAATGATCTATTGCGATAAGTTGCAGTAAGCGCCCTGACCGTTTCTTCGCCGTAGGACTAAGTTTTGAGTTTATTTATAATTAATGACAGTTGGTGGTTGATGGTCGAGTAGAACTCATCAATCGTTGAGGACCCTTGCGATAACATGTTTAGCTGATGTTCCAATGTTTGGACATCCCTCTTGCGGCGTAGTGAAGAGAAAGGACCATTTTGATTTACCCCAATCACCATCAAACACATTATAAGAAACCAAGGCGGTATTGGCAGCGCCGATAACCTTCTGGCGAATGCTTTGAACAATAGCACGATAAATTGGTTTCTGTTTCACTATTTCGAAATCTTTTAAAACGGATTCCACAGAGTGTACCCAAGAGATATATTGGGTCTGATTTCCGTCGAACGTTCTTAACTCTTTTACACTATCCGGCAACCGGCTTATATCCTTCAGGTCGTCTTCTGTGCGTGGTCGTTGGAGGGGTCTGACTTCATCGTCAACAGGACCAGCTCCAACTCCTTGTGTTCTCTTAAGCTGATCTAACCTACTTAAAACCTGTCCTAACGCGTCTCCGCGTAATGTTGTTTCTATAGTGGTCATTCTTCCCTCAACTAATCTAACCTGTTCCATAAATCTATTCATCGCACCGGTCAAAGTGGTCACTGTAGTTTTCAATTCTTCCATTTTCGATACTTATATATTAAAACTCTTAAAATGTGCTGTCGAGGAGGAAAAAAGGATGGATTCACTCACCTGTAGGATCCTTAATCGTTGCAATTCACTTTTTTATGTAATTTTTATATAATTAAACTTTCTTTGTTTCATATATCTTCTTTTTTTGAATTCTTTTCTCTTTTCCTTTTTTTATATATGCTTATTTTATTTACTGATTTCATTGATTCATTCTTTTTTTGATATATATGTATATTTTTTCTTTTTTTTAATTTAATTTCTCATTTTCTTTCTTTGTAACTTTTTCAATTCTTCCATTTTTTTATGTAATGCAGCCCCGTAACGCTGCCAAAGCAGCCCGTACCCGGCACCGCTACCAAGCGCCTCGCCGTCTGGTCCGCCGCTGTACTTCGCCATTGCCGCATTGTACCACTGCCGCCGCTGCTAAGTGCCTCCGTAGTTTGGAATCGACATTGTCAAGAGCCACCGCCGCTGGCCATCGCCACTGCCGCATTGTACTACTGCCGCATCATACTGCACTGTCTGGTAACCGCCACCGACAAGATTCGCCGCCGCCTGGTCCGCCGGTGGCCTTCGCCACTGCTGCATTGTACCACTGCCGCCGCTGCCAAATGCCGCCTTCGTTTGGAACCGACGCTGCCAAGAGCCGCCGCTGGCCATCGCCACTGCCGCATTGTACCACTGCCGCCGCACAGTGGCTGAAAATCGTTTTTAGATGGCCAAAAGTAAATTTTTTTTTTGTCACCGATTTTTAAAATTTTTACGTCATTTTGTAGTTAATATATCCAAATTAAGGTAGCCAAAAAATTATGTTAAAATATTGATAATTGTGGGCGTGGCATGCTGTCAAACTCAACTTTTTTTTAATTTCAGAAAAAGGTGTTTTTCTTTGGTTTTTTATCAAAATTAAATGGTTACTACTCGCAAGCTATCATCGATAATGGTCTGCGGTTTTTTTTATAATGTTGGTAGGATTATTGTCTTTAGTTGTTGTAAGTAGACACAGCTCTAGCGTTTAATATTAGGGGCGTTATGAAATATTTATGAAACTACTATATTTTCCTCAAATTTAAACTTTAGTGGAATAGAACTTCTAGGGAACAAAAGGGAACAAGAAACGTATACAACCACAAGAAAGGTGAAAGTGTCCTCTTTAAGGCTATATATACTTTTGCAACCGCCACGAGCCGCCTGTAGAACACTTTTTTTCATTTTAATGAAATTACTCGAAAAAAAATCATATACAATGGTGTATTAAATTTTCACTTTTTTGCCTAAAAGTTTATTTTTTTTAGTTTAGGCTACGTATAATTAAAAAAAAATAAATATAATACCTTCGAAAGGGTTTAATGGCTTTGTTTTGATCAGCAAAAAATAAGTAATAAAATTATCACAATGGGCTCTACAGGAAGCATATGATCTCTTTCTAAATTTACCTGTTAAATGTTAGGGTCAACCAAAGTCATAAACAATTTTATAACAATAATTGCAACATTAAACCACTAAAGTTAAAAAACAACCCCATATTGACGCATGAGTGCAGTTTTGTTCAATTTAAGCGCTACCTGCTATGAAATTAAAGGTCAGTGTGTGAAGAACATGTATCTAAAAATTTATAAAAGTACGGATTCGTTAAGGGATTACTCAGTAATAACTTAATCCTTTAAGTGTACGGAAAAAACATAACAAACGCAAATAAAAATATTCAAAAGAAAATGGAGAGCTTCAGTTATAAAGAACTGGCCGAAGTGTATTTTAGAAACAAAAATCAGGAAGATGTTCTTAGTTACGTTAAAATAAAATTAAACTTAAATTCGTGTAGCACCGAAATGCAAGAGCAATTATATAATTTCGTCAAAGCACTAAAAAAAACGCTACAAAGAAGTTATGTACAGTAAACAAAAATTTTATATAAAAAGTGCAAAGTGGTTAGAAGGTCAACTTACTGTCGCTGCAGAAACAGCAAAGCAAGATAAGGCTGGAAGACCACGCAAATCATTAGTGGACAATTGCAGCGATAGATCTAAGAGGCGGAAGCTTAAAGATATTAACGATGCCTTTGGTTCTACAAATATAAAAGAATCTTTCCTACATCAATTACGATCACAGAACCAATTTACAAAAGTGGATATCATTGAAAAAGTTGTTAAAGCTAGTCCACTGAGAACAAAACGGATTCTTAAAAGTATACCAACTCCGAATGATGCAATACAGTACACAGTACACAAATGAGGAGGCATTAGCATTATTTCTGGATTTGAAATTAACAAAACAGCAATATATTAAACTCAGACAGCGTGCGATTGAAAAAGGCTCAAATATATATCCAGCATATTATCACATAACCGCTGCTAAAATGGACTGTTTGACATCAAAGGACACTATTACAATCACACCAATTTCGGCAGAGGTACAACTACAATCTTTACTTGATCACACAGCCGCACGCTTGCTGCAATCAATAACAGGAAATGAGTTGAAGAAATACGGAAACACAAAGTTAATTCTTTTTTGTAAATGGGGATGTGATGGTTCTTCGGGACAAAAACAATATAAACAAGCTGTATGTGAAAATATTTCTGACTCAGATATGTTCATGGTATCATTTGTACCATTGCGATTGAAAAAGATTTTGGAAGATTCAGAGCCTTCGACTAGTACAACGCAAACAATGGATATTTGGAAAAATGAGACACCATCTTCTACGAAATACTGCAGGCCAATCAAATTTCAATTCAAAAAAGAAACAAATGATGTTATTAATAAAGAAATTAGTGATATCAAGGCCCAAATTACAGCACTACAGCCATTACAATTACAGTTAGATGGGCAGCAAATTGAAATAAGCTACCAGTTAGTCCTGACAATGATAGATGGAAAAGTGGGTCAGGCTTTGACTAACACGAAGGCTGCATCCAGCTGCATTATCAACCCAATTAAACCAAGTCCCAGCAAAATCATTAGATAATACCGATGCATATGAATTTGGATTATCACCACTACACGCAAGAATACGACTTATGGAACACATACTAAAAATCAGTTATGATTTGGATTTCGGGTCTTCAGGATCAATAAAAAACAACGTGACCAACAAAGAGTTAAGAAGTTCAAAAAAGAAACATGTTCAAGATGAATATCGCAAACGTGGACTGATTATAGATCAGCCAAAACAAGGGTCAGGCAATTCAAATGATGGCAATACCGCAAGAAGATTCTTTTCAGATCCAGAAACAGCATCTGAAATAACAGGAGTGGATTTCAACCTTATTTTCAGATTTAAAATAATACTAGAAGTACTTGTGTGCAATGAAGAAATTGACTGTAGAAAATTTGGAGATTATGCTAAGGAAACTGCAAAAATATATACAACTAACTACCCATGGAGAAATATGTCTGCAACAGTTCACAAAATCCTTTATCATGGTAAAGATGTCATTAAATATCATTTGGTGCCACTTGGAGATCTATCAGAGGAGGCTCAGGAAAAAAGGAACAAGGATTACATATTTTATAGAGAGCACAATACTAGGAAAATTTCACGGAATTCAAGAATGAAGATCTATTTAATATATTATTGGCAACGTCAGATCCGTTCATATCCAGTATTCGAAATCAATGGAAAGTGGACCATCGGGATTTAGATGAAGAAGCCAAAAAACTACTAAAGAACAGAAATAGCACAGAACAAAATATGGAATATTTGCAATTAATATTTAAGTCAAATGAATAAAAATTATATTTTCTTTTTTTTTGGGGGGGGGGGGGGGTGAGGTGAAGGTAGCGCAGAAGATCCGAGTACATTTTCCATTCGTCATGAAAGCTTAAAAATTAATTTTTTATGCAATCTAGGCTTAGGTAATACAATTTGTTAATTATTGACACTATTTTTCATATAATATGCTATATAAACTCCCACAAAAAGTGGCCGGGATCCAAAAATAAATTTTTATGATTTTCTGGCTCCAGGGTAAAGACCTTAAACCTTCTTTGACATAAAAATGTTTCATTTGCTTAACAAATTTACAAAAAAACTTGTAAAAATGTGTAGTTTTTCAGGGGTTGGTTTAGTTCTTCTTAGGGGAATTTTTTTCCCCCTGGTCTGATTTGGCCCATTTACGAACTTAGCCTGCCCTATCCTTCAAGATATATATGTACCAAATTTCAAGGGTCTAGCTCTTTTCGTTTAGACTGAATCGTGTTCATACAGACAGGCGAATGGACGGACGGCCGGATGGACAGACGGACGTATGTACAGACGGACATATATATATCGTCTTAGATTTCATCACTGATCAAGAATATATATACTTTTTTGGATCTTAGAGGGATATTTTACTATGTTACACACAGAATAAACCCATATTTCACTCTGAAAGTTAAAAAAATTAAAATGTTCAATTTTGACCTCGAATTCCTTAAAAAGTCCTCAATCAATTTTAATGTAATTAAAACTGAATCAAGCTGAGCTAAATATCTATCCATTAAAAAAAAATTATTTCAATATTTTGATCGGTTCAAAAGTTACAGAATTTTGGCCAACGAAAAACGATTTTCAGCCACTGTGCGTCGTCTTGTACACCCACAGACAGCAGCCACACTGCCTGGTACGTACACTGGTCACTGCCACTGTATGAGGAGCTGGGAGAACTTATTTACTATTTGTCACAATACAACTTTAAAGCAAAATATAATCCTGGAGAAACTGATAAAAAAGCAGACTGCTTAAGTAGGAATCCCGTCATGGAATCTTTTGAAAATTCAGAAGAAATGTTAAAAATTGTAAATTTAATAACGCTTCAGGATATAAGAAATGATCAAAGTAATAATAAAGACCTACATACAAATAAAAACAAATTTAAATTGAAAAATGAAATCTACTACCAAACTTTTAAAGGAAAAGATAAAATTATTTTAACAGAAAATACCAGCAAAATATTAATAAAAAATGTGCATGATACTTATTGCCATATGGGTTCAACTCAAATGATAAATAAAGTAACAAAATTTTATACAGCAAGAAATTTAATTTCTAATATTAAGAAAATTTGTAATGAAAGATTTCATAAATCTGCATAAAAAATAAAACAAGGCAAAAATATCTGCCCCTATTGCCGTTCTCAACTTAACTAAGTTTGGTCGTCTGTCAGCCAACCCAACTTTGACTCAACCAAATTATTTTTTGGTATTGTGGAACACAACGATTTTTAGTTGTGTTTGACTCAACTGCTAATAAGCAGTTGTGTATATTTATCGTTTTTGTCAACCAAACTCATACAAAATGGTGAACCACAATACTATTAAGGCCGGGGCACATAAAATCCGTCATACGACTTTTACAACGCACAAGAAAGTTGAAATACAGCTTTTCTAATGAGTGTTGTCACAATCAGTACTTCTCCGTCAACGCAAAGTACAAAAGTTGGGCAACTTTTGACGTACGTTGAAAGCTATAATTGTTTTCTCTTTCTCTTTCTCAATATTAAATTTTTGTGTTGAGTGGAAGCAGAAATAAAACAAAATAATTTAATCTAATAGAGTAAAATGGAGAAAAAAGCTTTTCTTGTTTTCTTTTCTGATTTAATATCCGTCAGCAAAGTACTCATTGTGTCAACCTCTTCCGTTGTTACTTTGATTTCAATTGAGAGCTTTAAAGTATAACGTATGACGGATTCTATGTGCCCCGGCCTTTAAACACAACCAAAAAGTCAACCGCGTTTAAGTTGTGAATGGCAATACCGATTTATGAAAGACGACCAAATTATTAAAAAAGTTGTGAACCGCAATAGGGGCAATCATTATGGTTTGAAGTCACAATTAGGCCCAGCAACACGCCCATTTGAAATTGTATCAATTGATACCATCGGAGGTTTTGGAGGTTTACGTTCAACGAAGAAATATTTACATCTTTTAGCGGATCATTTCACCAGGTATGCATACATTCTGACTTAAAAATACCAAAACTCTAGTGATTTTATAAAACTAACTGAAATAGTGACAAAAGACCACCAAATAGACATAATTCTCACTGATCAATATCCCGGCATAAACTCAAAGGAATTTAAAAACTTTTTACATCTTTTAGTGGATCATTTCACCAATTTTTTTATAGTTGTTTATATAGTGAACTAAGTTTTAATTACTGTTTGTAAATTTCAACTGTATCCCACCTACAGTTCACAAAATATGCACACATTCGTGAATAACACTTCTCTATTAGAACACCCTATAAGTTTTAGTATTTGTTGCTATAGCAAAGTCCAAAGTCGCCACTGCCCAAATTCTCGGCTCCAACTCCACTTTAGCCTGCGACACCTGTGAGCTTGACGGCTGCTCATCCGGGTCAAAGCATCCTCTTTCGGCTTCTGTTACCAAACTCCCATCTGATATGGCAGTCGATTGCGAGTACCCCATGCTTTCGGCCACATCTTCATTTTCGGATTCGGTGTCCGAAATTGTGATGGTTTCACCTATGGTTGCGACGAAAGCTCATTTGTAATAACAGTTAAGCCTTTCCGTGTGGAGTTGTCGGTCTCCCATCGGACGCGTCCCAAGGTGGCGGATAGGGGACGAGCTCAATGTTATATTTTCCGTGATTTCACCACCATACTGGTCACGGGGGGTATAGCATGGCTCGGGTAGGGCCCGGTCTCTGTGGATTCTGCTATGCAGTTGCGCAGAGGCTGGACTCTGCTAGGTTGTGTGAACCAGCCCTTGTTTCTGAAACCTCTCGAGCATGGCAGCCATTCACCCAAAATGGTACCATGCCCGAGAGATGTCAGAATTGCTAGCCATCCCTCTGGATACATTGAACAAATGGTTCAGGGGAGTGGCTTGTAAAATTTTAAACAAGGAAGCCGATTCAGTCCAACCCGCGGACCAAAATTGACCCACTTGTAAGATTAAGGTGAAGGTAGCAGTGCTGAGAATCTGAATGGCTAGTCAGTGGTAAAAGAAGACTAGTCTCTAACAGCTCCCCCCGACGCCAAGGCACGGGTCGGGTGTAAAGAATAGTTGCCTAATCCATGTACGCCGTCCCTGCATGGATTTTCGAACCCCTTACGTGCATACTCGTCGGATCAAAAATGAACAAAAATCAAAAAAAAGAACAATTAACACAAAACAAAGTAAAATAATAATAAAAAACACAACAAAACAAAATGTCACAGGAGGTGGGCAGGGGCAACCCTCGCCTGCTGAATGCATTGTTGCCCCAGCAGTACAAGCTAATGCGGCTGCTGAGGTCAATCCAAATGAGGTACCACTTGACTTTTCAGCTGGTACCTCTACGGTCCGTGCTGACTCTAGTTCAGCAAAAATCCCTGCCTCAGGTGCTCCGGTGACTGCTGTGAGCAAACCTGCGGTTATTGCACCAACTGAGCCCACAAGCTCAGTTACAATGTGCCCCCCGCCCTAACGGCAGTAGAAACAGCCCCAAAAGACCGCAAAATCAACTCTAGAAGGGCCTTCATCGAAGGGCGTGCCGCCCAACGCATCATTGATAAATTTGGTAAAACACCAATTACCAATTTATCAGCGGAGGAAAAGTCCTCCCTCACCTGGGCCAAAGGCCATTTAGCTAATGCTGAAAGCTCCAAACCCGATGCAGATGTAGACACACCATCTACGTCAGCTGCGTCCAAAGGACAACGATCGGGGGAGGAGCCGATGCATCAGCAAAACTCAACCGGACACAAAACGTCCAAAAATGCTTGCTCAGCCATCAACCAGAGTAATAAATAGACCTTACAGTGAGGTTGCCAAAGATCCAATCCAATTATCCAATGATCCAATTATTTCAATATTTTGATCGGTTCAAAAGTTACAGAATTTTGGCCAACGAAAAACGATTTTCAGCCACTGTGCGTCGTCTTGTACACCCACAGACAGCAGCCACACTGCCTGGTACGTACACTGGTCACTGCCACTGTATGAGGAGCTGGGAGAACTTATTTACTATTTGTCACAATACAACTTTAAAGCAAAATATAATCCTGGAGAAACTGATAAAAAAGCAGACTGCTTAAGTAGGAATCCCGTCATGGAATCTTTTGAAAATTCAGAAGAAATGTTAAAAATTGTAAATTTAATAACGCTTCAGGATATAAGAAATGATCAAAGTAATAATAAAGACCTACATACAAATAAAAACAAATTTAAATTGAAAAATGAAATCTACTACCAAACTTTTAAAGGAAAAGATAAAATTATTTTAACAGAAAATACCAGCAAAATATTAATAAAAAATGTGCATGATACTTATTGCCATATGGGTTCAACTCAAATGATAAATAAAGTAACAAAATTTTATACAGCAAGAAATTTAATTTCTAATATTAAGAAAATTTGTAATGAAAGATTTCATAAATCTGCATAAAAAATAAAACAAGGCAAAAATATCTGCCCCTATTGCCGTTCTCAACTTAACTAAGTTTGGTCGTCTGTCAGCCAACCCAACTTTGACTCAACCAAATTATTTTTTGGTATTGTGGAACACAACGATTTTTAGTTGTGTTTGACTCAACTGCTAATAAGCAGTTGTGTATATTTATCGTTTTTGTCAACCAAACTCATACAAAATGATGAACCACAATACTATTAAGGCCGGGGCACATAAAATCCGTCATACGACTTTTACAACGCACAAGAAAGTTGAAATACAGCTTTTCTAATGAGTGTTGTCACAATCAGTACTTCTCCGTCAACGCAAAGTACAAAAGTTGGGCAACTTTTGACGTACGTTGAAAGCTATAATTGTTTTCTCTTTCTCTTTCTCAATATTAAATTTTTGTGTTGAGTGGAAGCAGAAATAAAACAAAATAATTTAATCTAATAGAATAAAATGGAGAAAAAAGCTTTTCTTGTTTTCTTTTCTGATTTAATATCCGTCAGCAAAGTACTCATTGTGTCAACCTCTTCCGTTGTTACTTTGATTTCAATTGAGAGCTTTAAAGTATAACGTATGACGGATTCCATGTGCCCCGGCCTTTAAACACAACCAAAAAGTCAACCGCGTTTAAGTTGTGAATGGCAATACCGATTTATGAAAGACGACCAAATTATTAAAAAAGTTGTGAACCGCAATAGGGGCAATCATTATGGTTTGAAGTCACAATTAGGCCCAGCAACACGCCCATTTGAAATTGTATCAATTGATACCATCGGAGGTTTTGGAGGTTTACGTTCAACGAAGAAATATTTACATCTTTTAGCGGATCATTTCACCAGGTATGCATACATTCTGACTTAAAAATACCAAAACTCTAGTGATTTTATAAAACTAACTGAAATAGTGACAAAAGACCACCAAATAGACATAATTCTCACTGATCAATATCCCGGCATAAACTCAAAGGAATTTAAAAACTTTTTACATCTTTTAGTGGATCATTTCACCAATTTTTTTATAGTTGTTTATATAGTGAACTAAGTTTTAATTACTGTTTGTAAATTTCAACTGTATCCCACCTACAGTTCACAAAATATGCACATATTCGTGAATAACACTTCTCTATTAGAACACCCTATAAGTTTTAGTATTTGTTGCTATAGCAAAGTCCAAAGTCGCCACTGCCCAAATTCTCGGCTCCAACTCCACTTTAGCCTGCGACACCTGTGAGCTTGACGGCTGCTCATCCGGGTCAAAGCATCCTCTTTCGGCTTCTGTTACCAAACTCCCATCTGATATGGCAGTCGATTGCGAGTACCCCATGTTTTCGGCCACATCTTCATTTTCGGATTCGGTGTCCGAAATTGTGATGGTTTCACCTATGGTTGCGACGAAAGCTCATTTGTAATAACAGTTAAGCCTTTCCGTGTGGAGTTGTCGGTCTCCCATCGGACGCGTCCCAAGGTGGCGGATAGGGGACGAGCTCAATGTTATATTTTCCGTGATTTCACCACCATACTGGTCACGGGGGTATAGCATGGCTCGGGTAGGGCCCGGTCTCTGTGGATTCTGCTATGCAGTTGCGCAGAGGCTGGACTCTGCTAGGTTGTGTGAACCAGCCCTTGTTTCTGAAACCTCTCGAGCATGGCAGCCATTCACCCAAAATGGTACCATGCCCGAGAGATGTCAGAATTGCTAGCCATCCCTCTGGATACATTGAACAAATGGTTCAGGGGAGTGGCTTGTAAAATTTTAAACAAGGAAGCCGATTCAGTCCAACCCGCGGACCAAAATTGACCCACTTGTAAGATTAAGGTGAAGGTAGCAGTGCTGAGAATCTGAATGGCTAGTCAGTGGTAAAAGAAGACTAGTCTCTAACAGCTCCCCCCGACGCCAAGGCACGGGTCGGGTGTAAAGAATAGTTGCCTAATCCATGTACGCCGTCCCTGCATGGATTTTCGAACCCCTTACGTGCATACTCGTCGGATCAAAAATGAACAAAAATCAAAAAAAAGAACAATTAACACAAAACAAAGTAAAATAATAATAAAAAACACAACAAAACAAAATGTCACAGGAGGTGGGCAGGGGCAACCCTCGCCTGCTGAATGCATTGTTGCCCCAGCAGTACAAGCTAATGCGGCTGCTGAGGTCAATCCAAATGAGGTACCACTTGACTTTTCAGCTGGTACCTCTACGGTCCGTGCTGACTCCAGTTCAGCAAAAATCCCTGCCTCAGGTGCTCCGGTGACTGCTGTGAGCAAACCTGCGGTTATTGCACCAACTGAGCCCACAAGCTCAGTTACAATGTGCCCCCCGCCCTAACGGCAGTAGAAACGGCCCCAAAAGACCGCAAAATCAACTCTAGAAGGGCCTTCATCGAAGGGCGTGCCGCCCAACGCATCTTTGATAAATTTGGTAAAACACCAATTACCAATTTATCAGCGGAGGAAAAGTCCTCCCTCACCTGGGCCAAAGGCCATTTAGCTAATGCTGAAAGCTCCAAACCCGATGCAGATGTAGACACACCATCTACGTCAGCTGCGTCCAAAGGACAACGATCGGGGGAGGAGCCGATGCATCAGCAAAACTCAACCGGACACAAAACGTCCAAAAATGCTTGCTCAGCCATCAACCAGAGTAATAAATAGACCTTACAGTGAGGTTGCCAAAGATCCACTGATAAGGGCTATCATTGACAGGAGCACTAGTGACGGGGCTATCTCCCGTGAGAAATGGGAGATGATCCGTCTCAAGTTGCTGGAAAATTTCTTGAGCAATGAATCCATTCCAGCACCGCAAAATGTGGATGCTGGCTGGTTTCAAGGCCACATAAAGCTGCTTTCATGTACAAGTGAAAGTTCAGCAAATCAGCTAAAGCTAGCAGTGACGTCCCTAGGGGAAGTGTGGCCCGGCGCTAGATTGGATATGGTCCCGGTCTGTGATATACCACGCAGGCCGAGATCCATTGCGCTCATTCCAAGGGAACCTCACGACCCCGCGACAATCCTGTCAATCATTCGGCGAGGTAATGCTGATCTACCAACCAGTGACTGGAAAGTAGTGAAGGTTTCTGAACCGGAAGGTCTGACAAGGAAGGCGGTTGTGGTCCTAAGCAAGGAATCGTTGTCACCACTTCGGAAGAGACAAGGCAAGATTTACTACGGTTATGATCCAGAGGACATTGATGTCACCGTCATCTACGACCCTGATAAAGATGATGAGGGTGATACAGATCAACCTCCATCACTCTAAGGCAGCAACTGCTGCATTTACTCTTCGCCTCGCAGAACGTGGTGAAGACAGAGCCATGGATTAATAATGGTAAAATTTGTGGACTCAATGCAAAAGGCTACAAATTATTGTATGCAGCAGATTCAGGTAACAATAAAACTATTAGATCCTGTATTATAGCAAAAGATCACCTCAACATCTTCATTCTATCTGATTACAGTGATGAAGATTCAGTGACTGCAGTTTGGGAAGATGCTCAATCTGTGGTGTGGTTATCCTCTACCTACATGCCACATGACCAGGACCCTCCACCCAGTAGTTTGGTCCAAAAGATGGCCAGAGCGGCGAAGGCAAAAAGTATTCCCATAATAGTGGGTTCCGACGCAAATGTGCATCATCACATCTGGGGTGGCTCTGATACCAACAAAAGAGGTGAGTGTATCCTTGATTTCATTTTAACCAATAATCTAGTAGTTGCTCTGAGCCCACTTTTGTTGTATCAAATAGACAAGAGGTGTTAGATATTACACTTGTTAGTATGCAATATGCTTTTCTGATAGAGAACTGGAGAGTCTCCAATGACTGCTCCTTCTCCGACCATCGTTATCTTATCTTTTCAATTGCTAAAAAGAGATAATACTACAATAAATATAAATAGGCGACGTACAGATTGGGAAAAGCAGAAAATGCTCCTCACAATCGCACTTGCTAATCCCCTGAATATTAGAGACAAGACAGGCATCGACTCACCAATGCTTTTAAAGAGGCAACGGGGAGGTCCTGTAAACCGTCGATTCATCGTTCAACTCGTAGACCACCATGGTGGTCTTCTGAAATAGCCGAATCTCGCCAGATTTGTCGGCAATTATTCAATGAAGCAAAGAGGACAGGTAACTGGTCACTCTACAAATCATCTGTTAACAAATTTAAGAATCAGGTTAGGAACGCAAAACGAAAATCTTGGAAAGACTTCTGCGGCAGCATTGAGAGTTTTCCGAGACTAGCAGACTGCGTAAAGTACTTGCCAAACAACCGCCAATTCCTGGGTATATTCAGAAATTAGACGGAACTTGGACAACTAGTGCACATGAGTCACTGGAAGTCCTGTTGGACACTCATTTTCGGGGGTGTCGATCACCTATGGATTCGCGACAGAATCCTACACAGATGTGCAGTATAACGACCTCCGCAAACATCGATGTGGAAGCTTTTGATCGCCCAGTTTAGCTTACTGGGCGATCAAAAGCTTCCGTCCTTATAAATCTCCAGGACCGGATGGTATCATTCCCGCCGATCTACAAAACAATTTAGATCTGGTAACTCCCTGGCTACTAGATATATATCAAGCCTGCCTCACATGGTCATATATTTCATATCAATGGACCAAGTGCAATGTGATATTAATCCCCAAAGGAGGGAAATCATCTCATGCGAAAGCAAAAGACCTTAGACCCATCAGTCTGACATCTTTCTTGCTCAAAACGCTAGAGAGACTTATTGACATTCACATTAGGATGACTATCGATAAGAATCTCATTTCGTCATCTCAACATGCATACACAAAAGGCAAATCTGTTAAGACTGCGCTTCATTCGCTTGTGGGACATATAGAGAAGTCACTAGAGCATAAAAACTATACTATGGTGGCCTTCATTGATATTGAAGGAGCCTTTAATAATATTGATTCGATGGCAATAAATCAATCGCTTAGAGAATTGGGGATTCATCAAAACTTGCTGAGCGTCAGGACAATAACATCTACTTTTGGCGCGGCGAGTATTTCCAAAAGTGTGGTTAGGGGCACTCCACAAGGTGGTGTTTTGCCCCCTCTGCTATGGAATGTAGCAATAAATAGGCTACTCAGGGATCTAGACTCCTTGAACTTCAAGACTGTCGCCTACGCAGATGATGTGGCGGTGGCAGTGTCTGGTATCCATTTAGACATTATCACACAAAGATTGGAGACGGCACTTAGAATGATCTGCTCCTGGGGAGTACAGAGCGGGCTGAGTGTTAATCCAACCAAAACGGAACTTGTATTATTCTGTAGGAAATAGAAGATTCCATCTTTCAGGTTACCGACTTTAAACGGGATACCTCTTACTCTGTCTGAGAGCGCGAAATATTTAGGCATAATCTTAGATAGTAAATTATCATGGAAAATGAACATCCAGGCGAGAGCCTCTAAGGCCATTACGGCAATATACGTATGTAGGAAAGCCATTGGCAAAACTTTGAATCCAAGGATTGTAAAATGGCTACTTGAAGCGGTAATCAAACCGATATTACTCTACGGAGTTATTGTCTGGTGGAAAGCACTAGACATTAGAACTAACATATCTATCATAGAAGGTGTGTTACGAAATATGGCTATCCTCATTACAGGGGCAATTAGGTCAACACCGACTAAGGCACTCTTTGCCATACTCGATTGGCTACCAGTAGACCAACTGTTAGACTGAATGTCAAAAATGCATGGAACCATAGGCCATGGGGTCATGCCAGTATCCTGGGGATCATGAACGTCATTCCCGGTCTTATTGACTACTGTACCCCAATACCCTTCTTCACCAGAAGCTTTGTCTTTGACTTGACGGAGGGTCCTGCACCTCCACCTGGAGCAGTCTGTGTGTACACGGATGGCTCTAAAAGGGGTGATAGGGTTGGGGGTGGAGTTTATATGGAAGAGTTTGGAATCAAAATGTGTTTCAGACTTCCAAATGACTGTAACGTCTTGCAAGCAGAAATATCTGCTATCAAAGGAGCGGCAAACTGGTTAAGGTACCACAGAATATTCAACAGGGATATCTGGTTTTGTACCGACAGTAAAGCTGCAATTCTGTCCTTAGCAGGTGTGTTTACCACATCAAACTTAGTCCTGGAATGCCGGACATCCTTAAATTTGATGGCGGAAAATTCAACAGTCACCCGTAAATGGGTGCGGGGACATGGGACTATTGTAGGTAACTGTGTTGCTGACGAACTGGCAAAGAAGGGAACTTTGCTCAACGATAGCGCCATTGCCGTCTATTGTGGCATTCCCCTATCTGCTTGCGGGCATCGAATAAATCGAGCCTTATACGATCTGGCCCAGGTAAGATGGTCCAATGAGTCGACTTGTCAAACGGCGAGGACGATCTGGCCTATACTGGATCAGAAAAAAACGGCTTTGCTATTTCGGCTGCCAAAAATGCAGCTACGCGATTTAATATCAACGATCACTGGGCATTGCCTATTCGGAACTCATGCAAGAAGAATGGGTCTCCACTACAACGATTTCTGTAGAAGTTGTCAGGATGAGGAAGAGGAGGAAACTGTCGCACACCCCCTTTGCCTGCGTTAGAATACCAACGACTACAGTACCTTGGACAAAGGTGTTTTGCAAGCCTCTGCTGTGTCTCTATATTGGAACCGAGCAGGATTAACTCCTTTCTGAGAAGCAGCGGATGGTTTTCTAACCAACCTCCACTTGACGAGGCATAGACAATCTCGTTAATAACCTGGCTTGACCAACCTGCCCTCCGTTGGCTACCTCCCCACATTTCTGACTCTTCTCTATCTACCTTTAAACTGTTTGTCTGTCTGTCTGTTTGTCTGTCTGTCTGTGACTTTATTCTGTCTTCTTTCAACGCTTTTTCTCTTTTTTCTCTCTCTCTCTTTTCTATCTCTCCCTTTTTCCTCTCCTCTTTTGCAGGTTACACAAAGGGACCAATACTTGGACCCAAGTGAGCTGCATTGGAGCTGCCTGCTTAACCTAACCTAAGCCTTTAAACAAAACGCCTTTCAGCGGACACTGACCACACTACCACAGCTCTACTACGCACACAAAATATTTTATATATATAATTTATGTGCGTAGTAGACAAATTATTTTATATATATATATATATATATATATATATATATATATATATATATATATATAAAAATATATAAAAATATATATATATATATATATATATATATATATATATATATATATATATATATATATATATATATATATATATATATATATATCTGTTTTTGGCGTTGATAAGTGCGGACGCGCTTTTTTTTTTAGCTCGCATTAACAAAAAACAAAAACATACATTGTGTGAATAATTTAAAAAAAAAAACAAAAAAAACAAACCTGTTTTAATACAACAACAAAGTTATCTGTAATTTTTTTTTCTTTCTTTTTCTTTACTTTTTACAACGGCATATTGAATTGCTACTTTAAAAATAAAACAAAAACAATAAGGGCTAATGAGCCTCTTTAATTTAAGCAAAAAAAAAATGTAGACAATATTGTATTAAATAAAGACAAAAAAACTGAAAATAATTTGTGTGTAAGTTCTACGCCAGTTATACGTGCCCATTCTTGTTCGTCGCTTTTGCTAAGCGATGACAATAATATAACTACAAACAAGTCGCCTTCTGAACACAGTGTTACCAACAGTAATATGGATAGTACAGAAAAACCTAAGACTCAAGTGGGAATGGACAGATATATAACTGTGTTGAAAAGAGGTCGAAGCCCTAAATCTTCGCAGATTGCACCAATGTCCAAAGTACTTAAAGATAAGCAGGCTAACGGAATAAATTCCCAAAATCGTTTTGCTATTTTAGATAAGGAAACAAGTGAACAAAAAATGGCACCCAAGTCGTTTAAACCACCACCAATTTTTTTAAGGGAAAAAATTCGAATGAATTAATAAATAAGTTAATTTCAGCTATCGGGGAAAATTCATTCTATGTAATTCCAATCAAGCGTGGTAACATTGATGAAAGAAAAATTCATTTTATAGACGAAAGAAGTTATCGTAAAGCAGTGAAGGAGTTTGAAAGCTGCAATAAGAACTTTTATACCTATCAGCTGAAGAGTAGCAAAGGCCTACAGGTAGTAATCAAAGGTGTAGGCTCATATGTTAATCCAGTGGAAATAAAAGCTGGCCTCCAAAAAGCAGGATTTAAAGCCAAGAGCGTTGATAATCTCAGAAATCGAGAGCGTGTCCCTCAACCTCTATTTCGCGTTGAACTGGAACCTGGGGATATTAGATTAAAGAAGCACGAAACGCATCCCATTTATAATCTAAAATATCTGTTACACCGCAGGCTAAGTGTAGAGGAACCACATAAGCGGTCAGGACCCGTTCAGTGTTTAAATTGCCAAGAATACGGCCATACAAGGGCTTACTGCAAGTTGCATCTGGTTTGCGTTGTGTGTGGAGAGCTTCATTGTTCCGCCCAATGCGACAAACCAAAGGATGACTCCAAGGTTAAAAAATGTAGCAATTGCGGTGGAAATCACACTGCTAACTACAGAGGCTGTCCAGTTTTTTCTGAGGTAAGGAAGTTAACTCAGAAATTAAATACTCCTGCTAGGCAGCCACAATACCAAGCAAATGCTCATTACCCTCAGTTAGCTCAACCCACAACCAAACATGTTTCATACGCGGATATATTAAAATCCAATCATGTTTTAGCACACAAAGCGACACCTATAAACAATTCTACCTCAAATGTGCATCCAGAAGCTAAAGAACAAACTCCATCTGGTAACTACAATCGTCTCGAAGCAAGTATCGAGACATTAGTGCATTCGTTAAACAGTTTTATGAGCTCTATGAGCAGCATGATACAAGAAATGGTTCGCATGCAATCTATGATGTTGCAGGCGGTACTTAACAAACCATGAACTGTTTAAAAATATGTTTCTGGAACGCAAACGGCTTACGCCAACACAAAAATGAACTCGAGTACTTCTTGAAGAACCAACAAATTGATGTTATGATGGTTTCAGAGACTCATTTAACAGCAAATAGTTTTTTTAACTTTAACATGGCAGAGCATGTGGTGGCTCAGCAATACTAATAAGGGCTCGAATTAAACATCATTTACTGTGTGATATTTGTGAAGACCACCTTCAAGCAACAAATATCTGTATTGAAGAATATCATCAAAACTTTGTTATTTCTTCGATTTATTCACCTCCTAGATTTCAAATATCAGAGAGTCAATATATCGACTTTTTCAAATCACTAGGTCCCTGTTTCATAGCATCAGGCGACTACAACGCTAAACATACGTTTTGGGGATCACGCCTAATAACTCCAAAAGGTCGTTTTTTGTTTGATACAATTTCAAAAATGCGTCTGAATGTGATATCAAGTAGACAACCCACCTATTGGCCTACTGATCGCCAAAAAATACCTGATGTTATTGATTTTGGCGTGACTAAAGGTATTTCGAGAGAAATGATTAAGGTTGAAGCGTCACTTGAATTATCCTCAGATCATTCACCCACTATTGTCTATATATGGAATCAGCAAAATATCGTGTCGCCAACAACTTGCACAAGCATTAATTGGTTGAAATATAGAAAGTATCTCAGTACTCATTTTTCGGAAAACATACCGCGAAGAACACCAGAAGATGTGGACCAGAGTCTAATTTATTTTGATCAAAACCTTAAATCAGCTGCCCAACATGCGACAGAAACCAGACAACCAGCTAGATACAATCAAATTTATTTTGTAGATGTCAAGCGGCTCTTGGCTGAAAAAAGAAAAATTAGAAGAGAGTGGCAAGAACACAGATCTCCTCAACTCAAATCTAGACTTAAAGATTGCACGAAACGACTAAGACAGCTGCTAGAATCTCGAAGAGTAGTATCTCTGAAAAATTACTTGGAAGACCTCGACGCAACTGCTCAATCAGATTATTCATTATGGCGTGCATGTAGGAACCTTAAAAGACCGGTCGTACGTAAGCCTCCCTTGCGAACTTCTTGTGGAGACTGGGCAAGAAATGATACCGAAAAAGGCAATTTGTTTGTTGGACAGTTGAAGAAGGTTTTCACCCCAAATGTATGTACTGATATAGCTGAGTTACCATCAGTAGAGACTAGTGCCGTGGTACCTCTAAGATTTGAATTTAGCGATATTGAAAGGGCAATAGCAGATTTAAACACCAAAAAAGCCCCTGGCGTTGATAAAACAAGTAACAAGATGTTAGTTGAGTTGCCCCGTATAGGTCGCAGAATTATTCTGTTTGTTTTTAATGCCATCTTACGTCTTCAGTACTTTCCCACAGAGTGGAAGGTCTCTTTGATAACTGTGGTTCCTAAACCAGGAAAAGACCACACAAAAGTAGAATCATACAGACCTATAAGCCTTTTATCAAACGTGTCAAAGTTATTTGAGAGAATATTAATAACTAAGCTGAATCCAATTCTTAGCGTGAAAGGATGCATACCGAACCATCAATTCGGCTTCAGAAAACAACATAGTACGATCCAACAAACACACAGATTAGTAAATGTAATTAAAACGACCTTTGAAGACAAAAAAATACTGTTCTGCGCTCTTCATCGACGTTTCTCAAGCATTCGATAAGGTTTGGCACGAAGGCGTAATATTTAAGCTAAAGCTGAACTTGCCCGAATACTTGTATAAGCTCTTAAAAGATTATTTAACGAATCGCAGGTTTTTATTAAAAGAAGGTGACTTTTTAAGCTCGCCACAGCTCATTGAAGCCGGAGTTCCCCAAGGTAGTATTTTGGGACCAATTTTATATTTACTGTACACATCGGATATGCCAATTAGCACCCTAGTCCACACATCAACTTTTGCAGATTTTTTTTTTTTTTTTTTTTGCAATTTTTTATTTATTATATCTTCAATATAATTGAACTATCAATAATTACTCATATCTTAAGTCTAAAAATAAAAATATACATGTTAAGTCCAACCAGTGCTGGACAAAAAAAATGTATGTTTCACGGTTACTGTAATTTGCGGGTTATCCCTCTGATGTACGGATGAGAGAAGCAGTGTCCCTGCTTCTTAGTCGAATGTAACCAGGTTCATTTAGTATGTTACGGGCCAGTGGATTAGGATGAGTTTAAAGCTTCTTTAAATAACTTATGGCAAGTTTCGCTATTTCCGCTTTAACTGTTGGCACGTTTAGATCTTTATGGATGTTCGAGTTTTTTATATACCAAGGAGCAGATGTAATTATACGAAGAATCTTGTTTTGGCGCCTTTGAATTTTTTCTACGGTGGTAGCTGAGGCAGTGCCCCATAATTGAATTCCATAAGACCATATTGGTTTTAGAATTGACTTGTATAATAAAAGTTTGCAATCTAAAGCTAGAGTAGAATTTCTGCCAATAAGCCAGTTTAGTTGGACTGCTTTTAACTTCATTTGTGTTAACATTGTTTCTATATGCCGTTTCCATGTAAGACGCCGGTCAAGATGAATGCGAGATATTTGACGTCTGAAAGCTGGGGTATCGTTTGGTTATTTATCCGAATAGGGGGGCAAGATTCTCTACGCAGTGTGAAAGTTATGTGAGTACATTTTTGTTCATTCACTTTTATTCTCCATTTCTTCAACCATTTTTCTAAATTGGATATGTGGTCTTGTAAATATCGTGATGCTACTTCGGGTCTTTCGTGAATGCTCAAAAAAGCTGTGTCGTCAGCAAATGTCGATGTGTGAACTCGGTTACTAGTTGGCATGTCTGACGTATGCAATAAGTATAAAAAGGGCCCCAATATACTACCTTGGGGAACTCCGGCTTCGATTGGCTGGGGTGAGCTCAAAAAATCTCCTTCTTTCACAATAAATTTTCGTTCGGTTAAATAACTATCTAGCAGCTTATATAGGTTTACGGGCAAATTCAGTTTCAGCTTGTATATTAGGCCTTCATGCCATACCTTATCGAATGCTTGAGAAACGTCGATAAAAAGCGCAAAGCAGTATTTTCTCTCTTCAAATGTCTTCTTAACAACATTGACTAACCTGTGAGTTTGTTCGATCGTACTATGTTTTTTCCTGAAGCCGAATTGATGGTGTGGAATACATCCTTTGTCGCTTAGAATAGGGTTAAGCTTAGTTATTAACATCCTCTCAAACAGCTTTGACATATTTGACAAAAGGTTTATAGGTTGTTATTGGTTTTGTCAACGCCAGGGGCTTTTTTGGTGTTTAAATCCGTTACTGTCTTTTCAATATCACCAAATTCAAATCTTATCGGTATTGCAGCACTAGCCTCGACAATTGGCAACTCAACTATATCAGTCGATATATTCGGGGTAAAAACCCTTTTCAAATGTCCAACAAATAAATTGCATTTTTCGGAATCACTCCTTGCCCAGCCTCCAGATGTAGTTCGCAGGGGAGGCTTACGTAAGACTGGCCTTTTAAGAGTTCTACAAGCACGCCATAATGAATAATCTGATTGAGGAGTTGCGTCTAGGT
Source organism: Phasia obesa (assembly GCA_949628195.1). Taxonomy (NCBI): domain Eukaryota; kingdom Metazoa; phylum Arthropoda; class Insecta; order Diptera; family Tachinidae; genus Phasia; species Phasia obesa. The sequence goes on along the minus strand of OX451219.1, from coordinate 55,739,122 downwards.
CTCCCAAATAGGTTTTCAGGGATGCTACTCTTCGAGATTCCAGCATGTCTCTTAGCCTGTTCGTGCATTCTTTAAGTCTGCTTTTGAGTTGAGGAGATCTCTGTAATTGCCATTCTCTACGAATTTTTCCTTTTTCAGCCAAGAGTCGTTCGATATCTGCAGAATAAATTAGATTGTATCTAGCTAATTGTCGGGTTATTGTTGAATGTTGGGCAGCTGATTTGAGGTTTTGGTCAAAATCAATAAGACTCCGCTCTACGTCTTTAGGTGTTCTTAGCGGGATGTTTTCCGAACAATGAGTACTAAGATACTTTCTATATTTCGACCAATTAATGCTTGTGCTAGTCGTTGGTGATATGATGTTTTGTTTGTCCCATATATAGACGATAGTGGGTGAATGATCTGAGGATAATTCAAGCGACGCTTCAGCTTTAATCATTTCTCTCGGAATACCCTTAAACACGCCAAAATCAATAACATCAGGTATTTTTTGTCGATCAGTAGACCAATAGGTGGGTTGTCCACTCGATATAACATTCAGACGCATTTTTGAAATTGTGTCAAACAAAATACGACCTTTTGGAGTTATCCCCAAAATGTATGTTTAGCGTTATAGTCGCCTGATGCTATGAAACAGGGACCTAGTGATTTGTAGAAGTCGCTTTACTGACTTTCTGAAATTTGAAATCTAGGAGGTGAATAAATCGAAGAAATAACTAAGCTTTGATGAAATACTTCAAGACAGATATTTGTTGCTTGAAGGTAATTCTCACAAAAATCACGCAGTAAATAATGTTTGATTCGGGCCTTAATAAGTATTGCCGAGCCTCCACATGCTCTTCCACGGGGGTCCTTAGTGTCATATAAAATATAGCCATTGATTTTAAAAAGGCTATTTGTTGTTAAGTGTGTCTCGGAAATCAGCATGACATCAATTTGTTGGTTCTTGAGGAAGTATTCAAGTTCATTTTTATGTTGGCGTAAGCCGTTTGCGTTCCAGAAACATATTTTTAAACAGTTCATGGTTTGTTTAGTACCGCCTGCAACATCATAGATTGCATGCGTACCATTTCTTGCATCATGCTGCTCATAGAGCTCAAAAAACTGTTTAACGAATGCACTAATGTCTCGATGCTTGCTTCGAGACGATTACAGTTACCAGATGATGGTTGTTCTTTAGGTTCTGGGTGCAAATGTGGTGTAGAATTATTTTTCGGTGTCGCTTTATGTACTGAAACATGATTAGTTTTAAACATATCCGCGTATGAAACAGTTGGGTTGTTGGTTGGGCTAACTGAGGGTAAAGAGTATTTGCTCGATATTGTGGGTGCTTAGCAGGAGTATTTGATTTATGAGTGGTTTTCCTTACCATGGAAAAAACTGGACAGCCTCTGTAGTTAGCAGTGTGGTTTCCACCGCAATTGCTGCATTTTTTAACTTTCGAGTCATCCCTTGCTTTGTCGCATTGGGCGGAACAATGTAGCTCGCCACATACAACGCAAACCGGAGGCAACTTACAGTAAGCCCTGGTATGACCATATTCTTGACAATTTAGACACTGTACGGGTCCTGATCGCTTATGCGGTTCCTCTACGCTTATTTTGTGGTGCAACAGATATCTTAAATTATAGATAGGGTGCGTTTCGTTCTTTTTCAATCGCATATCTCCAGGTTCCAGTTCAACGCGAAATAGAGGTTGAGGGACACGTTCTCGATTTCTGAGGTTGTCTACACTTTTTACCTTAAATCCCGCTTTTTGGAGGCCATCTCTAATTTCTAATTTTGGATCAACGTATGAGTCTACACCTTTTATAACTACCTGTAGACCTTTACTACTCTTCAGCTGATATGTATAAAAGTTTTTTTTGCAGCTTTCAAACTCGTTTACTACTTTACGATAACTGTTTTCATCAATAAATTGTATTTTTGTTTCATCAATGTTGCCACGCTTGATTGGAATTACATAAAATGTGTTCTCACCAATAATTGAAGTTATCTTCTTTATTAAGTCGCTGGAGTTTTTCTCCCTTAAATAAATTGGAGGTGGTTTGAACGACCTGGGTGCCGTTTTTTTTCACTTGTTTCGCTATCTAAAATAGCAAAACGATTATGGGAATTTATTCCGTTAGAGTCCTTAACTTTTTGTACTTTAGCCATTGGTGCAATCTGGGAAGATTTAGGGCTTCGACCTCTTTTCAGTACAGTTATGTATCTGTCCATTCCTACTTGGGTCTTAGGTTTTCTACACTATCCATATTAGTTTTGGTAATACTGAGTTTAGAAGGGGACTTGTTTGTAGTTATTTTATTCTCATCGCATAACAACAGCGAGGAACAAGATTGTGCACGTAAAACTTGCGTAGCATTTATACACAAATTGTCACTAGTTTTTTTGTTTTTATTTATTTCAACATTGTCAACATTTTTGTTGCTTAAATTAAAGAGGCTCATTAGCCTTTATTGTTTTATTTTTAAAGTAGCAATTCAATATGCCGTTGTAAAAAAAAGACGAAAGAAAAAGAAAAAAAAAAATATTTAACAAACAACTTTGTTGTTGTATTAAAACAGGTTTGTTTTTTTTTGTTTTTGTTTTAAATTATTCACACAATGTATGTTTTGTTTTTTGTTAATGCGAGCTTGAAAAATAATCGCGACCGCACTTATCAACGCACAAACTAAAACAAACTTTTGCAGATGACACAGCTTTTTTAAGTATTCATGAAAGTGCCCAAAAAGCATCACAACTTTTACAAGACCACATACTCAATTTGGAAAAATGGCTAGAAAAATGGAGAATAAAAGTGAATGAACAAAAATGCACTCACATAACTTTCACACTGCGCAGGGACTCATGCCCTCCTATTCGCATAAATAACCAAATGATACCACAGCTTTCATACGTTAAATACCTGGGTATACATCTTGACCGTCGCCTTACTTGGAAAAGCCACATTGACTTCAAGTTAACACAAATGAAACTAAAAGCAGTACAACTAAATTGGCTTATTGGCAGAAACTCCTCCCTGAGCTTAGATTGTAAACTTCTACTGTACAAGTCGGTCCTCAAACCAATTTGGTGTTATGGGATTCAGTTATGGGGCACTGCCTCAGCTAGCAACGGTTTGCTACCTATGGACCTGAACAGGGGAAAAAAGGTAAAAAAAAATTGAATTTTTTAAAGTTTTTTGCGATTTTGATCTTGAAGATGAAGTTTTTTTGATTTTATATGTTTACAATTTTTGTTCTTTATGATAAGAGCTACAACTTTGCCTCAGAGAGTATATCAAATTTCCAAACGGTTTGCAAAATATGAGCTTGAGTAAATGATCATTTTTTTGCAAAAATGACATCGAGGCCCCACATCTTTGAGGGCCCATAAAAAAAAAACCTGGAGGACTTTGGGCAAAACTGGGAGACAGGGGTCTTTTTTTTTGGTCTTTTATCACGTAGTGGTGTCCGTATATGGTTATTTTTTTCCGTGTGCACTGTGTAATTTTTCTAAATACTTTATATGGTCTAATTCTTACTTCATCCATCTTTTTCCTATTCAGACGATTCCCGTTCTCCACATAAACGAAATCGCGAACATATAACGTACTATTTTTTTTGTGTAAATCGAATCGTTTTTTGTTACAATAATGTGATTTTTTCGTGTTTTCTAAGACTATTTTTCTATCTCTTTGCATGTGTATATTTTAAGTTTAAGTCATACGGTAAAATATTAACATTTTCCCCTTCTAAGAGGTATTTTGGAGATTTTGTTACTTTGTGCTCTGTTTCATTATACTTTTCAACACATTGTCTTGCAATTGTTGTCCATGAAGTCTTTTTAGGGTTCCGTACTCAAAGTCTAAAAACGTAACCCTATTATTTTCGCTACAATGTCTGTCCGTCTATCAGCGCCTTTTATTCCTGGAACCATAATAGGTAGACTCTTGAAATTTTCACAGATGATGTATACCTGTTGCCGCTATAGCAACAAATACTAAAACTTATAGGGTGTTCCAATAGAGAAGTGTTATTCACGATTATGTGCATATTTTGTGAACTGTAGGTGGGATACAGTTGAAATTTACAAACAGTAATTAAAACTTAGTTCACTATATAAACAACTATAAAAAAATTGGTGAAATGATCCACTAAAAGATGTAAAAAGTTTTTAAATTCCTTTGAGTTTATGCCGGGATATTGATCAGTGAGAATTATGTCTATTTGGTGGTCTTTTGTCACTATTTCAGTTAGTTTTATAAAATCACTAGAGTTTTGGTATTTTTAAGTCAGAATGTATGCATATCTGGTGAAATGATCCGCTAAAAGATGTAAATATTTCTTCGCTGAACGTAAACCTCCAAAACCTCCGATGGTATCAATTGATACAATTTCAAATGGGCGTGTTGCTGGGCCTAATTGTGACTTCAATCCATAATGATATTTTTGCCTTGTTTTATTTTTTATGCCGATTTCATATTCATTACAAATTTTCTTAATATTAGAAATTAAATTTCTTGCTGTATAAAATTTTGTTACTTTATTTATCATTTGAGTTGAACCCATATGGCAATAAGTATCATGCACATTTTTTATTAATATTTTGCTGGTATTTTCTGTTAAATTAATTTTTTCTTTTCCTTTAAAAGTTTTGTAGTAGATTTCATTTTTCAATTTAAATTTGTTTTTATTTGTATGTAGGTCTTTATTATTACTTTGATAATTTCTTATATCCTGAAGCGTTATTAAATTTAAAATTTTTAACATTTCTTCTGAATTTTCAAAAGATTCCATGACGGGATTCCTACTTAAGCAGTCTGCTTTTTTATTAGTTTCTCCACGGGCAAGTTCAGCTTTAGCTTAAATATTAGGCCTTCGAGCCAAACCTTATCGAATGCTTGAGAAACGTTGATAAAGAGCGCAGAACAGTATTTTTTTCTTCAAAGGTCGTTTTAATTACATTTACTAATCTGTGTGTTTGTTGGATCGTACTATGTTGTTTTCTGAAGCCGAATTGATGGTTCGGAATGCATCCTTTCGCGCTAAGAATTGGATTCATCTTAGTTATTAATATTCTCTCAAATATCTTTGACACGTTTGATAAAAGGCTAGGTAGACTCTTGATATATTCATAGAAAGAGAATTGCCATGGCCGCCATAGCAAATAACAAAATTAAAGGGTGTTTCGACCTAGACATGATTTGTACGTAAATAGCCTTATTTTTTGAACCGTAATAGGTAGGCGCATGTATATTTCTATAGATAGTGTATTACCATGGCCGATATAACAAAAATTGCTAAAATTTAAAGGGTGTTCCAACAGTGATGAAATTATGACTTCAATTTTAAAATTAAAGGGTGACTCATAAGACATGAAAAAATTAACAACTTGAATTTTTAAAGTTGTACTAAACATAGTACGGAACCCTAAGTGTGTGAGTCTAACTCGCACTTGACTGATTTTTTCCATTTTCATTCATTTTACATCGTATTTTATTGACCAGAGTTTGGTTCAATCGTTCATTTAGACCATTTGAAAACGGAGCGTTTACCGCAGTAAAAATGAGTTTTATATTATTTATTTTCAAAAAGTTTTTAAATTCCTTTGAATTTATGCCGGGATATTGATCAGTGAGAATTATGTCTATTTGGTGGTCTTTTGTCACTATTTCAGTTAGTTTTATAAAATCACTAGAGTTTTGGTATTTTGAAGTCAGAATGTATGCATACCTGGTGAAATGATCCACTAAAAGATGTAAATATTTCTTCGTTGAACGTAAACCTCCAAAACCTCCGATGGTATCAATTGATACAATTTCAAATGGGCGTGTTGGTGGGCCTAATTGTGACATCAAACCATAATGATATTTTTGCCTTGTTTTATTTTTTATGCAGATTTCACATTCATTACAAATTTTCTTAATATTAGAAATTAAATTTCTTGCTGTATAAAATTTTGTTACTTTATTTATCATTTGAGTTAAACCCATATGGCAATAAGTATCATGCACATTTTTTATTAATATTTTGCTGGTATTTTCTGTTAAAATAATTTTATCTTTTCCTTTAAAAGTTTTGTAGTAGATTTCATTTTTCAATTTAAATTTGTTTTTATTTGTATGTAGGTCTTTATTATTACTTTGATCATTTCTTATATCCTGAAGCGTTATTAAATTTACAATTTTTAACATTTCTTCTGAATTTTCAAAAGATTCCATGACGGGATTCCTACTTAAGCAGTCTGCTTTTTTATTAGTTTCTCCAGGATTATATTTTGTTTTAAAGTTGTATTGTGACAAATAGTAAATAAGTTTTCCCAGCTCCTCATCCGTCCTAGTTTTTATGTTCATATTTTCTAAAGGTTTATGATCTGTGTGAATTCTTTTCCAATGAGCCAATGTTGCCAAAATTTTACAGCTTCTTTTATTTGTTCTTCTAAGAAATAATTTTTAAAATGTATGTTTCCATCATCATCTTTATATTCTTTTATAGCTTCTGCATCTAAAGAAATCCACATTTTCCTAGCATTGCCTCGTCTTTTTAGAGTCGTTATTGTTATTAATTTTCTATTTAAACAAACTTATCAAAGAAATAGAATCTTCTATGAAATAGAATGTAAAATTAAAATTTCTCACATTCTAGAAGAAACCAAAAAACATAATATTCAACAACAGCTTTGTCCTCACCATTGAAAGCTGCACCGTAGAAGACAACCATTCAAATATCTGGCCGACATCGATAGCTGCAACAAGATCAACAGAATAACATCATTCAGTCAACACAATGTGCCCAATTCACCTTATACTGTAAGTCATTATATTCCAGAATATTTTTAAGTTATTGCATAAGTAACAAAAAAACCTTGTAATAAAAAAAGAAATAGATAAAAGAAAACAAAACAATAATAAAGGAAGAAATCTTTTACTTACTGTGAATATCAAAATTACTATTTTTTATAAATCATAAAATAAAATTTTTTTTCTAACAAAAATTGTTCCCAAAATTCGCGAAAAATCATGTCTAACCCCAACAACCTCGTAAGACCTCCCGTTCTTAACGCTCCAAATCATATTCCTATGCCCATCCCAAATCCAGCGCAACTCAATGAAGAATTAGAAAACAGAATAGCCGCTATTTGCGTGGAACAATGCAGAAACATAGTTCAATCACTGATTAATCCAAACAATGACCTTAAATACGGGACAGACCAAAACATTGAAGACAGCTATAGAAATGATTTGAGTGAATTAGATAAAATACCCGATATAGTGAGAAGTCTTAGAGATTTCTCCGGTAACCCCATGGAATTTAATTCCTGGAAAAAGAGCGTCGACAGAGTGTTGCAAATTTACGATTCAAGCAAAGGCACACCTAAATATTATGGTATTTTAAGCGTTATCCGAAATAAAATAATAGGCAACGCCGACATTGCCTTAGAGTCTTACAACACGCCATTAAATTGGAATTGCATTATAAAATGCCTATCTATGCACTACGCGGATAAACGAGATTTAGGGACGCTTGAATATCAGATGACTTCCTTAATTCAAGGAAGAAATACCATTCAAACATTTTATCAAGAAGTTTACACGCATTTGTCCCTTATACTAAATAAAATTGGTTGTATGGAGATGAGCCAGGAGTCCTTGCGACTCTTAACGCAAACCTATAGCGACAAAGCCCTAGATACTTTTGTTAGGGGATTAAATGGAGACCTACCAAGACTCCTTGGCATCCGTGAACCTGCGGATCTCCCGCAAGCATTACATCTCTGCTTGAAGCTAGAGAATCAAAACTATAGAACAGAACACGCGAATAAACATCAAAATCATAGACAACGTCAACCACCACCCCTTCCAATACGCAATGCAAGTACAATTCACAGTCAACCCTTTTATCCAGAATTGACATTTCAAAATTTTAACCAATACAGACCAATGAATAATATGCAAAATGCATTCCAAAATCGTCAAACCATCCCTAACATTAACTTTCGACAAAATCCCCAACCTCGTTTTCAATCGCACCAACCTTTTCAACAATATTTTCAACCACAAAGACCTACGGCACCGAAACCTCAAAGGCCTCAACCTATGGAAGTTGACGAATCAATTCAAACAAGGAACATAAACTATCAAAACAGACCACGTCCTTTTAATCAACCCCAATTTAATAACAAAAGACCTCCATCCCTAAGCTACGTTCCACCACCACATAAACAACAACGCAATTTTCATATAGAAAGTAGACAAGATCTTTCCAATGTACCGAATTACCAGGAAATTGCTGGAAATTGTAATGAAAATGAATATGAGCAATTAATTCAAAACCAAGGAATTGACGAGTACACTGAATCCTATGATCGAGATCAACAAGACGAAATATCCACTCAAAATTTCACAGATATCCATTTTTTAGGTTAACACATTCTTCGCTCCCGTATTTTGAATGCAAAGCGAAGAATGGTAAAATTCTAAAAATTCTTATAGACACTGGGTCGAACAAAAACTACATCCAACCATGCCTCGTTAGCGATCCTATCAAAAACGAAAACGCCTTTTTTGTAAATTCAGTATCTGGAGACATTAAAATTACGCACCACACATTCGCAACTTTATTCAATTTAGCCGACCACCCTATAAAATTTTTTATCCTACCTTCTTTGAAATCGTTTCATGCTATCCTTGGTCATGACAATTTAAAAGAATTAAATGCAATTATTCATATTAAAGAAAAATATTTGTTAATAAACAAAACAACTAAAATAAAAATTCATCAACATGCTTCCCAGTCAGTTAATAAAATGGAATTCAGAACCAATCATATGAATGAAACTCAAAAGTTTCAGTTAAATCAAATTATAAACGAGCATCCCAACCTATTCACGGATCCCAACAAAAAACTTACATTCACCTCTCGAGTTCAAGGAGAAATCCGAACATATTCAGATTCACCAATTTATTCTAACTCATACCCCCTCATACCCTGGCACTGAAAAGCGAGGTATAAAAACAAATTAATGAACTTTTAAATGACGGAATTATCAGACCTTCCAGATCTCCGTATAATGCACCCGTTTGGATCGTTCCGAAAAAAATGGACGCATCTGGAGAGAAAAAATATGGAATGGTAATCGATTACAGGAAACTGAACGCAGTAACTGTGGCTGATAGGTACCCCATTCCGGAAATTAACGAAGTTCTAGCAAATCTAGGTAAAAACAAGAACTTTACGGTTGTTGACTTGAAGAGTGGTTTCCACCAGATTCCTTTAAAGGAATGTGACGCAGAGAAAACCGCTTTTTCGGTTAATAACAGGAAATTCGAATTTGTACGACTCCCATTCGGACTGAAAAATGCTCCCTCAATTTTTCAACGTACTCTGGACGACGTCTTGAGAGACCACATAGGGAAAATCTGCTACATCTACATAGACGATATTTTCATCTTTTCAAAAACTGAGAAAGAACATTTCGAAAACCTCAGAAAAATATTCAAAACACTAGAATCGGTAAATTTCAAAATTCAACTAGACAAGTGTGAATTTCTCAAATCAGAGGTTGAATTTCTGGGATTTATCGTAGGAGCTTTAGGAATCAAAGCCAACCAAAATAAAATAGAAGCAATAGCCAATATACCACCAGCGAAAACCCTAAAAGACCTGAGAAGTTTTCTAGGTATGTCAGGTTATTACCGCCGCTTCACCAAGGATTATGCGAAACTTGCCAAACCCCTGACATCCCTTTTAAGAGGGGTGGAAGGACGCATTTCGAAAAACGCATCCAAAATTCTAAAAATTACTTTGGATCAAAATGCTTTAGACGCATTCCAGAAATTAAACAGAAAGCCCATTACCTTTCTTTCAAGAACACTCAGCAAAACTGAAGAAAATTACGATACTAATGAAAAAGAAATGTTAGCGATAATATGGGCCCTCAATTCGTTGAGAAATTAGCTCTACGGTTCCAGGAAAATAAACATTTATACAGACCACCAACCTTTGACACATGCCCTCAGTAACAAGAACACAAACAGCAAGATGAAAAGATGGAAGTCCATCTTAGAAGAGTATAACTACGAACTTAAATATCATCCAGGCAGAACAAACGTAGTTGCAGATTCACTATCTAGACCACCACAGATAAATTCGATGACAGCAACACAACATAGTGATGAAAGTTCCTCAGACAATATGATCCCCGCAATAGAATGTCCTATTAATGTTTTTAAGAACCAACTCCATATTCTAGTTAGTAACGAAGACAACTATAAATTCGAAATTCCATTCCCAACTTACCATAGGCACATTATTAAAAACCCTTTTTACAATTATATCAATTTTTTAAAAATATCTTAATCCCAGCGTAATCAACGGTTTATTTACTACCGAAACAATTATGGGAGTAATTCAAGAATTCTGTCCCGAACATTTTTAAAAACTTCAAAGTACGATTCACTCAGTCACAAGTAGAATATATTGTAAGTGAAACAGAGCAAGAAGAAGTATTGATTAAGGAACACCAAAGAGCTCATAGCAATGCCAATGAAAACAAAAATCAAGTAATACAAAAGTACTACTTCCCTAAAATGATGGAAAAAGCCAAAA
>OX451219.1:55695206-55728330 GCA_949628195.1 Phasia obesa | reverse complement strand
TTAACCATGTCGAGAGATGCTGACGATGTCCAGCTATATATTGACTGCACAATAGCATCATTGCGATCTCAAGTTAGAAATCTTAACCTCGATCTTCACAGAATTTATCAGTGGGCAACTGCAAATGGCCTGCGTCTTAATCCTAAGAAGTCAAAATGCCTAATTATTACTAAGAAAAGGACACAAATCGCTGAAGACATCAATATATATCTTGGCGGACAAAAAATTGAGATTGTACATTCTGCTAAAAATCTGGGTGTCGTTTTTAATGCAACCTTACGTGGTCCAACCATATTGATCAAGTTTGTGGCAGAACATATGGGATGCTCAGGAGTTTATGGCACAGTCAGCATTTTACACCGCTGAAGATTAGAATGACAATAGCTAGAGCTTATCTAATACCAAACCTGTTCTACTGTTCTGAAGTATTTGCCCGTTGCAATGCTAATGATAAACGGAAGCTTACTACCACCTTTAACAATATTACGCGCTACGTCTTTGGTTTACCGAGATTTACAAGCGTTTCAAGATACTCAATACTTATCTTAGGAATATCAATGGACAACTATCTAAACTTAAAGAATCTACTCTTTCTACATAAAATAACTACAACAAAAGAACCCAAATATCTATACCTCAAGTTAACATTTACTGCATCCGAAAGAAACAATAGCATCCGTACTTTTAATATAGAAGCAGTGCATCTTTTAATCAATTTTTCGTATACACCATATATCTCTGGAACCACCTCCATCAAACATACAAACCACCAGCAACACAACAGATTTAAAAAACTCTTAATGACACACTACAAATGTAACCAATAGTTAACCATAAAGAAAATTGTTATTGCATAGGTTAATATATTAGGTTTAATATATAGGTTTAATTATATAAGCTTTCTTTTCATATTTTACATTCAGAATTATATAACATATCTGATTCTAGTGCTGTCATTTATAAGATATTGAATCTTGTTGCATTAGAAATACGAACAATAAAGACAAATACAAATACAAATATACAAATAATTTTAAGACCAGTAAAAAAGGAAAAATATGTAATCAAACTTGAATTCCTAGAAATTTAAAAAAATAAAAAAACAATTTATGCTATTAAAGAAAACTGTGAAAAATATAACGATATTATAATTTGTAAAGAAAATCAAATAATTCACATAACAAATAACACTTGTATCCCTAATATTATTAATAATAGAAACTCTTCTTGTGTAACGAGCAATAATCATCACATTTCACCAATTGAAGAAATTGAGTCTGGCGTGATCTTAATAAATGGTTATAATGGATCCATTTACATAGATGAAACGTATCGATCCTTATCTGGAACTTTTCTTATTAAATTTCATAATAGTACGGTAAAAGTTAACAATAGAACTTTCAGTAGCATAGAGGCTTCTCCTCTGGAAATAATACCCGCGTTACTACAGCCAACTCCTTTCGAAATTGACCATATCAATCTTTTATCGCTCGAAGCTCTAAACGAACTTCAAATCAACAATAGTGACTATTCAAAAAACTATTCAAAAACACCTAGAAATCGGAAATTGGTCAATATCCACGATACTTTGCCTGATAATTATATTAATTGCGTATCTAAGAACGTACTCAGTTTACAAACTGTTTGCGATTCTCAAAGCCGAAGGTCCAGTCAAACCTCCTAGATTGAACAATATCCCATTTTTCTGAATGATTGGGGACAATCAAATTAAGAAGGGAGGAGTTAATAATTAACATATTTACTTTTTATTTGCTGACACATTCCCAATTAAAAGTCACTTTATTTTGAGTTAAAAGTTCAATACCCTCTGTCGCAATTCAATGACATATTTCCATTTCAATTCACAAAATCAATTTTTTCAATATTTACTAAAAGTGCTGATGATATGTCTGCACTGAATGCAACTGGAACAGCTTACGTTGCATTCAAAGTGATGATTGCTGTTCGATATTAAGTTTATAAGTTATAATATTAAGCATTGAAAAAGAAGAATACTGTTCAGTTAGCAATAAGTATCCAATCAATAATGATAATTTTTAAAAAATAGAGAATAAAGAATTTTCTTTACTAATAATGATCCAATAATAATAAATGAAAATAATCTTTAAAAAAAAAAAAATAATAATAAAATAATAAAGTATTTTATTTATTTATATAAAGAGAATTAAAATAAAGAAAAATGTTTGCTTGGTAGTATAATATGAAAAATAAATAGAGTTTACAAGTGTAAAACAATTTCAAAAGGCTCTATCTTCTATGAAATAGAATGTAAAATTAAAATTTCTCAGATTCTATTTCTTTGCTAAGTTTGTTTAAATAGAAAATTAATAACAATTGAAACTACCGGGTAGATTGATACAAAGAGTACTGATGACGGACGTAGCTGTCAAGAAAATGCATTCTGCTTTGCTGGTATTTAATTTTTCTTTATCTCTTTATAATTAAGAACTTAAGCCTAAATAATTAATTTATTAATTCAAAAATAGTTCAAATAAAACTCATATAATTTCACAGAGCGGGCACGGCTTTGACATTGTTAACTTCAACACTATTGTGTTAATAATCAAAATATACATTTGTAAAATAAAAAATATCTAATTGTTGTTATTTGCTAACCAAAGGATAGCTAATAGCAAGACAGATATATACCATTTTCAAATAAAAGAAAAATATATAAAGAGAATTAAAATAAAGAAAAATGTTTGCTTGGTAGTATAATATGAAAAATAAATAGAGTTTACAAGTGTAAACCAATTTCAAAAAGCTCTATCTTCTATGAAATAGAATGTAAAATTAAAATTTCTCAGATTCTATTTCTTTGATAAGTTTGTTTAAATAGAAAATTAATAACAATTGATACAAAGAGTACTGATGACGGACGTAGCTGTCTAGAAAATGCATTCTGCTTTGCTGGTATTTAATTTTTCTTTATCTCTTTATAATTAAGAACTTAAGCCTAAATAATTAATTTATTAATTCAAAAATAGTTTAAATAAAATTTGTTTCGTAGGAGTTTCTACGAATTTCAATAAAAAAACAACTATTCGGTTTACAACCATCAAATCTGGTTGCTGGAGTAATACTAATTTATTTAAAAAAAAATTAATTTTTCTTAGTACTAAGGTTTACTAATTTTAATGGAAAGAGAAAGGGAGTAAAAATGTTCTAAATTCAGTGATGCTGACTCTAATCAATAAAAAAATATTACAATGACATTTTTAGTATTAAATAATTCTACTACAATTATAAATTCAAATTTAACGTATTTTTATAAAGGCTTGTTCTTCCGCAACATCCTGGCCCTGTTGAACCGGCATAGGCGCTCAAGTTTCCAATGGCAAAAGCGCTAACTTATGAATGGCACGACGAATTATACCATTGCAAGTTTTTACATCCACGACACGAACCTTTGCATCGGGCCCAACAACAACAGCAACAACTCTTCCAAATAACCATTTTTGAGGAGGCAAATTGTATTCGTGTACAAGAACCATATCTCCTACACTTATATTTTTGTTCGAATGGGTCCATTTGGTACGGCTTTGTAGTTCTACGATGTAATCTCTCTGGAAACTTTTCCAAAACTGTGCCTTTAGCTTTGTAATTTTGTGCCACTGCTCTGCGGTTGTAGAAGGGCCTGTTTCGGTTATTTCTGGTAACGCCTTCAAGGGAATTCCTATATGCAGGTGACCTGGCGTCAACGCCTCTCCATCGTTGGGATCGTCGGTCATTGGTGCAAGTGGCCTTGAATTTAATATTGCCTCTATTTCTACCAATATAGTGCCTAGCTGCTCAAAAGTAGGGTTGGCGTTCAGGATTGTGCGGTATAGCAAGTTTTTTGTTGACTTCACCGCCGCCTCCCACAGTCCTCCGAAATGGGGCGCTCGTGGTGGTATGAATACGAACTCGACTCCGTTTTCTGCCGCAAAGTTGTGTATTTCTCTCTTGTTTGTTTCGCTGAACATAAGATACTTTAGCTCCTTTAGCTTCGAGTTTGCCCCCACAAAATTTGTTGCGTTGTCGCAGTATAGACGAGCGGGTAGACCTCTTCTCCCGATGAACCTTTTAAAAACAGAAATAAATGCATTAGTGGTTAGATCGGAGACGGGTTCAATATGCACGGCTTTTGAAGAGAAACAAACAAAGATGGCTACATAGGACTTATAAGGCGGCCTGCCTCTAATTCTGAAAGACGTATAAATTGGTCCACAAAAATCTACTCCTGATATCAAGAAAGGTCTAGAACAAGCAAATCTATCTTTCGGCAAACTTCCCATTATTTGATTTAATAATTTAGGTCGATATCTAAAGCAATGAACACAATTCTTTACAATTTTACGGACCAATTCTCGACCATTTATAACCCAAACCTTTTGTCTCAACAGACTTAAAATAACCTTTGGTCCAGCATGGAAATATTTAAATGTAAATGATTGACATACAATACAATAAATCGTGAGGCCTTTGGCATTAGAAAGGGAAACTTCGTATCATATTCTATAGGTGCGTTTAACAATCTGCCACCAACTCGAATTAACTGCACTTTATAGTTTTCAACAATTTTCTCCTGTAAAAAAGGATTCAATTTTTGCAAACTTGACTTTATATTAGTCCCATCTTTCAAGCATTTAATTTCATCTTTAAATTCTTGCCTTTGTATTGTTTCCACAATTTTTAGAAAAACGAATTCTAGCTCATTAACTGTAATGTTCTGAACATATTTTTTATCACGTTTAGGTTTTAAAAACCGATAAATATAAGCAAGTATTTTAAGAACTTTAATGTATGATGAACATTTTTCGATTATTTCAATAATTATACTTTTCTCAGTATTAGTTGCCAATAAAATAGATCGTGTCTTATGCAACTCTAAGCTTTTTACTTCCTCTGATAGTTCTGTATGTTTATTTATAGGCCACTTTTTTTCTTCTAAATATAAAAATTTTGGTCCACCAAACCACATTGAGTTAATCAAGTCATCAACGCTGCATCCTCTAGATACTATGTCCGCGGGATTAGAATCCGTTGGAACATGTCTCCAAGTAATAAAAGCTGAACTGTCTTGTATATCTGCAACTCTATTTCCCACAAAGGTACTTAAACTTGAGGAATCTTTCTTAAGCCAAAAAAGGACGATTTCCAAATCGGACCAGAAATATACTTTTGCTACATATGGCATTATTATTGGTTCTACTGATTTCCACAATTTTGTTAGTAAGTGAGCAGCACACAATTCTAAGCGAGGAAGGCTTCGTTTCTGCAATGGCGCTACCTTTGACTTGGCTGTTAATAAAGTTACAAAAACTTCGTTATTTATATGAGCACGAATATACAGACAACACTCATATGCCTTTTCTGAAGAGTCTGCGAATCCATGGATCTCTACTTTGTTATTTACCAAGGTGTTAATGTATCGAGGGACTTTAACTTTGTATATGTTCTTTAACGATATTTTAAAAATTTCCCATGAAGTTTCAATAGCCATTGGGACCGACTCGTCCCAGTCAAGTTTTTCTTTCCACAATTCTTGAAGTATAATTTTAGATTTTAAGATTAGAGGACTTAAAAGTCCTAAAGGATCAAATAAACGAGCAGTTAATGAAAGGATATTGCGCTTTGTTGCCTTCATGTTTTCAAAATAAAAATCTAAGTTAAATTCAAAAATATCTTGTGCTGGAAACCATGTCATGCCCAATGTTTTTGTACAGCCAGTATCACTAATTGGCAACGATCTTTCTAATTGTTGAATGTCATTACTGATTTCATTATTGCAGTACCACTTAGCTAAATCAAAACCCGCCTTTTTGAGTATACTTATTATTTCGTGTTTAATGTGGTTTAATTCTTGCAAATTATCTGCACCTGTAAGGAGGTCATCAACATAAAAATGACTTTCAATAACCTTTGCTCCTATAGGATAGTTGAACTTGTATCGATCACATAACTCTTTTAAACAACGAATGGCAAGAAATGGAGGAGATGCAGTGCCATATGTAACCGTATTGAGACAAAACATTTTAATTGGTTCATTTTGATCTTGTCGCCATAATATCATTTGATATTTTCTATGTTCTTGATTTACTATTACTTGACGATACATTTTGGTTATATCAGCTACCAAAGCAAATTTATAACAACGAAAACGAAGCAAGTGGCTGATTAAATCTGGTTGAATGGTGGGTCCTACCATTAAAATGTCATTTAGTGACTTTTGAGAAGTAGTGCGGCAAGACGCGTCAAAAACGACTCTTAATTTGGTTGTTTCACTTGATGGTCTTAGCACGCATTGATGAGGTATAAAGTAGTGTGGACCTGAGGGAAATTCTTTGACCTCAGTCATATGATTCAAGACAATATATTCCAACATAAAATCTGTATATAAATTTTTAATTTCAGGTGATTTTGACAACCTCCGCTCTAGTGATAAAAATCTACGTCTTGCAATTTCAAACGACGACCCTAAAACCGAAGGATTATCTTTAAAAGGTAGTTTGACTTCGAACCTTCCTGATTTTAAAATTTTAAAATTTTCTTTATAATGGGCTTCGCATTGTATATGCTGTTCACTGTATTTGATATGACGATTAGGCAACTCTTCAAGTTCCCAAAACTTTTTAACAAGAGCTTCTAAATTTTTTAGGCTTTCAATTTTATCTTCAGTGGCCATATTACAAACAACATTGCTAGTTCCTTTCACGTTGCAAGATTTTTCAGCAATAATCCAGCCTAGCAACGTTTTTTGTAACTTAGGTAATGATTGACCTAGTCGTATCTGTCCTACAGAAAGAATTTCAAAGAAAACATCCGTTCCAATTAGCATGTCGACTTTTTGACATCTCGCAAAATTGGGATCGGCTAACGTTATGTTATTCGGAATTTTGTTTTCGATTCCACATAAATGAAATTCAGGCTGATAAGAAGAATAGATTCTAGGACTAAAAATTCTTCTTGAAATTGGTACGAATTTAAACGAGACTTTACTGTAGCAGTTACTTTATAATTTGAAGTTAAATTAACTTTTCCAATACCACACAAATTCTGACTATTTGTTTCTAAATTCAGATTTAATCTACGTGAACATTCTTCGGTAATTAAATTTAATTGAGACCCAGAGTCTAACAAAGTTCTTACTGGTTGGTAGTTTCCAAAACGATCTAAAACATGAACCACAGCAGTTGCTAATATTACTATAGAATTATCAGACACATGCATGGATGTCTGACGAGCTGCTACTTCTGCAGAAGTACTGGGTGACGTTGATAAATCTTTATAGATGTCAGTAGTTTGATTGGTATTTTCATATCTATGTAACAAAAAATGATGTGGCTTATTACACACCCTACAGCGTGGCAACTTACATTTGGCCACCATATGACCCACTTTTAAACAATTTAAACAACATGAGTTCTTTTTAGCAAAATCAAATCTCTCTGCGACAGGCAACAATGCAAATGTGCCACAGTCCAGAATGTTATGCTTAGGTGCTTTGCAATATATGCAAACTTTTCCGGAATTTTGTTGAGAACAAGAAAATACCGATTTTCCGTTACGCTGGTTCTTTCTAGGGAATGTCTTTTCTTTTCGATTAACTTTATCTTCGTTAACTTCTAACGATTGACTTCTACGAATAAGCATATTGGCACATTCTTCCCAACTGGGTAAAACAGAATAATCTAGTTGGTCATTTCACTTTGCTTTGGTTTTGCTATCAACCTTCGACAACACCAATTGTATTATCAAAGCACTAACTATCTCTTTATGTGAACCCAAGGATTGTAATGAACCGAAAATTGCAGAAACAGTATCTACAATATTAAATATGGAAGACGCATTTGGATTTGAAATGTTTGGAATGTTAAACAAGTTTTCTATATTATCGAAGAATATTAATGTATTCTTATCATAATGCTCTTCTAAACGTTTCAAAGCCTTTGCATAATTGTCCTCTGTAACCTGAAAAGCTTTAATAGTTCTTAAGGCGTCACCTGTCAGACAACTTAACAAATGATTAAATTTCTCTATTGGGGATAAAGTAGGTTCATCGTGAACCAAGTTATAAAATGACGATATAAAATTCTTATATTCACAATATTTCCCACCAAAAGAGGGTAATTTTAAATTTGGTAAACGAGTGGGCGGTGGAAAGACTATACCCATTGTTGTTTCCATTGCCGAACTCTCCTTTCGTTTATGTTTTACTAACAACGTAAGCAATTTAGATTTGGTGCTAATACACAGTTCTTCAATTTCTGCACGCTTATTGTCTTCTTGATCAATTATTTCTATTTGATTTTGAAACGACATTACCTGTTCCATATACGAAGTTAATATTTCTAAACGGCATTGTAGCTCAACTGCATCCCAATTTGTTGCAGATGTATCCAACATATTTTTTATACGGGTTATGTTGCCTTTGGCTGCTCCTCTTTGCCGTTTCAAAAGAACAAGTGATTCCATTTTAGTAGCTTCTTCATTCATTTTAAATTTCGATAATTAATCAGAATACAAAACCTTGATGGATTTTAAATATGTAAATATTTTATTCAATTTTATTTATTTTTTCTTTATTTACTTTGTTTACTCAAAACGTTGTTTCTTATTATTCTTATTATTTGACTTTATTAATAACAAAAGGAATTAATACCTAAATAACAGCTGTTTAAATCTCTTAATTTCCAATTTAAGCAATCAACGACTAAATCTCACTTAATAATTAAGAGCGACCTTCAAACAGTATTAAAACAAAGTAGAATTGAAAAAATGCAACAAGCTCAACAACAACGTGAATTAATTGATATGACAAATTAGTAAACACTATGCTAAATCAGTTAAGAGAGTTTTAATATGACTGTGATCCTCTTCAAATTTTCCACAATTAAATGTACTAAATTTTTTCTTCGCAGTTCTAAATCATTTTAACATTTGCTCTTGAAATACTTTTAACCATCCAAATAAAATGTTTAAGTTAGAACTACTGTTAAGCCGCACATAAATGTTAGTTAAATAAATATACATATGTATATACCATATGTATGTAAAATGTATGATAAAGGGGTAATTATTTTCTCATTTATGTTAATATAATGTTCTTACTTTTTCTTCTGGGCTTTCTAATTTATATATAAAAAACGGTAATATTCAAAACTTGTTTGTTTCAGAGCAAAATAACAGTTTTTTTTACATACGAATTGAATATTTAGCTATTTCTTTTTTAACCTTTACCATGCATATGAAGGTTAAATAAAAAACATGTGCAATAAAATGAATTTTTAATTTTGTAAATTTTACCAATTTTTTATGCCAAATATTGTATGCCAAATCGATTTAGGTTATATTGCACTTTTTAATGTTTTTTTTTATTATTTGTTACCTGGTCAACACGTTCAATAGAAAATCTTCCCTTTATTTTGTTATATGACATTCCAAATAATTATCCACCAAATTCAATAGATCCAAAGAAAGTCTTCCACACTATCCTTTCCTTTGTTTCACACGGCTTAGCAATTTCAACGGCAAGTGTTATTTCTTAAAAAGATCAGTTCACGGCAATTCTCCAACTAACTTCAATTAAACAAACTTTTTTTTAATTTTAGGAAATGGACATTCGTCCCTGCTCGGGCGCCAAAAATGTTTCATAGGAGTTTCTACGAATTTCAATAAAAAAACATCTATTCGGTTTACAACCATCAAATCTGGTTGCTGGAGTAATACTAATTTATTTAAAAAAAAAAATCATTTTTCTTAGTACTAAGGTTTACTAATTTTAATGGAAAGAGAAAGGGAGTAAAAATGTTCTAAATTCAGTGATGCTGACTCTAATCAATAAAAAAATATTACAATGACATTTTTAGTATTAAATAATTCTACTACAATTATAAATTCAAATTTAACGTATTTTTATAAAGGCTTGTTCTTCCCCAACAAAATTCATATAATTTCACAGAGCGGGCACGGCTTTGACATTGTCAACTTCAACACTATTGTGTTAATAATCAAAAATACATTTGTAAAATAAAAATATCTAATTGTTGTTAATTGCTAACCTAAGGATAGCTAATAGCAAGAAATAAAAGAAAAATATATAAAGAGAATTAAAATAAAGAAAAATGTTTGGTTGGTAGTATAATATGAAAAATAAATAGAGTTTACACATGGATCTTACCTTGTTCGGATTTGGTTTGATACCTTCGGAACCCACCATATATCCAAGGAACTCAACCTCGATTTTCATGAAATGAGTTTTTTTTTTAAGTTAGCTTTACGAAGCCTTGTGAATATGGTGTCAATATTTCTAAGATGATCCTCCATATTCTTTCCTATGACGATTATATCATCAATGTATACATAGCAAATATTCTTTTAAAATGTATTCTTTTAAAATGTCATCTATCATCCTCTGGAAGATGGCCGGGCCATTTTTTAAACCAAAGGGCAATCATAGAAATTCGTATTTACCATTTACTGTGGAAAAAGCTGTTTTAGGAATATCCCTCGGTTTCATAGCTATCTGATGGAAACCGGACGTAAGATCAATTGTAGTAAAATATTTGGCATTTCCCAAGTTGGCTAAAGTGGAAATGGTATCAGAAATAGTAGCCGCGTTAAGGCGTTAAAATCGACCACAATTCTGTATTGTTTTTCCCCATTAGTTTTTGGTTTTTTCGGAACGACCCAAATGGGAGAATTATAGGGACTTTTCGATGTTGTAATCACTCCTTCAGAAAGTAACTACTCAATTTGTGTTTCAACTTCTTCTCTTTTTGTATAAACCGGCTCATCCGTACTCGTCCTGATTTCTGCTAAAACATTTGTAGATGCCAGTTCGCTACCAAAAAGTAGTTGATATTTGGTTATAAGATTATCTATTCTTGTTGTAACGTCAGGAGAAAATTCTTCATTCACGATATAATTTGTTTTGTTCGACATTTTCTCTTTCAACGGAATCTCAATGTTCTCCTTCAAGATCAAGATGTTCCTCTTGCGATCGACCACTGCATCTAGTTCTTTAAGAGTATCATCTCCGATTATGCCATCAAATGATTTTAATCAGGTAAAACATAAAAAGAAATTAAATTGTCGATTCCCACATACTTGAAAAATTGTCCTATTACCTTTCGTTCAATGGTAACGTCACCCCCGACTGATCGTACTATTATTGGTTTTTAGTAAAAGTGTACTACCTATGGATAATAACGGGCTACAGAAGTTCTTATTAGAGCCCGTATCAATCAAAAATTGTAAGATTTTATTATTTGTAGTTAGATATTCTATGTAAGGTAAACTTGATGGCTTGCCCCCATAACATTTACTTCATTAGTGGCATCGTCTAAATTCTCCTCATGCTCTTGTACCTCGTGTTGAAGATCACCAGTTTCTATAGGTGTTTCTACATGGTAAAGGCGAGATTGCTTATTTAAGTGCTTATTTAAGTGCTCAGCTGGCTGAAATTGGACTGAAATTAAATTTATTTCCTCGCATGGCGGTTTGGTTGTAATCATATTGCCAATGTCTTGGACGGAAGTTTTGTTGCTGCCAACGCATGGGCATTTGCCTTTGCGGTGCTGACCTTTCTGCTATTTCCGTGGACCTCGAAGCATGCACTTTATTATTCGCCTTCGAGTGCAGGATGTTATTCCCCATAGTTAAGTTTTGCAGCTCCAGGCAAGCGGAGTACGCTTCAGGAAGAGTGCGAGGTCTTTGAATAATAATCATTCGAGAAAGCGAATATACGAATATGTCCAATGATTTATTGCGATAAGTTGCAGTAAGAGCCCTGACCGTTTCTTCGCCGTAGGACTCAGTTTTGAGTTTATTTATAATTAATGACAGTTGGTGGTTAATGGTAGAGTAGAACTCATCGACCGTTGAGGACCCTTGCGATAACTAGTTTAGCTGATGTTCCAATGTTTGGACATCCTTTTGTCGGCGTAGTGAAGAGAAAGGACCTTTTTGATTTCCCCCTAATCACCATCAAACACATTATAAGAAACCAAGGCGGTATCGGCAGCGCCGATAACCTTCTGGCGGATGCTTTGCACAATACCATCGAAAGTGCTTTCCCTTCTTTAGCAGCACGTTTAACAGGTAAACTGTTTTCGCAAAATCAGGCACGAATCTTCTGTACCACGAAGCAACTCCAAGGCATCTTCGTAGCTCTCTCACATTTTTGGGGGCTTGAAGCTTTTGAATGGCCGTTATATTTTCGGGATCTGTTTTTATGCCACTTTCGATGACCACGTGGCCTAACTTTTCTTTTGGTTAATAGTCAATCGCGCCTCACAAATTCTTCTAAACACTTCCTTGAAATTGGACATGTGCTCTTCCAAGGAATTACCTAACACCACAATGTTATCCAAGTAAGCGAACGCATGAGGCTCCATTTCGGCGGCAATCACTCTGTCTACTGTTCGTTGAAATGTTGCGGGGGCTGACGTTAACCCAAATCACTGTCAACTGAAACAAACCCTCACCGGCCACCGTAAACGCTGTGTACTGCTATCTTTTGCCATAGGTATCTGCAAGTAGCCGTTCTTTAGGTCTATACTTCTTATTATTAAATTTGGCATATCTTAGGCGATCCAGTATGGCGGTCACCGTTTTGGCGTTTAGCAATCTGTAATCTATACAGAGCCTGAGGGTGCCGTTTTTCTTCGGTGCCATCACAATGGGTGCGCTATAGGGGCTCTTTGATGGTTCGATACAGCCGTTCTTTAACAGCTCGTCTATCTGCTCATTTATGTCTTTGCATCTCGGGATTAAGTTGCGCGTACCATTGGGAGACCGGTCTGTCAACCAAGGTCGTTGGTCCTCTAACACTTGAATTTTTCGAACTCATGCTCCAGGAATGCCGAAATCACACTCTTTTCACCTGGAATGGTTAAACTTGGGTTCTTTTCCTTTTCCTGTTCAAACCCCGACATAACCTGGTGACGAACGTGCGAAAACCGTATTTGCTGGTCAACACATTGTCCAATATTTGTGACATCACCCCTATTTCCAGATGACAACTCTTACTACCCAATCGCACTTCCGCCTGTATGGCCTCCCTCACCTCCACTGTTGTTCCGTTAGCCAGTCTGATTTGGCCTTCTGATGACTTCACTTCTATTACTGATATTCCTTGCCGCATTCTACCACACTACCTGCGCTGTAAAAATTAGGGTGTGTGTGCGCGTAATTACTTCAAATTTCATTTTTACATAATTTTCAAAGCGACAACATCTACTACTTTTTTCGACGCGGTATAATTAAAATGGAGGAGAAAAAATTTATTTTAGAGTTAATTGAAGTTTATATCGATTTTCCTGCTTTATGGCAAGTGAAGAATACAGTAATAGAACTGAAAAATCTATTTTGCTCATTTTTAACAAAAAAAAAAAAAAAAAAAAACTTTAAAAAATTTTTAAAAGTTTTTGCGTTTAAAAATTGTACGTGTTTCCCTTTGCAAATCAACTTTAAAATGAAGTTTGATGGAATGAGTTTGATGTGTGGCTGTGCTAAGCAAAATACAATATTACCAACACATACACAAATTTGACTAAGTAGTTTGATGTGTGGCCATGGCGCTTTAAACAACTCCCGTGATCTTTGCAGTCTCCAACGAATGTCGTCCTGCAGACCCTCGAAATACTGTGGTTGCAAAAAGAACCTTAGTAAATGTTCTCTGAACCCTTTCCACTTTGGCCATTGGCGGTTGTTATTTCAGTACCACAACAGTGCCGTGTCCTTTAATAACTTGGGCATTGGTCGGGGCAGCATATCCTTGTTGAGGCCGTAGACTTCTGCCACTTCTTCTACTCTTTCTACAAAAGCAATTGGGTCTTTTTCTCCATCATAGCGAAACGGCCACTTCCTTACTATATCAATCACGGCTGAATATGGCAAACTTACTGCTTGGTTGTTTTGTTGTTGCGGTATATTTTGCATGTCGACCTCTTCTTGAGCTGGGAACAACAGGGGGCCTGTGGCTGCCCAGCCTGAAAAGATGAAACTGGCAATCCCAGCTGCGCTGCCATCCCTGGACCAATTGGCGTCGGACAACGTCCATGTTTATTCTCCAGTTTTTTGAGCCTGTTGCGCGCCTTCTCCTCATGGCAATTCATGTAAACTGAATGGCATTATGACGTACGATTGCCAACGGATCGTAATCTGTTGTTTGATTCACAATAGTTTTCAAATTAAAAACTCTTATGAATGAATGTTTAATTAACAATAGATGTGAAACTGTCAATATAAATCAAAATTAAAAAAAAAAAAAAAAAACAAAATTATTACATCTTACAAAAATTAAAAATTGACCAAAATTTATTTTTTTATCTTAATTCAAGTGATAGCGAAGAGGATGAAAAAATAGTACGTAGGCACGGTGATCAGCGTAATCCACAGGCCTTATCGAATATGGTGTCAGTATGTATGCATGTACAAACATCCTTCATTGATTGAGATTTTTAAAGCGATTTCATTTAAGTAAAGAAGCTTTTTTCTAAGTATTAGCTGAATGAAAATTATCCCACTTAGATGACAAAGCTGTGCCACCAATGTTACAACTGGCAGTAACTCTGTCTATTTTGGCAATGGGTGGTTACTAACATTCAAAAGGAAGTGACTATCTGTTCGGAAGGTGTCAGAGTACAATTTCTAAGGTTACTTCGGCAGTACTGAACAAATTGTGTGCGAAGCATATAAAATTTGCAAATAATGATTCGTCTGCGTGAAAGGAATGATTTTTTTGCAAAATATGAAATAACTAGAGGTAGATGCAATAAATATTGTAGATTCAATAAATGTAATTGAATAATAAATAAGTCAATTTATTTATTAACACATCTGTTCAAAAATACAGGAAACTGTTAAACGCTCTTAAAATTCGACAACTGAACTCTTTGACTTTTGAAATAATACTGCCATACTACTCGCCAGCACGGTTTGCTTATATAGGTAATTGTTATTGCTCTTGTTTTCTGTTTGTGTGGTTGTTGTTTATTTCTTTATACTTGTTTGTGTGGTTGTTTATTTCTTTATACCTGTCTGTTTGGCTGTTTATTTGTTTATGCTTGTATTTATGTATGTGCCTGTCTATTTAATGTGTGTGTGTATATGCGTATATCCGAATGTTTGTATGAGGCGTTTCTAGGCTAATCGACAACAACAACTAAATGACTCGCGATGCTCTTTATTGTTTGTGTCTTTCTCTCATAATTGTAAGGAAACAAACCATTAATGTTGTTTTTGTTCGAGAGTATTATTGTTCAGAGCCTATAATGAATAAATTCTTCTTTCGTAATACTACCCCCTTCTCAAACCTGTTCGTTCCGAACAGGCACAGATGTACCATTTCCATAGTTGTCCCTCGTTAAATCCCTCAGAGTTCGCAGCTCGATCACATCTGGCTTTCATTTTATCACTTGTGGACTCAATCCTCTTACGCACAAATTCATGGAGCATCCGTACTTGGTTTCGTCTCTGGAGAGGTATTTCTCTGTTCTCTTTATCCAACAGACCTGTTGACAACTGGTGGTCACCCTTCTGCGCCTTTGTACATTCTTTACTCGTATCTATGTGTACACGTCGCACATACACGATGTGGTGTCGTTTCCCGTCCTTCGTACTATTTCTGCTTTTCTGATGCCGTATTTCTTTTATTTTCCTCGGCGCCCTGCAGTTACGCGCTAAATGCAGTTGAAGCATTTTGGTGGAGCCTTTCTCTCATACCCGATTTTAAGTGGTATCTTCACTTTTCTCAAAATCATTATTTGCTGACTCATACGCAAATCGATTCCATTATAAATCATAAAGTCGACTCCGATAATTACGTCATCCAAAATATCAGCCACAATAAATACGTGCTCCACACTTAGCCTGCTGATAGATACCATGAGTTTTATCTTGCCATAGACCGTTGCAAATTCTCCAGTGGCAGTACGTAGTCTGTAATAACTTAGCGGCTCCATTTCTCCTTTTACCAAGTCGCGCCTGATTATTGATTGCGACGCTCCTGTGTCTATAGTCAGAATGTGCTTTTTACCGTTGATGTAACCCAGAGCAATCAGATTCTTGTTTTCCTACTGCATGACCGAGATGGAAATTAATGGTCCCACAATTTCAGATTTTGGCCCATTATCCACGGTGCTAGCACTTTTTACTTCCAACGGTGGCTCCTGCGATGGCTTGTTCATAACCTTGACATTCTCTGGTGGCGAAGCAGATCTCATTGCTCTTTTTGGTGCCTTGCAGTATCGCTGTAAATTTCCCACTTTTCCGCAATTGAAACATCTAGCGTATGCCCTTTCGTCCCTAGGCGAAGCAGATCCAGTCTTCCTTGAGGACTTGCAATCTACCTAAAGATGACCAACTTTTCCGCAATTGAAGCACTTAGCTTTTCTCTTGCATTGCAGTTCTTTCTTTAGCGATTCTAGTAATTGCGTAAGGTCGCCCCTTGTGTTTTTTTCATGCTCAGCCCCAACTTCCATTCTTTGTACTTAGTATAATACTGCCCCGAAATAATTTTAGCTGTCTCTTGCGTCAGCGCAAAGCCGACTGTCTCCGGAAACGACGACTTCGGCTCAGCGCTCACCGTATATTTTACGTCAGAATCGCGGATACCATTTACAAACGCATCCACTTTGAACTGCTCTAGAAGTGGATGGCTTTCCCCAGGGTAACTCAGATGCACCAAGCGCTTCACTTCTATGGCAAAATCCTGAAGGGTCTCATTTGCTCTTTGCACCCTGCCACGTAGCTCCATTCTATACAGCTCCTTTTTATGATGGCCGCCATATTTGCGCTGTAACGCCACCATTATGTCCTCATAATTATTTTTACCGCTTGTTGGTAGGCTTTCGAGGACTTCTGCTACAGATCCTTTAAGTGCCAGAATCAGCTCAAACGCTTTTTTTTCATTGCTCCATAGATTTTTACTGGCCACTGTCTCGAACTGAAATTTGAAGCAGTTGAAGGTTATGGTGCCGTCAAAACTGGGAGCTTTATCCTATTTGTGTTTTCTGTGACTACTCGTACTGGACCTTCTCTTATTTCCATGCTCATAATTTTGTTTTCAAGCTCCTGCTGCTTTACACCACTCGATGCCACTAGTTTCAAGAAGATTCACTTTTCTGATTAAATCAGAAAGTTGCACTTCTAGATTTGTTCATTAAACTTGCAGACTTTTGTTTCTAAGATGTCAACACGGTCAACAATTGCCGGTCTCAGAAATTTCCTGTAGCTTCTCGTTAACTTTTTCTAATTTATCACTGTTAGCTTTAGAAGCTTCCTGTACTTCACCTCTTACTTCAGCACAGTTTTTTTCTGTTTGCTCTAGAAGCTTCTTGTACATTTTCTAGAAGCGTTCTAGAGCTTTCTGCCATTTTCTCCATCATAGCGGCAAACATCGTATTGAAGTTCATGCTACTTGCTGTTGTTGTTTCACGGCTACATACCTCTATTTCCTCTTTTTCATCGAACTCATATACGCCAATGTCCATGCCACGTCGCTTGAATTCATCTATGAGCCTCTTCTGTAGTTCTCTTTTGTTTCCTGCTGTTGGCAAATCCAGCTTACTCAACTCCTTTTTCAGCTGCTCCACTTTAAGTTCTTAAAACTTCATTGTTATTTATTTATTTTTTTAAAGTAACAATATATACATACATAATTGTTAAATTTATTTTTTTAATTTAATTTATTAATTATGTGGATAAAGTTTTAAGTTGTATGATGTGTTGTTGGAACGCATATTGGATTACAAAAACCAATAGTCAATGATCACATGTATTTCAACAGGAAAGGTTTTCACAGTTTAAATCAGGGTAAGTATTTTTTCACCATGAATAGTACAGTTTTTATCATTCTGTTGTAATTTTCAGTGAATGAAATTTTGTATTGCGTTTGTTTATTCACTGCACACAAATAAGTTTCACACACATGTAAACAAAAGTGAAGTAAACAAAAAGCTAATCACAAGTTTCTTCATCAATATGGAAAATAAAAGAAGAGAGAAATACCTACTCTGGTTTAAATGCAATAAAAGTAAGTAGTCTGTTATTAAGATTTGAAGAAATTAACAAAAGACATTTTAAAAGGTTTGTAATAATAAATATTAAATTGTTGCTATAAATTGGTGGAGCCGCTCAGGATTCCTGTGTATGGAAACATTCCGACCAAAGACTAGCCCTAGAAAACTTTTTACTACGAACAGAAATGGAAACAATTGACTGTTAGTTGGGAACTGTCTTTCATTCATAAATATAATGTAGCAATAAATCATTTTACGATTTTTTTAAAGAACTTCGGCTATCCTCTTGAGCCGTGGTGCATTACAGCATATAAAAATGATAGTAATAGATCCTCTGAAGCCCATTTTAATGAAATTCACTGTAAAGCAAGATGCATCATTAAAAGGACAAAATCGATTTCATGTAATTTACATTTTTTATCGATTTTTTTTCAATTTAGTCGAACTAAATTTTGTTAACGGGTGACAATTCGTAAAAAACGTACATTTAGTCATAAGATAACGTATGTTATAATCTCAATTATTGTGAATTATCAGCAGTTGACGTATGAATTATTATCAGTTGACGTATTCATAATCCAAAAAACGTGTTTTTACGGTACGTGTTGTACGTTCACGGATGTGACGATTGCACCCCAGGAAACCTTTTTGAAAAAATCAATTAGTTAGCCTAATGAAAGCAATATGGAATACATTTAAAAAAATAAATTAGGTAGCTCATTTTTATACATAAAAATAAATTTTTATATCTCAGAATAGATCCTAATAAAATCAAAAAGTTTTCCCCTATGGATTTTTTTTGTGGTAAAAATGTGTAAAAAAAATGTGAATAAAAAGTTATCTTACTGATTTAATTCGAAAAAAATTTACTTTCTTTCTGCTTGAATACCCCTTAGCCTAAAAACATTTCATAGAGGAAATCTTTTTGATTCAATTAGGTTTTTTTGGCTCTGGGGGGTTATTACGTAATTCGATTCGAAAAGCAAAACCTTTCGAAACAAATTTCTGATTCGAAAGTAAATACCGATTATCTAATTCGTTCGAATATGATGCATGGTTGTATTGCGTAAAAAAGGGCAAAAACAGGTGATGCCAAATTTTGTCCTGTTAAAAAATTTGCAGCATTGCTTTTTAATGACAAAGTTTTCAAAAGTTGTGTGTGTTTAGACATCAAAGAAAAAAAAAAACGAAGAAAAGTTAAAACTTAAACTTTTCTTCGTTTTTTGTGTTGTGATTAAAAAAGTACACACTAATTTACAGTAACCACGTGATTTTCTCATTGCGTTAATTTGTTAATAACATTTTTAAAGCGGTCCAAATATTGAAACAAATAATAAAATCAACAACTTCGAAAGGAAATGGTGAACAAATTATGAAATTAAACAACTACTGGTACATGTGCAGGATTATTCTAAATTTTAAGTAAATTAAAGTGTGTTTTTTAATTTTTTTAGAAGCCCACGGCCCAAAATACCTTATATAAGGGTATTGGAATTAGTACCAATCGATGCATTTTGGGAGAGTTGTATGTTGGAAAATTAAAAATCAAGAAACTCGTACACTGAATAGGAATTATTGAGAAATGCTACCGGAACAGAGGGGTTACTCTCTATTGCGATAGGAAAGAAAAATTGTACGAAATCGAACGGTTTGTACTCTTTAGAGGGTTCGCGCATTTGTCTTTTCATTTCTTTTTCGCAAAGATTGCATCACCACACTCTGTAATGCGAAAGCGTTGTCGAATTCGTTCGTTAAGCCCAAATATTGTGCGATAGTAAAAGAGCAAGCGCAAAGGAAGGAAAACACGTAATTACTTTAAAAATGAGTTAATTGATATATAAATTGTTATTTTTAGGTAAATCAAAGCCAAAAAATTACAAATAATACAACGACAGTTTTAAATTTTAGTAGATTTCATGATGCAACATAGTGATAGTGATTTGGCCATGAAACAGTTGCAGCGAGTTTAATGCCTAACAAGCAGGAAGCAAAATTTAGCACAAAATATTTACAACCTTGTAAGGGATATATCTATCTGTTATATTATGTAATTTATATATTATGCTATTATTTATGTAAAATATGATACTATTTGCGTTGATTTCCTATAGAACTTTCAGTAACGGACAAAGTTAAAATAAAGCTACATATGTATATGAATTTAAAAAAAATAATCTATAACAGATTTATTATTCTGTTCTGTTTTTGGCGTTGATAAGTGCGGACGCGATTTTTTTTTAAGCTCGCATTAACAAAAACAAAACATATATTGTGTGAACAATTTAAAACAAAAGCAAAAAACAAACCTGTTATAATACAACAACAAAGTTGTTTGTAAAATATTTTTTTTTTCTTTTTTTTCCCTTTTCTTTATTTTGTACAACGGCATATTGAATTGCTACTTTTAAAATAAAATAAAATAAAAACAATAAAGGCTAATGAGCCTGTTTAATTTAAGCAACAAAAATGTTGACAATGTTGCAATAAATAAAAACAAAAAAACTAGTGACTATTTGTGTATAAATGCCACGCCAGTATTACGTGCACAATCTTGTTCTTCAGTTTTACTAAGCGATGACAATAAAATAAATACAAACAAATCGCCTTCTGAACACAGTGTTGCCAAAGATAATATGGATAGTGTAGAAAAACCCAAGACGCAAGTGGGAATGGACAGATACATAACTGTATTGAAAAGAGGTCGAAGCCCTAAATCTTCGCAGATTGCACCAATGGCTAAAGTACAAAAAGACAAGGACAAGGGGATAGTGAAACGAGTGTACATAAAACGGCAATTAAGTCGTTCAAACCACCTCCAGTTTATTTAAGGGAGAAAAATTCAAACGATTTAATAAAAAATTTAATTCTAATAATTTAATAATAATAATTTAAGAACACATTTTATGTAATTCCCATAAAGCGCGGTAACATTGATGAGACAAAAATACAATTTATTGATGAAAGTAGTTATCGTAAAGCAGTAAGCGAGTTTGAAAACTGCAAAAAGAACTTTTATACCTATCAACTGAAGAGTAGTAAAGGTCTACAGGTAGTCATTAAAGGTGTAGATTCATACGTTGATCCAGCGGAAATAAGAGCCGGACTCCAAAAAGCGGGTTTTAAAATAAAAAGTGTAAATAATCTCCGTAATCGGGAACGTGTCCCCCAACCACTATTTCGCGTTGAACTGGAACCTGGAGATATCAGATTGAAGAAGAACGAAATGCACCCCATTTACAATCTGAAATACCTGTTACACCGTAAAATAACTGTAGAGGAGCCGCATAAGCGTCCAGGACCTGTCCAGTGTCTAAATTGTCAAGAATATGGTCATACTAGGGCTTACTGTAAGTTGCCCTCAGTTTGCGTTGTATGTGGCGAGCTACATTGTTCCGCCCAATGCGACAAAGCAAGGGATGATTCGAAAGTAAAAAAATGTAGCAATTGCGGTGGAAACCACACTGCTAACTACAGAGGCTGTCCAGTTTTTTCCATGGTAAGGAAAACCACTCAAAAACTAAATACTCCTGCTAAGCACCAACAATATCGAGCAAATGCTTATTATCCTCAGTTAGCCCAACCAACAACACAACATGTTTCATACGCTGATATGTTAAAAACCAATCATACTGCAGTACATAAAGCGACACCGACAACTAACTCTACTCCTAATTTGCAATCGCATCCTAAAGAACAAGCACCATCTGGTAATTTTAATCGTCTCGAAGCAAGCATCGAGACGTTAGTGCATTCGATAAACAGTTTTATGAGCTCTATGAGCTGCATGATGCAAGAAATGGTACGCATGCAATCTACTATGTTGCAGGCGTTACTTAACAAACCATGAACTGTTTAAAAATATGTTTCTGGAACGCAAACGGCTTGCGCCAACACAAAAATGAACTCGAGTACTTCCTTAAGAAGGAACAAATTGATGTCATGCTGGTTGCAGAGACTCACTTAACAACAAATAGCTTTTTTAAAATAAATGGCTATATCTTATATGACACCAAAGACCCCCGTGGCAGAGCATGTGGTGGTTCAGCAATACTAATAAAGGCTCGAATTAAACATTATTTACTGTGTGATTTTTGTGAAGATTACCTACAAGCAACAAACATCTGTATTGAAGAATTTCATCAAAACTTAGTTATTTCTTCAATTTATTCACCTCCTAGGTTTCAAATATCAGAGAGTCAATACAGCGATTTCTTCAAAAAACTAGGTCCCTGTTTCATAGCATCAGGCGACTACAACGCTAAACATACGTTTTGGGGATCACGCCTAATAACTCCAAAAGGTCGTGTTTTGTTTGACACAATTTCAAAAATGCGTCTGAATGTGATATCGAGTGGACAACCCACCTATTGGCCTACTGATCGACAAAAAATACCGGATGTTATTGATTTTGGCGTGATTAAGGGTATTCCAAGAGAAATGATTAAAGCTGAAGCGTCACTTGAATTATCCTCAGATCATTCACCCACTATCGTCTATATATGGGACAAACAAAACATCATATCACCAATGACTACCACAAGCATTAATTGGTTGAAATATAGAAAGTATCTTAGTACTCATTGTTCGGAAAACATCCCGCTAAGAACACCTGAAGACGTAGAGCGGAGTCTTATTGATTTTGACCAAAACCTCAAATCAGCTGCCCAACATTCAACAATAACCCGACAATTAGCTAGATACAATCAAATTTATTCTGCAGATATCGAACGGCTCTTGGCTGAAAAAAGAAAAATTCGTAGAGAATGGCAATCACAGAGATCTCCTCAACTCAAAAGCAGACTTAAAGAATGCACGAACCGGCTAAGAGACATGCTGGAATCTCGAAGAGTAGCATCCCTGAAATCCTATTTGGGAGACCTTGACGTAACTCCTCAATCAGATTATTCGTTATGGCGTGCTTGTAGAAACCTTAAAAGGCCAGTCTTACGTAAGCCTCCCTTGCGAACTTCAGCTGGAGGCTGGGCAAGGAGTGATACAGAAAAAGGAAATTTATTTGCTGAACATTTGAAAAAGGTTTTTACCCCAAATATATCGACTGATATAGTTGAGTTGCCAGTTCTCGAGGCTAGTGCTGCAGTACCGATAAGATTTGAATTTGGTGATCTAGAAAAGGCAATAACGGATTTGAACACCAAAAAAGCCCCTGGCGTTGATAAAACCAGTAACAAGATGTTAATTGAGTTGCCCCGTGTAGCTCGCAGAATCGTTCTTTTTATTTTTAATGCCATTTTACGTTTTGAGTACTTTCCCACAGATTGGAAGGTGTCCTTGGTTACCATGATTCCTAAACCAGGAAAAGACCACACAAAAATTGAATCATACAGACCTATAAGCCTTTTGTCAAATATGTCAAAGCTGTTTGAGAGGATGTTAATAACTAAGCTTAACCCTATTCTAAGCGACAAAGGATGTATTCCAAACCATCAATTCGGCTTCAGGAAAAAACATAGTACGATCGAACAAACTCACAGGTTAGTCAATGTTGTTAAGAAGACATTTGAAGAGAGAAAATACTGCTCTGCGCTTTTTATCGACGTTTCTAAAGCATTCCATAAGGTATGGCATGAAGGCCTAATATATAAGCTTAAACTGAATTTGCCAGTAAACCTATATAAGCTGCTAGATAGTTATTTAACCGAACGAAAATTTATTGTGAAAGAAGGAGATTTTTTGAGCTCACCCCAGCCAATCGAAGCCGGAGTTCCCCAAGGTAGTATATTGGGGCCCTTTTTATACTTATTGTATACTTCAGACATGCCAACTAGTAACCGAGTTCACACATCGACATTTGCTGACGACACAGCGTTTTTGAGCATTCACGAAAGACCCGAAGTAGCATCACGATATTTACAAGACCACATATCCAATTTAGAAAAATGGTTGAAGAAATGGAGAATAAAAGTGAATGAACAAAAATGTACTCACATAACTTTCACACTGCGCAGAAAATCTTGCCCCCCTATTCGGATAAATAACCGAACGATACCTCAGCTTTCAGACGTCAAATATCTCGGCATACATCTTGACCGGCGCCTTACATGGAAACGGCACATAGAAACAAAGTTAACACAAATGAAGTTAAAAGCAGTCCAACTAAACTGGCTTATTGGCAGAAATTCTACTCTAGCTTTAGATTGCAAACTTTTATTATACAAGTCAATTCTAAAACCAATATGGTGTTATGGAATTCAATTATGGGGCACTGCCTCAGCTACCAACGTAGAAAAAATTCAAAGGCGCCAAAACAAGATTCTTCGTATAATTACATCTGCTCCTTGGTATATAAAAAACTCGAACATCCATAAAGATCTAAACGTGCCAACAGTTAAAGCGGAAATAGCGAAACTTGCCATAAGTTATTTAAAGAAGCTTGAAACTCATCCGAATCCACTGGCCCGTAACATACTAACTGAACCTGGTTACATTCGACTAAGAAGGAGGGACACTGCTTCTCTCATCCGTACATCAGAGGGATAACCCACAAATTACAGTAACCGTGAAACATACATTTTTTTTGTCCAGCACTGGTTGGACTTAACAAGTATATTTTTAGACTTAAGATATGAGTAATTATAATTACTCATCAATAATTATTGATAGTTCAATTATATTGAAGATACAATAAATAAAAAAATGCGAAAAAAAAAAGATTTATTATTAATTTTTCGTCTTTAAACCATAATCCATCTATATTTCCATGTGCATACAACCGGCATTACTTTTGTTTACATATTTTAAACTGTTAATGTTGCCAATTTTTCAAAAATTTTGCGAAAGGTGTTGCGAAAGTCATAAAGAGTACCGATTTTCCCTCTTATCGCATTGAGCTTTCGAATCGAAATTGCTTTCGCATCGCAATAGAGAGTAACTCCCCAGGTTTAATAAATTAACCAATAAACATGAAGTTAATAAAGGTTTATAAATAAAAATCTATATATTTAAAACAAATAAAAAACAATGTTTTCATACCTTGACTTGAACTTGATATGTTTTATCATAAAATCTACAACTATATGTGTTATGTATTACATACATATATATGTAAATCCACTCCTTTAGAAATTATCAATGCAAATCTTTAAATCAAAGTATTACAGAACTTATAATTGATGTATTTTATGAGTTTTTTATCACAAGATTTACATGTTTTATTTTCTTCGACAACAAAATAGCTTTCGAATAAAATACGAACGTTTTAACGTATTTGACATTAGCTTTCGAATTACATAATTTGATTTCCGAAAATGTACTTTTTGATTTTCGTATGGGGAATAAAAAAATACGGTTCGAAAATGTATTTCCGAACGTTCGTAAATAAATTTCTGAAAATCCTACTGCATAATTCAATTTGTACGCATTCGTAATTTTTCTTTCGAATCGAATTATATAATATCCCCCCTATATACATATCTTAAACTTCAGTCAATACGTAAAGAAGGCAGATAAAGAAATTAAAAGATCATAAAATGGACTGCTCGTTGTGTGGACAAAATTGTACCCGAGGCTATATTGAATGTGCTGTATGTGGTAAAAAATTTCATACAAGGTGTGTAGCAGATAGTGTCCCTAAGGCTTTAGTTTCACTAGCTGATTCTATTAAAAAGAGTAATGGCCACTTGATCTATAAATGTGATCAATGCATACAATTAACACCTGCTGATAATCGGGATTGGTCTAACTCCTAGCTCGGAGGCAATGCTGCAAGAAATTTGAAATATACTACTTTCAAATAATGTTATGGCTGAACTAAACTCCATAAAAAGCGATTTGAAGAACTGCATACCCATATTAGAGAATTTTGAAACTGCAACTAATTCAAAAGTGGAAAAGCTCCAACTAGGAAATAACTTTGTACACAAACAGATAAACAGAAGAAATATAACTATTAGGGGACTTTCGGAAAAAACTTACAAATGATGACTTATATAAGACTACAGAAAAGATAGCCCAGGTATTAGGAATAAATATCCAACCGTACGACATCAATTTCTGCACTTGGACACGAAACAAAAAATCAGTCAGAAAACGTGATGAGCTATTTAAAAAATATTTTGAGAAACAAAATCTAAACTATGTCAAATAGATGATGATTTCAGAGAAATCGAATCAAGAGTATATATTGGGTGCAGGAAGCTGAAGTATGAGACAAAAATGACAAAGTTCCAAATAAAAAATAAACTTATCCCGGAGGTAAAAGTATATCTTCCCAAAGGCGAAGTAAAAGTAGTCAGCAGCGCTGAACTTCACAAAACTACATTTTAAATTCGTTTAATTTTCTTTATTTTGAAATAACATGTTTCACTTTATACAATCTTTTTTAATATGGAAATTTAGTATTTATTTTTTTCTCTTTATACATTTTTGTTTTATTTACGCTAAAATAAAAAAAAATAATACTATTTTCATGAATATAAGTCTTTATGCGAAAACATCACAACTTTAAGGCTTTAAGAAAATGGTGATAAATAAAAAAAATATTTTCTGAACTTATTGTTCACACTGAGCTTTAATTTGTGTTGTAAGAGAGGCAATTTATTATTAAATTATAAATAGTGCTATTATATATGCAAAAAAACAAAAAAACAAAAGAAGAAACTATATTGCTTCAATTAACTAGTTGCAAAATAAATAAAAATAGTAAAAGATTAATAAATAAGGATGTAAAAATTGCAATTTCTACAAATGCTATCTTTTTTAAGAGCTAATTTATAAATATATATTTATCAATATTCTTACTGCAACTCATACTATACGAAATACATGTATGTATGTACATATATCATACTTGGAACTAATTAGTTAGATTGGGTAATTAATTAACAATTTCATTAGCATTGATTTATAAAAAATGCTAACAATTTTTTTCATTAACATTGTTTTGATTAATGGTAATGGTTTTTAATGAAAAAGTTTTATTAGTAGTTATTAAAAAAAATCATTACTATTAATCAATGATTAAATTAAAAAAGCATTATCATTATTGGTCACATTTGCAATCAAACTTTTTGTAGTGATGTTTTTAAAGATGTCCCACCTCCATTCACTGCTCTCCTATTACAATGGTCGACAAAATTTTAACTTTTTTCTGTCACATGAGAACATATCAATTTTTTAATATACTAGGGCCACCAAACACTAATATGTGAATGAAAACACTAATAAGTGAATGAAAAACATTGATAGGTCAGGTTTGTTTGTGACATCAAAACATATATTTTCATAAAAAAAGACCGTCAGCTACATTTAGAGATATTATTGCTTAATATAGAATAAATACTTATGATTTATGAAGGTCTTTTCTATGTCTCCAATAATAATCTGCTAGCATTCTGGACTCCATTTCTCTTGTTAGCGATTCTTCATTAAGAAAATGTCCTTATGGAACTTCTCGCCTTGTTCGTAACTCACAGCAGCCAAATTTGCCGGAAAGAAATCCAGATGAGAGTCCAGCATATGTATTTTTAAAGACATATTACACCCCAAAGCTTTATATGACATTATAAGTTATTTATTATTATTTGTAATTTTCCGATCTATGGATTCCTACAAAATTTTGGACAACGTTTACAAATCTACCCTAAGTAGATAGATACGAAGAGTGCTGATGACGGACGTAGCTGTCTAGAAAATGTGCGTTCCGCTCTGCTGGTGTCTAAAAATTTAATCTTCCCAATTTTTCTTTAATACTTTCACCTAATTTGTAATTTAAATTACTCTTTCTTAGAGAGAATAAAACGAACTTAAGCTTGACTATAAATTGCATATGTATGTAATATAAATAGTTCGAGTAATAAAATTTAAATTTTCAAAATGTATATATTATTTTATTTTCGTAAATGCTTTAAACCGTTTTTGTTATTTGTTGACAAAATAAAAACATATATTTATTAATCTATTAGAATTTAATAAAAATTACGATACGATACATGTCGAATGACAATTTGCATGCTCGACTCGTATCGTAATGCTATTTAATATCATACTTTACTCGATATCGAATGTGGCGATTAGGCCCCTGAATGAATTTTAAAAGAATTTTGTGAGGAACGACCTTGGTATCGCTATTCAAACATAGCATACGCTTTTTTCTCAAAAATATATATTATTTTCAAGAGAAAGTGGGTAAATTGCAGTGAAAGTATACAATTTTACCGATATGTATACTTTAATGCGGGATATTTTAATCATCTTTTACAGAGTCTTACAATAATTTTTTTAATTTTATCCAGGGATGGGTATACAAAATATTCATACGTGAAGCACTATAAAAGTAACGGCCTTAAAATTTGGTGTGGATTACTTTCAAATCAAAATGAAAGAAAATATTGTCAGGATAAATACAACGTGTGTGGGCACAGCTAGTAAGAAATAAAAATATTTGTATTTGAGTTTTGGTAAGTTCAGCTTCGGGTCCTGGTATAAATAAATTTGAAAAAACCTTTGGTGGGGTTGTTTAGAATTATTTATTTATTTATCCGATATTTCGGCTAACTTTGTTGGTCATCTTCAGGGATATTTTTCAAAAACAACAATTAACATACACATGTATATAATTTACATATTTACCAATAAAAAACACAAATCACAATATATATTTACTTTATACTATTTAGTTGTGTCGTCACTTGTTTTTCTTTAAAACCTTTGTCACCTACTACCTATTAATATGTTTTTCTTTTGTTCAGACCTATGCTTGTTTATTATGTGTCGATATATGTGTGCACAATTGTCTGTGTCTGTCTTATAGTTAATTCTTTTCTCTGTTGGGACATTACCTATGTGGAGCATCTCTTGTATGTATCTCTTAGAGTAATTTTTCTCTCTTTCAAGAATTCTCACTTTTTAAATTTTGGTTGATGTCCAGTTGTTGCACAGTGGGTCGCAAAAGCAGTTTTTTGGCTCAATGGTTTATCATTTGATTTTAGGTCAGACTTATGTGATGACAATCTTTTCTTTAATTTGGTTTTTGTCGTACCAATATATCCTTTTTGGCAACGCTAAACAGGCTTCGGAAAGAATTCCAACATTTTATGGAAAGACAAAAAACCTTGAAACATTCTTGTCAATGGTTTCACTAGTGTACGATGAATTGAATGATCAAGGGAAAAATCATTTAATAAAATATGTAATAGCTGTGAAAATGAACGATAGGGTTAGAGTTATTCTAACAATAGAACAAACACCAACCAATTTAGATGAATTAAAAAATTCTTTTAATAAAAACTTCAAATCTACAAAAACAACAAGTAGCATCCATTTTGAACTAAAAAATACTAGACAAAAGGGTAACGTATCAAACTATAAGGAAAATATAAACTCACTAATTGCAGACTTAACATTAGCACAAATTTCAGAATTAGGAGAGCAGGCAAACGAAACATCCCGCTCTATAATTAAGAAAATTAATGAGAAATTAACAGAAATTTTCCAAGAGGGTTTGCACGAAAACATAAGAATAGCAGTTATAGCAGCCCAACCAAGCTTATGAAATTGCTAGCACACAAATAGGTAGAAATAACACAAATAGAGAAATTAGGAACAACAATAATTTTTATGGTCAGAACAGACGAAACCATAATAACAATGACAGATACAATAATCACAACAGAACTTACAGAAACAACAATAATAGACGAAATTTTAATTACGAACATAATAAAAATACAAGTAATACCAACAATCGATACAACAAAAATAATACTTTCAATGGAAAGAGGACAAACAGTAATAATAATAACAATCAAAGGAATAACCACCCAAACGTACGTACAATACATCAACAGGGAATCGAAGAAACCCTGGAGATTCAGAATGTATCTCCAGAGAGGGAAAATCAAAGATTTACACAATAAATCCCAATACTTCAAATTTTATATATCTATGTATTAAAAACCTTAATTACAAACTGACCTTCTTGATAGATACTGGATCTGATATATCTATCTGCAAAGAAAATGTTGTACATGGATATAATATATTTGAACAAGATATCTTTAGATTAAATGGTATAACCAAAGACTATACGGAAACCCTTGGATCAACCAAATTAGAAATGGTACTTGAAGAACATTACTTGAAACATAAGTTCTATCTGGTAAACGATGACTTTCCAATAAACACAGATGGAATTTTGGGGATAGATTTCTTTTATAGATACAACTGCATAATAAATTATGATACACAAATTATGAGTGTTTATATAGATAAGGATATTATCACAATTCCTATAGAAACTAATATAAAACAATTGAAAAGTGTCATACCCCCAAGAAGCGAAAAAATAGTAAAGATTAACATAGAAATAGATGAAGATAGCGTCGTATGTAATAATATGAGGGTGCTGTAGCTTAAGTGGTTAGCACGTTGACTACTACGCAATGGTCACGAGTTCAAATCTCAGCCGTGGCAACATCAATTTTTCTAATATGTATTAATTTTTCTTTATAATAATGCATATCACAGCGCCCTTCTTCGCCGGTATTACCACATAGCGCTAAATCGCCGGCGAAGTAAAATAATTATAAATTGGCTATGCTAGCTTCGAACTAATTCACCTATATTATAATAACACCAGAGGCGCTGCAATACTGTTCTAAAAATAATCATAACGTGCAATTGCAGTGTTGCCAGAATCGAAGCTTTACTATCAATAACCATCTGTCTATTATCCCTTTCCAAAGGAAGTACCACAGTTAATGTAGGCATTTCTGCCTGAGTGGTACTTCTCTTAAAAAAAAAAAAAAAATAAAGAAATGGAAAACGGAGTTTTCCTTGCAAATATGATGATACCAAAAAATGGTAACCTACACGTAAAGATCCTAAATACACTGGAAACGCCCGTACGATTATCACAGCTTAAAGCGTCTTTACGTCCTTTACGACATTATAGCATTTATAAAACAACAAGCCAGAATGAAGAATATTATTCAGAAGAAAGATTTCGGAAATTGCTGGAAGCCATTCAATTTAAGGACTTTGATGATGAAAAAAAAGAAAGCATTATAGAACATATTAAAACAATATCGAAACATATTTCATCTGGAGGGAGAACCATTAACAACCAAAAATTTTTATAAGCAAAGTATAGAATTAGAAGATAACAACCCTGTACATATAAAAAATTATCGTTTACCACAAATACAATTGAATGAAATAGACAGACAAGTACAGAAACTATTACAAGAAAACATAATAGAACCGTCAATTAGTCCATACAACTCTCCTTTGTTATTAGTTCCAAAGAAGGGACAAGATGACATAAAGAAATGGCGTTTGGTTGTGGATTACAGACGTTTAAATGATAAAGTAGTAAACGATAAATTCCCCCTAACAAGACTAGAAGATGTTTTAGACAAACTAGGACGAACAAAATTTTTTTCAACTCTTGATATGACAAGTTCCTTTCATCAGATAGAACTAGACACAGCATCGAGACCAATTACAGCATTTTCCACTAATAGCGGTCATTATCAATATAATAGATTACCTTTTGGACTAAAAATATCATCGAACAGCTTTCAGAGGATGCTTACCATAGCATTATCTGGTTTGGAATCTGAAGCATTCCTATATGTAGATGATATAATCATTTTCGGATGTAGCCTTAAACACTTTAATAAAAATCTCACAAGAGTATTTGAAAGACTAAAATATTACAATTTGAAACTGAATGTAGAAAAATTTTGCTTCTTAAAACCAGAAGTCTTGTATCTGGGACATCTTATTACAAAAGATGGTATTAAAACTGATCCAACAAAATATGAAATTATTGAAAAATATCCCATTCCCAAAAATTCAGATGAAGTTAGAAGATTCATAGCTTTCTGTAACTATTATAGAAGATTCATTCCGGATTTTGCTAAAATAGCAAATTGTTTAAACAACCTATTGAAAAAAGCTAAATTTGAATGGACATATGATTGCCAAAGAGCATTTAACACATTAAGAGACAAACTAAAGAACCCACCTATATTGCAATATCCTGATTTTTAGAAACCATCCATACTGACCACAGA
Organism: Phasia obesa; assembly: GCA_949628195.1. Taxonomy (NCBI): domain Eukaryota; kingdom Metazoa; phylum Arthropoda; class Insecta; order Diptera; family Tachinidae; genus Phasia; species Phasia obesa. The sequence goes on along the minus strand of OX451219.1, from coordinate 55,696,265 downwards.
CGCCTCAAACGTAGCTTTAGGAGCAATACTCTCACAAGGAGAAATTGGTAGCGACTTGCCTGTATCATATGCAAGCAAATCTCTAAATAAACACGAGAGGAACAGGTTAGTTATTGAGAAGGAATTATTAGGAATTCATTGGGGCATACAATTTTTTAGACCATATCTTTATGGAAGAGAATTCACCGTAGTAACAGACCACAGACCCCTCATTGCACTATTTTCGCATAAGAATCCATCCACAAAGTTAACCAGAATTCGACTTGAATTATCAGATTATGACTTTAACATTATATATAAAAAGGGAGCAAATAATACTAACGCAGACGCGTTATCTCGTATTGAACTAAATTCAAAAATATTGAAAGAAATGATTCCACTCTGTATTGATGAAAAAGAAAGAAAAACTCTGGCAATTACACGTTGCATGCATAACAATAATATAAAAAATAAAGAGAATTTCTAAATTCTCTTTATTTTATTTATAAGAAAAAGAAATACATATCTCAACAGGAGACTGATCACCTCCATATGTGGGAATGTATATCAATAAATGATATAAAGAAGCTTCAAATAATAAGGTTTATATATGAAAATAATAATGATAATAATCTGCAGAATAAATATAATGATAAAATTACACGCGTGATATGCAGTAGAAGCGAAAATCCTATGTTAAGAAATTGAAGAATAAAAAGTACGTACTATATGATAATGATGAAATATTTAAATATATATCGGTAGAAAAATTGAAAAATGAGTATATAAATTTAAAAATAATGATGTCGATATAATTATGTACAGAATGCCAAAAAGAGTAAATGATAACATAAAACAATACAGACTAATAGAAGAATATCATAACTCTCCTTATAATGGACATTTCGGAGTAAGAAAAACATTAATCAAATTAAAACAGCGATTTATTTCGAAAAATATGTACAAAATGGTTAAAAGCTATATAAGAACATGTGAGTCATGCCAAAAAAATAAACAAGTAAGACATACAAAAGAATCCTTTACAGTGACAGATACACCATCAAGTAGTTTTGACGTAGT
>OX451219.1:55561874-55695006 GCA_949628195.1 Phasia obesa | reverse complement strand
TATATATATAAATATAAATTTAGTGACACTTGTTTTTATTCACACTATTTCTTCATTCATTCATATATAGGTTTGTTTTTATTGATTTCTTTTGAAAGTTCAAATTTGCACGATTACGATTACATTTGATACAAAGTCCAAAGTTCTCAAAATAATAAAAAATGTTGGTATTTCTTTTCTTCTTTATTTTTGTTCTTTATTTTGTTTTTGTTGGTATTGATTAAGAAAAAATTATTTCAGAGATAGCTATTGCTATAAGTATTGATAAAACTGCATAAACTTTTTTAAACAAGAAATAGTTCCAAGACCCTCAAAAAAAAAAAATCATTGTCCAAATCAAATTTTTTTAATACTGTTACTTTAAACATAACATAAGTATATCAGTTATTTATTCGACCTTTTCCGGTTACAAATAGAGTAAATATTCTTCGAGCTCGAGGTCCAAAATGTAGTGTAAAAACTAATTCTTTATTGCCAATATTTCGCCTAAAACATCGAGTAGCATCATCAGGGCTATGACTAAGAATACAAAATAAATATAAATCAGTAAACTAATCTTATTAAGGATAAAGCATAAAATATAAATGTAAAAAACACAAAACATATTACAAAATAAAAAACAACAAATTAGTTTACATTCAGTGTTTACAAACAAACACCAAAACAATAAATACAATTTTCTTGAAGGTCGTCTATTTATTGCACTGAAAGTAAGTTAATATTGCCTTATATACTTATACTAATTATTTTATATTTTGTTGCTTATTTATTAAATGCCGGTATATTTGGGCACTATTCTCTGTGTCAGCTTTAAAGTTAATTTTCTTCTTCGATGGAATATTAATGATGTTTAGCATCTCTAAGATAAAGGCGACGCACATAGGGGTATTTGGCCAATCTAGCCGGACATTACTTTTTTTTAGTTTATATTGGCTCTAAAAATGTACTGAGTGCCCCTCGGTTAATGAAACTTTGCAGAAAAATCTGTTATGGTCATAGGCTATCAAGGCTATAAAATAGGAAAAATTGGATCAAGGAGAAAAAAGTTCCCCTTCAAAAACTTAAAGTTCGACTCAAGAGATTCTTAAATGACAGTTTTATCCCCGCCTCCTTTTGTGGGCGGTGAAATAAAAAATTATTGAAAAAATAATGTAATATTAAAAGAAATAGATTACATACTTCTTAAAACTATAAAAATTTATTTTTATGGGCAGGGGGACGTATTCCTCCAATCCCACCCCCAAAACGTCCCTGTGAAAAGCAAAATCCTATGAATACTACTATGTTACACTGAACCCTTGAAAACTCTCTAGCAAAATTCTGCCTGTAAAGCCGGGAAATGTTTGTTTCGTGCCTCAGCCGCTTCTTCTGATAACAGCCCAATAGCCAACAATGCCTCATTCATAACAGTTGCACCATGTGTTAAAATCTTGGGCATTTTTGGTGTCATAGGATGCCACTCATATAGAGAAAAGTAAAGTTTTGCAGTATCTAAGCAATAATCGGCAAACTCGTGCATTTGGATTTCGTACCCACTTGATATTACTTCAATAATAACCTTGATTCGGTATTATAAATCAAACTAAATTCCAGTTATTTCTTCAGCTAATTCAGGATTGGAAAAAAATTTTCTGCTAGTGTTACCATCGTTGGAGTTTCCAAATCCAGCTCTCGGTACACCCACTATTAGACCTAAACCGCGCAAAGTTGTTTTTACAGTATAAAAAGTAGAGATCGTAATTTTTGTAGTGATATATAACATTTTTAGGATCGCGATGGAGATCACTCTTAAAAAGCTTTCACTTTGTTTTTTGACAAAAAATTTAAATAAACCTATTTTTAATTTTGAACGAAATTTTTTATAATTAAAAATTAAAAAAAAAATTGTCTAAAAATTAACATAAGTAGCTACTAATAAACCCTTTCGCAGAAAAAAATCAATACAAAATCTTTATTCGTTTAGCCACCAAAAAATATATTGTAAACCTCTCAAAATCGTTTAAAGTCATTAAAAACGTATGCGATTTACTCAACTTTCCTGATTTTAACAGTTCCAAAACGACAAATCTCAAGCAAAAGTCTTGAAAATTCACCACACGATGCAGAATTTTGTTGTCTGTCGAACTGCGTACTCAAATTTTTACATTTCTCAAAATTAATTTTTGGCCTAATGTCCGGCTAGATTGGCAAAATACCCCTCTGCGCGGCGTTTGTAATTATTCTCTGTTGTTAATATTTTGGTATTGTCGAAATCTGGAGAGTGATTCAAATCGCACAATGGGCCGTTAATGCTGTTTTTTGAGTATTATTATTGCGAGATCGCTGATCAGATTTATGTCCCGATAATCTAGTTTTTAATTTATTTTTAGTTGTTCCTACATAAACCATTTCACATTTCTCTATCCCATTTCCATTGCACAACAAATTTGTCAATTGTATCTTTTGTTTTGCTGAAGATTTTTCCTTTTTATTAAATGTTTTTTACGCTATTTTATAGTTTTTTGAATCAAAACGTTTGTACAATGTTGACTTAAAGCTATTTATTTGGTTTGATTCCTTCGTTTTTGAATTATTCACCCTATATTTGGCAATTAAGTTCTCAATAAGCTTTGAAGGGAAATTGTTTGATTTTGAAATGTTATTTTGCATAAATTATCGTGGTGAAATTCCTTATCACTAATGTTTATAACTCGTTTAATTAGGTTACAGGCAGTATTTATAATCATATTCTTTGGATGTTTTGAAAAATAATTAATGATCCGACCCGAAGCAGTTGGTTTTTGATACCAGTCTATCTTAATAGATTCTCCGTCCCTTATTATTAGTAGATCCAAATATGAAAGTCTGGATTCTGACTCTGTGACAGTGAAAAAAAGAGCAAACACTCCAAGTATTTACAAAAATACAACTGAAGGCCATCATATTAACTTGTAATTTGTGTTTTTTAAATGCTTCTGTTGCTCTTATGTGTGTATCATATAAACAGTTGGATGCTTTACACAGGTCAATACGATAAAGGTATTAAAAATATAAATAAGAAAACTAATTTGTAAGTACAAAAAAAGTTAAATATTAAATTTTAAGGTAATTTATATTAGTCATTAATTCAAATATTGTTTTTTTATTGAAAATTCTTAATTGTGTAGATATACAATTGTTCTACTGAACTGATTTTTATAATATTTAAATAAAGCGCAATAAATCTAATTAACCAATAGTTGAGTTTAATCAAATTAACTATTAAATCAAAACAATTTCTTCTTGAATGCAACCGTGGATTTAATAAAATTTGTAGTTAAATAAAAACTTACATAGAAAAGAGTGTTTAATTACAACATTTAAATTTTTGGTGTTCAATAAGTATTTATATATATTTTACTGTTTTTCATAACACATTTTCAATGTTCAATTTAATACGTCTATATTATTTTATTTATAAGTATTATTTTATTTCAAAAGATTTTTTACAACCGCATTTATTACCCTTTTCACATCACATTTAAAATTACCTCTTAGCCACTTTGTATAAAACATTGTTCTTTTAAATGTTCAATTTAAAGGTTTTACCCATTATTTTATTGCCATACTACTTATGAATATTTTTTACCTGTTTCTTATCTAGGGAAATTTCCTAATTTTTATTTGCATTTTTTATTTATTGTATCTTCAATATACTTAAACTATCAATAATAACTCATACCTTAAGACTAAAAGAAAATAAATATACTTGTTAAGTCTAAGCAGTAGCACTGTTTCACGGTTACTGTTATTTGCGGGTCATCTCTCTGATTTACTGATGAGAGAAGCAGTGTCCCCCTTCTTAGTCGAATGTAACCAGGTGCATTTAGTATGTTATAGGGCGGTGGATTCGGATGAGTTTCAAGTTTCTTAAATACCTTATGGCAAGTTTCGAATTTTCTGCTTTAACTGATGGCACGTTTAGAACTTTATGGATGTTCGATTTATTTATATAACAAGGAGTAGACGTAATCATACGTAGAATCTTATTTTGGCGCCTTTTTGTTTTTTCTACATTGCTAGCTGAGGCAGTGCACCTTACATGAATGCCACAACACCAAACTGGTTTTTGATTTGACTTGTACAATAGAAGTTTGCAATCTAAGCTGAGAGTAGAGTTTCAGCCAATAAGCCAGTTTAGTTGGACGGCTTTTAGCTTCATTTATGTTAACCCTGATTCTATGTTAACCTTGATTCTATTTCAACCATTTTTATTTCCTGAATGCTTGAAAAAACTGTGTCGTCAGCAAATGTCGATGTGTGGACTCGGTTACTAGTTGGCATGTCTGAAGTATACAAACAGTATAAAAAGGGCCCCAATACACTACCTTCGAAAACTCCGGCTTCGATTGGCTGGCGTGAGCTTAACAAATCTTTTTCTTTCACAGTAAATCTTCGTTCGGTTAAATAACTAATTTGCAGCTTATGTAGGTTTATATAAGGCCTTCATGCCAAACCTTATCGAATGCTTTCGGAACGTCGATAAAAAGCGTAGAGCAGTACTCTATCTCTTCAAATGTCTTCCTAACAACTTTGACTAACCTGTGAGTTTGGACGATCGTACTATATTTTTTCCTGAAGCCGAATTGATGGTTGGGAATACATGCTTTGTCACTTAGAATAGGGTTAAGCTTAGTTATTAACATCCTCTCGAACAGCTTTGACATATTAGTTAAAGTGCTTATAGGTATGTATGATTAAATTTTTGAGTGGTATTTTTCTGGTTGAGGAATCATGGGAATCCAGGACATCTTCCGCTGTGTGGGAAAGTACTCATGAAGTAAAATGGCATTAAAAATAAAAAGAATAATTCTGTGACCTATAGGGGGCAACTCAAATCTTGTTACGGGTTTTATCAACGCCATGGACTTTTTTGGTGTTTAAATCCGTTATTGCCTTTTCAATATCGATATATTTGGGGTAAAAACCCTTTTCAAATGTCCAGCAAATTGCCGTTTTCGGTATCATTCCTTGCCCAGCCTCCAGATGAAGTTCGCAAGGGAGGCTTACGTAAGACTGGCCTTTTAAAATTTCTACTAGCACGCCATAATGAATAATCTGATTGAGGAGTTGCATCTAGGTCTACCAAATAGTTTTCAGGGATGCTAATCTTCGAGATTCCAGCATCTCTCTTCGTGCATTTTTTAAGTCTGCTTTGGAGTTGAGGAGATCTCTGAGATTGCCATTCTCTACGAATTTTCCTTTTTTCAACCAAGAGCCGTTCGACATCTACAGAATAAATTTGATTGTATCTAGCTAGTTGTCGGATTATTGTTGAATGTTGGGCAGCTGATTTGAGGTTTTGGTCAAAATCAATAAGACTCCGTTCTACGTCTTCAGGTGCTCTTAGCGGGATGTTTTACAAACAAAAGGTACTGAGATACAGAAAGCAGCATGATATCAATTTGTTGGTTCTTAAGGAAGTACTCGAGTTCATTTTTATGTTGACGTAAGACGTTTGCTTTCCAGAAACATATTTTTAAACAGTTCAGCTTGTTTAGTACCGTCTGCAACATCATAAATTGCATGCGTACCATTTCTTGCATCATGCTGCTCATAGAGCTCATAAAACTGATTGACGAATGCACTAATGTCTCGTTGCTTGCTTTAGGTTCTGGGTACAAATTTGGAGTAGAATTAGTTGTCGGTGTCGCTTTATGTACTTAAATATGATTGGTTTTTAATATATCCGCGTATTAAACATGTTGTGTTGGTCGCACAAAAAAAATATTCACTGAAAATAATTCAATTAACAGTTAGCTCTATTTTCAAACATTTTTTTAAATTGTCTCAATTAAAGATTTTAATCAAAGCTTAAAATTTAAAATGTTTGTGTGTACGATCTATATTTTGTTTTAGTGATGTATAAACTATTATACAGTCTGCTAACATTTGATTACTCTGTTTGTTTAAAAATCAGCCGTCTTTGCTATTTACCGATTTTTCAAGACATGTAATACTTGAATTTCTTATATTGTCATATTTACCAGAAATTTATAAATATAATAGAGTGCAAAAATATGCGTGAATTATATATGAAAATATATTTACATACATACATAAATACCTTGTAAAGTCATGGTGGATATCAATATAAACAACATCACTAAATACAAAGATTCGGCATCATGCATTTATCAGTGTTACCGATTTGGTTTAATTTAACAAACATTGGAATTTTTTTTACAAATTTATGAATTTTTATGTGTTTCTTCAAGATTTAAGATTTTTAAAAAAATTTTTCTTTGATAATTTTAAAAGTTAAAAATAATGAATTAACACGAGGTTGTATTACTATATTAAAAAAATATACACATTTTTCAGATCTTCTAACAGAAATTAGTATTCAGACTATAGAAAATTGATTTCTTAAAGAAATGCCATTTCAAAGAATAGTTCAATCGAATTAAAAATTTCAAGATTATTAACCTTTCAATGAGGTTTTTTAAAATTTAGATGATAAAAAAGGTATAGGTATTGTTTTTGTAAAGTAAAACATTTAAGGAATAATCCAAAGTTGCTAAAGTTGGCAACACTGATTAACAAATATAATCATTGCTACTAGACTTTACGACAGTTTATTGACGATTTTCTTAAGCAATATTTAACCTATTAAAAAAATTCTTTCTCTATAAAAACGATAGTGCCATATTTGGCTGTACCGTATCTTGGGATTTAATTAAAATCACAGGTGACGATATTCTACTGTCTAAGAATACTAAGCCGTTAGCATAAAAAAGGTATCCAATACTATCCCCCATAAGCAGCATTGTCAATTTTTAAATTTTAAAAAGCACTGAAACTTAAAAATGCGCGTATTTTTCGAAAAGTAGCACTGAAAGATTTTGTTTTAATTTGTAAAATACATTTATTAAATTTATTTTAATTAATTCATGAAATAAATAAAATTTTATTAAGACATTGGTAAAAAATAATAAAAAGAATAATAAAATAGAAAAATAAAAGTGTGCACCTACATACATTTTCGCGTCTTTTGATTATAAAATTAGTTTTTTGAAATCCAAGCATGAAAATACGAAGAAATGTCTAAAAAGGTAATGTCGAGAGACCAGAGAATCGGATGTTTGATTAACATCAATTTCTTCATAAAAACAAAAAAAACTTACTTTATATTTAGAGTTTGACAGTTTAAAAGCATAAAAAGCAGTATCGCGATTACCTTTTAGTATTCCTTGTATGTACATGTATGCTCATATTTTCAAAGCAATAGGTATTTTAAAGGAAAAAAGTGTGCTAATTTTCAAAAGAGTTTTTTTATTTCAAAAGCACTGAGACAAAAATATTTGGCGTCGAAAATTTAAAAAAGCATTAAAAGCAGTTGAGTTGACAACGTTGCCCATAAGAAGCAATTTGTTTTAAGTTTTCTTAAATAACATACCTAATAATGAATTAAATAACATACGTAATAATTATTGATACTTTATATATGACAAAAATTTGCAGTTTTTATAGCAATTTTACGTATACTGACCGCACATTGTACATACATATGTATGTATATTATAAAAACATATGTTTCTATATATAAACATATATGTAAATACATATGTAGCTACTAGCCGGTATCGTAAAATTAAGCTACAAATAACATGAATGGAAATTGGCGATCTCCCTCTAATTTATCTGGCAGCTTTGCATGTGTTATATAAGAATCTCATAACAACAAAACAGAGATGATTATTTATTGCAGTGTTCTAGTAGCTTATTAAAAAATGTTTAAATTAGTAAGAAAAGGAAACAAATATTTTTCGGAAAAACTTTATATTGTAATATTAAAAACTAATGTGTTTAAAGTGAATTTTCATGTTTTATGTTATGTACATTTTATGTTATGTAAGTTTTGTTAAACTTAATAAAAATAAATGTAAATCATAAAAATTTGTCTTTTATTAATATTGGAGATTTTATGCCAAAAACCACATAAATATTTGATTTATCCAATCATTTTTTTATTGATTTCTTTACTGGATAAAACAAATACATTTATTGCGTCAATTAAAAATTTAATATTTGAAAATGTCAAAATGCAATTAATTTTTTAATTGAGTTAGTTAACATATTTGTTTGAAAATTCTTAGAAACCCTGATTATTATTTTAATACGCTGAAACAAATGTTTGATTAAAACATTTTTTTTTTTTTTGATTAAAACATTTTTTTTTTAATTCGCTAAAATAAATGTTTGAGTAAACCTCATACTTCGTTTTTAATCAAATAATTTAATTCATTATAAAACATAAAAGAATCTCAAATTTACAAATTTATTAATTAATATGATCAAATTGTTTGTTTCTATTTTTTCTGTGCGGGTTAACTGAGGATAATGAGCAGTTGCTTTGAGTGGTTTTACTTATCATGAAAAAAAACTGGACAGCCTTTGTAGCAGTGTGATTTAAACCGCAAATGCTACATTTTTTAACCTTCGAGTCATCCCTCGATTTGTCGTATTGAGCGGAACAATGTAGCTCGCCACACACAACGTAAACTGGAGGCTTGCAATAAGCCCTAGTATGACCATATTCTTGGCAATTTAGGCACTGTACGGGTCCTGATCAATTATGAGGTTCATCTACGCTTATTTTGCGGTGTAACAGATATTTCAAATTATAAATAGGGTGGGTTTCGTTCTTTTTCAATCTCATATCTCCAGGTTCCAGTTCAAAGAGAAATAGAGGTTAAGGGACACGTTCTCCATTTCTGAAATTGTGTCCACTTTTTACCTTAAATCCCGCTTTTGGAGGTGATCTCTGATTTCAACTGGATCAACATTTGAGTCGACACCTTTAATAACCACATGTAGTACTTTGCTACTCTTAAGGTTATAGTAAAAAATCTTTTTGCAGCCTTTAAACTCGTTTACTGCTTTACGATAACTGGTTTCATCAATAAAGTGTATTTTTGTTTCATCAATGTTGCCAAGCTTGATGGGAATTACATAAAATGAGTTCTCGCAATAACTGAAATTAACTTCTTTATTAAGTCGCTCGAGTTTTTCTCTCTTAAATAAAATGGAGGTGGTTCACTTGTTTCGCTATCTAAGATAGCAAAACGATTATGGTTATTCTGTTAGTGTTCTTATCTTTATGTACTTTAGACATTGGTGAAAGTTGCGAAGATTTAGGGCTTCGACCTCTGTTTAATATAATTATGTATCTCTTCACTCCCACTTGCGCCTTGATTTTTTTTTCTACACTATTCATATTATTTTTGTAGTTATTTTATTTTCATCACTTAAAAAAAGCGTTGAACAAGATTGGGCACGAATAACTGGCGTAGCATTTATACACAAATTGTTTCCGTTTTTTTTATTTTTAGTTACTTAAATATTGTCCACATTTTTTTGACTTAAATTGAAGAGGCTCATAAGCCCCTATTGTTTTTGTTTTATTTTCAAAGTAACAAAGCAATAATGCCGTTGTGAAAAAAGAAAGAGCAAAAAAAAAATTACAGACAACTTTATTGTTTTATTGAAAAAGGTCTATTTCTAGTTGGAAAATTAAATTCGCAGTATTAGCTAATAGCTTATCTGTCGAAAGTTTTTTTTTTATCGCGTGGTGGTTTGACAGCGCAAACTCTGAACGTTGGTTTCGAGCTGCTATTCAATAATGCCGAATCCTTATTCGCGAGAAAGGAAAATTATTGGTTTTTGCGATTCCATCAGAAGGAACCGATAATTACCTACCCCAAGTTGTGTGTTGCTCTTAGAGAACAGTACAGCGATTCTCGTATAGATACTGATTTTCTTGTATTGATTAGACAAGGAAACATAAGCCCAACGAGTCTTTTGATAATTTGTATGAGGCAATTAATGATCTTGTTGACCAGAAATACAGCAGGAAGTTTTGAATACCCACATTTATATAGTACAGCATATGCGTGATGTTTATCGAAGGAGTGAATTTTTTTGGCTGACCTTCGCAAGAAACATTGCATTAGTTTTTCAAGAGTTACACCGATTCCTAAACGTATTTCGGAAATAGGATAATACTGAGGACAGTTTAGTCTATGATGGCGGTGACGTGGAGGAATTTAGTTAAGTTTGTTGGAATTGTCAAAAGCATGGCCATAGGTATCGTCTGTCAGTCTGTACAGTCTTCTGCTATGTGGAAAAGTTGATACATACAAACCAAACTGTAGCAATTGCCAGTAAAAAAATAGAAAAAAATGGAAAAGAAGTTAATGTAAATCAAAAACCAGATAATATTAATACTACAAAATTAGAACACGGTAGCATTCTTACCGCAAATAGTACCCTATTGATACCACCAGCTTTGAACACCCCAAGGATAATTTAAAGTTCTAATATCCCTTCTGCATTTAAACCCTACCATATCAGATTAAGCGAATTCCGACTCGAAACCGAGTATTTAACAAATGTTCTAAGCCCACAAGATCGTAGCTGCTTATGCGGAGCTTTCGGCATAAAGTAAAGTGCTAAGGAGGGGCTTAGTTAAATTTCTCTTTTGAGTCATGTTATTGACACTGGCGGTGCAAAGCCTACTAAACAACGACATTTTACCGTTTCTCCGATAGGATGCTTGGTCTGGGAGTGATTGAGGAGTTAAATAGTCCATGGTCTTCACCTGTGGTTTTGCATAGGAAATCTGGGAAGAATAGGTTATGTTTAGATAGCCGTAAGTTAAATACAGTAACCGTAGGCGATGTGTACCCACTTCCACAAATTGACGGTATGCTAAGTAGACTACCAAAAGCCAAGTATATAACAAGCTTAGACCTAAAGGATGCTTTTTGGCAGATTTCGTCAGAGCTGGGGAGAAAACAGCCTTTACTGTTCCTGGGAAACCGTTATATCATTATACGGTGATGCCTTTGTGGGCTATTAGGCCTTATGGATAAAGTGATACCACCAGATCTTATGACGGAAGTGTTTGTTCATCTAGATGATCTTCTATGGCAACGAAATACCATAAATGTGGAAAAAATTAACTTTTGTGTTAAAGAAGTGAGTTACTTAGGTCATTTGATCCTATAAACTGACCCGAAGAAAGTGTACGCCATAACTGATTGCCCAGTTACGCGATCTGGGTTGGGAATGACTGGGTGGTACCGAAAATTGATCAGGGATTACTACGCCTATTACTGATTTGTTGAAAGTTAGGAGGAGTTTTTTATGCGCCAATGGGCCCGAAAAGCCTTTTATGAAGTTTTAAAATCTTGTTTGATTACCTCGTTTTACAAAAACAAACATTTTTTGTGTTTTGGTCCAGAAGGACGCGGAGGGTGATGAGATTCCTGGGGCATTTATATACAAAAAAACTAAACCAAGCCCAACGCAACTATTCGATGATCGAACAGGAATGCTTAGCAGCTTTGCTAAGTATAAAAAATATGTTGAGGGTCATGAGTTTAAGGCGATAACGGACCATGCATCTTTGAAGTGGCTTATGACTCACACAGATTTGAGTACGCGGTTTGCTCGGTGGGTTTAGAAACTTCAGGCATACAAATTTAGCATTCATCATATACGTGGTATTTTGAGCATAGTCCCTGATACTTAATCGCGGGCCAATACTGACGTCTTGTCTGCATTAGGGATATTGGACATTGATGCAGGAGTTTTGGTGGTATAAACAAAATAATAGAAACACTTAGGCGATTTTGTTACTGCCCAAATTTAGTTGTGGATGTTAAAAATTATGTAAACAACTGCGAAATATGTTAGACAACTAAACACCCTAATTACGTTTTAAAGCCTCGGATGGGATATACTGGGGTTATGCAACGGTTTTTCTAAAAAAATGTTATTGATTTTTTGGGCCCTTATCACAGGTCCAGATCTTTGATAGGAAATTATCACGCATAGGATATACGACAGTGAAGTTTGTGATATATTCTTGTTTTTTTTAGCAAATGCAAGCGGTATCAGCTTTGTGGTTTGGAATTCTTTCCAAACTTCCAGTATGTTTTATTTTCCAATAGTTTAAACGTTATATTTCTTGTTGAGTGAATTATATATTGTAATATTACATAATTATTTAAAGTATAAGAGTGAGATATAATAAAATAAAATACTCAAATTTACAGTGATTATAACGACTATCAAAGTAAAATAAATCAGTCAAGTGTGAGTTGTCCGTACTATGTTTAGTACGCCTTTAAAAACTTGTAGCAATTAATGTATTTAAATTTAAATAAAAAGGTGTTTGAACTGCTTGACTGTAGCTTTAGCATGCAAATGGTTCCGGCTTCTATCTCGTCGGCTATCGGTAGGGTTCGGAGCTACTTATTTCCAGTACTTTATTAGCATGACTACAGATTGTATTATTTTATTTATGCATGCTATCATAGAAAGTGTATAGAAAGGAAACGGAAATACTAATTATCAAGAAAAGTGTATGGATTTATGAATTTACTTAGTTGAACAATTTCGTGTGTAGATGTTTGCACGTATTTTTCCCCACCCAACCGTAATCATGAGGTAGAAAGCAGCAATATTATTCATCCAATATTATTTCATCCCTTAAATAACTAAACTATTCGATCAACTAGTCGGAAATCAAACGAAAAACATTTAGGATTTCATTTTTAAAGTCGAATTCACAATGTTTATTAAAATTAAATTTCGTAACATTTTAATGTTTATCTTACTTTAGTTTTCAACTAACTGAAAAATTACAATCTGGAATTTGCATCAATGTAACCAAAAAAAAACTTTTTAATTTAAATAAATGACTAAATTAACGCGAAGTACAAAAATCAATAATGTATATTTCTGAAAAATAAAAAATAACAGTTCGGATATTAACATAATATAAAATTGTTATAAAAAAATGTAATATTCAGGTTTAACATAAAAATTATATAAAATAACGATTTATATTAATTTTATCCATATAAAAAAAAATTAATCTTAACTCAATTGGGGTTCGAACCAACAATGCCTTGCTCCGGAAACACACGCATGCTCTACACCACCGACGTACCGCGTAATTTTTAATAACTATGACAATTTTATTGCATTGATACGCTATTAAAATGTAATGTAAAAGTTGTTAACATACTTATAAAGAAAATGTAAAATATTTCATTCCGTTATGTTATACAATTTTTTCCATTACTTAAATTTTACCAAGTTAGAGCCAAAAGAAGTAAACTAGCAAAGCAAAATTATTAACTATAAGAAATTCATTTGAAAATAATACTAATAAAATTTAGTTTAGTTTTGTTTATTTCAATCCTTTTCTCTACTATATAATTTTTTTCTTTAATCAAAGCAAGATAATTAGTTGATTATTTTATAAAAAGCAATTAACAGAAAATAATAAAAAAAAATTATTTATCCCGACCGGGCATTGAACACACGACTTTCGGATTGCAAGACGGCGTCTCACACACTACACCATCGACGACATTACCATAACCATAGAATTTCTTGACCCGATTACTTAGTTACGAATAGCAGAATTGGAATAAAAAGAAATCATGAAAAGTAAAAATCCTGGTAAATTCTTTAATTTTGAAGATAAATATATGATCGTGGTATTCATATTTTAGGAATATCAATTTTCATTCCAATTCTGTTAATTAAATTTTCTTAGCACCTCTAGAATTTGGAATAGCAGACCATCATCACTTATTTCTTTCTATAATTTAAGAAATACAATTGCTGATGATTTACTAACTCAAATTTATTATAAATAAAATACATAAACACAACTTACAGCTTGAAATGGAATCCCTCGTCGAAAGATCTTTCGCTGGGCTTCGTGCTGATGATCGTTGCTGGCGTTTAATTATTAATTAATTTACATTTACAATTACTACGTTAGTTGAACTTTATTTGTTTGTGTTCATATGTATCTTTATCATTTTAATAAAGTAATTTATTTCTTTTTAAGTTTAAGTTGTTTTGTTTAAGTCACTTTCGATACTAATTGATCTTTACTTCTGTTCACTATGTATGATTTTTACATTCTTTTCTCTCTTTTCTACATATTGATTTTTGCACTTTAACAAATTTTTTTTTGGGATAAAAAAAGAATTAAAACCAATTACTTTTAATAAAACTTTTCTCTATAGTTGTAAATTATGCATTATGGAACATTATTATATTGATAAAATGTATGTTTAATATGATTTTTTTTTCTTTTAGAAAAATCTTAAGCTTTACCAAAATGGGTTTTTTTTTGATATTAATTGATTTTATTTTATAGGATTTAAACCACTTTTCACTGTAACTAAACTTTCGGTTTTAGTTATTTTTTTCTGCCTTTTTCTTTAAACATGTCTTGATAATGTTCATGTTCAGGACAATTTTAGATGGCGGGTTTCTGATGAGGGTTTCCCGTGCCCAAGAAAGAAGTTGAATCCACAGTATGGCTGAAACTTGTCAGATTTGTTTAACCCAAAGGTAAATTTTTCCTGGAGGTGATTTGCATTAATCTACGGTAGAAATTGTTCTTTTCTGTGAATAGAACCGCACTATGAGGAAAAATACTATTATTCACTTAATATTTAATTAATTGAAATAAAATTGAATTTTTTCTCTGGATGAAGCACTGAATAGGTTTTATCTCAGAAACGATTTTTAAGCAGTAATGGCGATCCGAAAAGAAATAATATTACATGGCTTACGCGATATTTATACCCGGATTAACACGCTAAAATTTTGGAAAACATGCGCTAATTCAGCAATTGTTTTCTTTTCCTTTTTTCAACTTATTTTCTCTTATATGACGTTATTACTAAAATGCACTGTTTAATCACAGAGTCGTATCAATCAAGTACTGACTGTTACAAAAAAATTATGTTTAAAAAGTAATTCGAATATGGTTGATTTAAGCGCCTCTACAAACCCCGCTGCCAAAATCAGGTTTTAGGCTTCAAGGGACATAAACCTGATACCGCTTAAAGGCAAGTAAATAATAGAAAAACTACAAATTATTGCCGTATATCCTTTGCGTGGTATACTCCGATATAACGTCCATTAAGGTCCTCTAGTTCATAATAGGAATTTCCAGTTCTTTTCCGAATGCGTGCCTTCACAAAAGATGGAACTAGTTTAGTGTTAAAGCCTTTTTCAAAACTACTTTGTCGAAAGTTGCCCCTGAAAACTTCTTGACCTGTTGCATAACTAACCACCCGAGATCGCAGATTATATGATTTTTCATTCCTATTCTGCTGATGCTTCATATTTTTCAAAGCCCGATGTCTAACGATGTCGAAAGAGTCTTCCTTATTGAATTTCACAGTTCTTTCGTCAATTAGTTCTCAATTCCGCAGAAGTACATATGTCTTACCATTGGTAATCATATGTTGTCCGAATGCCATGTAATAAGGAGAAGTCCCTATAGATGCATGCACTGATGATCGTAGTGAACAACAAATACTGCTGAGGTACTCATCCCAATTTCTCTGGTCGTGTTAAATATATGCCCTGATTGCCGATAGAACTGAACGATTAACGCGCTCAGATGCATTAGCCTAGGGCGAATATACAGCAGTATATATATGACTGATACCATAATTTTGCAACATTTTATTGAAGTGCATCGATTTGAATTGCGCTCCATTATCAGAAACTATTGACTCCGGCGTACCATATGTGTGGAAAAGGTCTTCTGCGAGATATTTTATAATTACATCTGCTGTAAACTTTTTAACTGCTTTCAGAAAGCAAAATTTTGAAAAATGATCAAGGACGATAAAAATACCTACATTCCCCGATTTTGATCTTGGGTATGGACCAAGAAAGTCTACGTACAGTTTTTGGAAAAATCTATTGCTATTGGTATTCTTTCCCATAGGTGGTCGTGTCACAAAGTTGGGATGTTTAGAGCCCTTGCAAGTGTCACAGGAATTGACATATTCTCGAACATCACTTACTAAATTTGGCCAAAAGTAAAACCTTCGAATGCGGTCTAACGTTTTGGTAATACCACCATGAGATGACAAGTGACTATCATGTGCCTTTTCATGTACCTCTCCAATCATATCTTTTGGTATCCAGAGTTTCCACGCCAGATCATCTTGTAGTTGCTCCCCAGAACAATGTTCCGACCGTCTGTACAAGTTACCGTCAATGATTTTCAGGTCTGGAGTCTTACTCAGACTCACTCTAACTTTGTCCAATAGGTGTAAATAGTCGATACTTTTGAACTTGTCGGATTGCAAGTCCACGAATAGTCCAGAGTCATCATCCAAAACAGACAAATTAAAACCGGTAATCTCTGACAGATCTTCAGTGTTGGTACGCGAAAGTGCATCAGGAACCACGTTTTGGCTGCCTTTCCTATGTTGGATGTTAAAATTAAATCCTTGAAGTTTCAAAGCCCATCTTGACAACCGTGAATTGAGATCAGTTTGGGACATGAGCCATTTAAGTGATGCATGATCAGTAACCACTGTGAACTCATGCCCTTCAACATAAGCTCTAAACTTTTTAATGCTCAACATTGCTGCTAAACATTCTTGTTCGGTAACCGAATAATTGCGTTGGGCTTGGTTGAGTTTCTTTGACATAAATGCAATAGGAACCTCTTCACCTTCCGCAGTCTTCTATTCCAGTATGGCTTGCATCACAATGAATGAAGAACGGTTGTGAAAAGTCAGGGCTATGCAATACTGGGGCAGTGGTCAAGATGCGCTTTAATTCTTCAAATGATTTTTGTGCCTCTTCACTCCAAACAAACTTTCTACTTGTTTTTAACAAGTCTGTTAAAGGCGCAGTTACCGCAGCGTAATTCCTAATGAACTTCCTGTACCAACCGGATACTCCAAGAAATCTTCTGATTTGTTTTACTGACCTCGGTATCGGAAATTCACGTATGGCAGTAATTTTATCCGGGTCAGTCTGTATAACACCCTTCCCCACTATATGTCCAAGATAACGGACTTCTCGCACACAAAATTTCGATTTTTCAACATTTGTGAGTCCTGCAGATCGGATTTGATCACAAACCTTACGTAAAACAGCAATATGCCTGGCAAATGTATCTGACACTATTAACAAATCGTCCAGATAGACGAACACTTCAGTTCTTAAATTCGCCGGTGTCACCTTGTCCATTAACCTTGACATGGTTTGTGGCACATTACAAAGGCCAAATGGCATGACCTTGTAATGGTACAAGGGACGTCCGGGAACAGTAAATGCCATCTTATCTTTCGACGATTTGTCAAGAGGGATTTGCCAGAACGCATCCTTAAGGTCTAAGCTTGTAATAAATTCAGCCTTTGGTAATCGACTGAGAATGGCATCAATATTCGGCAAAGGATATGCATCCTTAACGGTTACTGAATTGACCTTTCTACTATCTAGGCATAAACGAACCTTGCCTGGCTTACGAACGAGGACAATAGGAGATGACCATGCACTATCAGATTCCTCGATTACGTCATTTTCTAACATTCTATCAAGTTCCGCATAAATTAGTTTTTCCATTGCTGGGGAAACCGGAAAATGATGCTGTTTGATTGGGGTAGCTGTACCAACGTCAATAACATGTGAAATTACTTTTGTACGACCCAATCCTTCTTTCGCAAATGAGGGAAAAGAGTTAATAATGTTTTGCAATTGATGCTTCTGGGACTCTGACAAACATCGTTGTTCAGTATTGTTATTAGAAAATAAATTAAGATTAAGTTCTGACACAAGACCTGTCGGAAGTAGATTAAAGCTTCTCCAGAAATCTATGTCGAGGTACAAATTTTGAGACAGAGATGGCACAATATATAATACTATGTTCTTTCTAACGCCTCGAAAAACTATAGTGGTACGAATATATCCCGAAACACTTTGAGATTTTCCATCAGCTGTCTTGACATACGATCCTAACCTCTTGAAATCGGTCTTAGAATTTAGAAAATCTACTGCAGCTTGCGCTCCTAAACAACTAACAGAAGCTCCGGTGTCCAATAAACCCATGACCACTTTCCCAAAAATGTTTACTTCGGCGTAAGGACGAATATCACTAGGTTTATCATAAATGGAGTTCAGAAAGCCACGCCTAATAGAACTAACATTTTTCCAAAAATATTTCAACCGTTCAGTAGACCGTCTCTGTTTTCTAGTGATAGTTGATTTATTAAAAATTTTATTTCTTATTTCATTATACTCAGCTAAGCGTACATGAAATGGTTTAAAATATGTTGGTGGATGAGATGAAGATGGTAAAGGGCGAGAACTAATTTTGTTGTTATTTCTAAAAGTTAAATTTTTATTTAAAATTGGCACATCAGGTATTGGTGTAAGTTTACACGAATTAGGATCCTGCCAAGCATTTTCTGAAGACTGCGGTTTAAGCATCGACCTATTGTGAACTAAATCTAAAGTAATATTGCTGTTTCTTTCATTTTTATTATTTAAAGATAAATCTTTGTTTTTAAAAGTTATAATTGGTCGGTATTTGTACCCATTGTTCTCTTCGGTCTGCGTGCACTTTTCAGCGCACTCGATTGGAAGTTTTTTGGTGCGTTACAGTGGACACAATTTGGCTTATACGTATTGGCAGCGCCACAGCCGTAACAGAAAATGCGTCTGTCATCCAGACAATCTTGGTAAGGGAAATCGCTGAGATCTCTTCCTCACCTATGAGATCACTTTCATCTTCGATTACCTCATTTATTTGCCTACGAGGAACAAATGGTTTCAAAAGTTGGTGTCTTTTCCCTACATCCAGTAAAAAGGATTCTCGTCTACGGCAAATATCACGCAACTCGGAGACAGATTGTATCTTCCGATTAAGATTCTCATACTGAATCTCGGGCAACAAATTTCTTCGGAGAATTTCTACAAGAACCTCCTCTTGTAGAGGTTGAAAAAGACGATCAGAAATTTCCACAATAGATTCATAGAATGAATCGAAACTCTCATTATTTATTTGCTTCCTGTCTCGAATCATTTCACGAATATCAAGATCTGTGCGAGAATCTTTATATTGTGCACGCAAAACAACACAAAAATCCCTCCAAATAATTCTTCTAACTGATTGATGATACCTCCAAAACCAGTCGTTGGCTTTGGATTCAAAAAGAGCTGATAAGTGATCGCATAGAAGATCGAAGTTACCATTAAGAGTCTGCTTTGTCAAAGCTTCTACTCTGTAAATAAATTTATCTACACACATTCCTCTCGAATCCCCTGTGAATTTTACTTTCCAATTATGAATTATATGACCTACTCTATCTGGCCTAAACACAGATTCACCAAACTGAGAGTTATTTATTCTAGTTGAATTTAAATCATGATTAGAAAAATCTTGACGTGGATCTTGCTGATTATTTCCACTAAGTAAACCCAACAGTTGCTCTAGAGTCTGTTGTTCAACAGCGGGTAAAGTGTGCATTCGCGAATTCGTTTTTGAACTAGAGGCTTCAGCTCTACCCAAAACATTTTGTCTCTGGGCATTTAAACTTAATCGACTGAAACAGGCCTCCATATTGGTTTCAACCAGCTTGGTTAATTCTTGGCTTAAATATGTGAGCATCTCAGGCTGTTGTTCGTCCATAGCGGTTTTTATCACGCTTTTGATACGTTCTAATTCCCCTGATGGTGAACTGTTCGACTGCATTGACGAGTTATTATCTGACGGTTGTTCAGCTGATTGCTTAGGATCAGATTCTAAAGTACGCTGAGCTCTTGATCGAGTCACTATGGAAGGGGGTGGAAATTTTAGGTTCTGCACGGTCGTTGTTGTGGCGGTGGTAGGCACAGAAAGATTACTACCACAAAATGAACAAGTCTGATTATTTTTAGGAATTTTATGTAAACAGGATATGTGTAAAGGATGACCACATGGCGGGATATACATATATTTAGAGTCTATAATAGAATCTTTACAGTACACACATTTCGGTAAATTCATAGTGGAAACTGTTTGTACTAGCTGAGAAAATTTATTATAAAAAAATATTTTAACTATGCCTGCAGCAAAAGTAAAGCTTATTTCAAATTATACTCACACCTTTATTAAGTCTAAATTAATGAGAAATTATTAAAATTAAATGTTTATAAAAAACCTTAAACAAATAATATAGTAAATATTATTCAGAAGAAAAATTTGCTTTTCATTAAAAAAATAACTAAGGTTTTTTTTTCTGCCAATGCACGAGAAAACTACAAAAAGAATCATAAGTATATTTATTTTATTTTTAATAGCATAAAAATAATATTTGCCACAAGAAAGATTATTAGTTTTATGATTTCTGACGACGTTGTCGAATAGTTTGAAAACGTTCAACTGTAAATCAAATCCGAAACACAGATAAAAGATTTAGATAGAAAATTATATTTAGAAAGCGAAAAAGAAAGGTTGGTATTTTTCGAATTGACTTCAAAAATAATCATTTCCTAACCAATTTTTTTCCAAAAAAATACGAAGTAATAACACCGATAGTCTTTATTTGTCGGTCTGATTCTAGCTTCTTTAGTCCAGAAATTAGCTTTTCCAGAAAAATAAAACACTACGGTAAAACAGATAGTTGAAAGTATGCAATTTCGGTTAACGTCGGTTAATAGCATAATACTATAACGATAGAATTTCTTGACCCGATTACTTAGTTACGAATAGCAGAATTGGAATAAAAAGAAATCATGAAAAGTAAAAATCCTGGTAAATTCTTTAATTTTGAAGATAAATATATGATCGTGGTATTCATATTTTAGGAATATCAATTTTCATTCCAATTCTGTTAATTAAATTTTCTTAGCACCTCTAGAATTTGGAATAGCAGACCATCATCAATTATTTCTTTCTATAATTTAAGAAATACAATTGCTGATGATTTACTAACTCAAATTTATTATAAATAAAATACATAAACACAACTTACAGCTTGAAATGGAATCCCTCGTCGAAAGATCTTTCGCTGGGCTTCGTGCTGATGATCGTTGCTGGCGTTTAATTATTAATTAATTTACATATTGGTACTACGTTAGTTGAACTTTATTTGTTTGTGTTCATATGTATCTTTATCATTTTAATAAAGTAATTTATTTCTTTTTAAGTTTAAGTTGTTTTGTTTAAGTCACTTTCGATACTAATTGATCTTTACTTCTGTTCACTATGTATGATTTTTACATTCTTTTCTCTCTTTTCTACATATTGATTTTTGCACTTGTTCAGCAATTGTTTTCTTTTCCTTTTTTCCACTTAATTTCTCTTATATGACGTTATTACTAAAATGCACTGTTTAATCACAGAGTCGTATCAACGAGACAATCAAGTACTGACTATTACATAAAAATCGTGTTTAAAAAGTAATTCGAATATGGTTGATTTAAGCGCCTATACAAACTAAAGTTGTTAATTTTTTCATATCTTATGGGGCACTCTTTTTTAAAATCAAAATCATATTCGAAAAAATTGCATCGCTATTGGAACACTCTTTAAATTTTAGGAATTGTTGTTATAACGGCATAGTAATACACTTTCTATTAAAATATCAGGCCTAGCTATTGCGGCTAAAAAAATAAGGTAATGTACGTGAAAAACATGTCACTGATGGATCGCCCTTTAGTAATTAGTAATTGTTACAGCGGCCGAAGTACAACATCTACTGTAAAGAATTCAAGAGTCTACCTATTACGGTTAAAAAAATAAGGCTTTTTAAGTAAAAATTATGTCTCTGTCGGAACACCCTTAATTTTTTTTATTTGTTATAACGTCAATGGAAATTCTTCTTCTATTAATATATCAAGAGTTTACCTATTACGATTAAAAAAATAAGTCACTATACGTGAATTTTTAGTAATTTTCATATCGGCCGTGGCAACATATCTCCTCTACAAAATTTTAAGAGTCTACCTATTACGGTTCAAGAAATAAGGAGTTATACATGAGAATCACATCACTGTCGGAACACCCTTTAATTTTTATTATTAGTTATAGTTTCCATAGTAATAAACCTCCTGTAAAAACTTCAAGAGTCTGCTTATTAGCGTTCAAAACTTAGGCCATATACACGCAAAGCACGTCACTTATGAACATAGAGTTAATTACTGTCTGCAAATTTTAAGTGGTTGCCTCCTATAACTCAAGAAATAAAGACATAAAGGCAAATAACACCTCACTTTCGGAACACCCGATAAGTTTTAGTATTTATTGCTATATACAGTTATACACCTTCTGCGAAAATTTCAAGAGTCTACCTATTATGGTTCAAAACTTAGGCCTTATACATGCAAATCGCACCACTATCGGAACACCCTTTAATTTTTACATTTATTTTTTTAGACTTGTATATATAGCGAACTAAGTTTTAATTACTGATTGCATATTTTTAGTGTATTCCTCCTACAGTTCAAGAAATAAGCACATATTCGTGAATAACACCTCTCTATCGGAACACCCTATACGTTTTAGAATTTGCTACTATAGCGGCCACAGTTATACACCTGAAAAATTTCAATCGTATACCTGTTATGGTTCAAAACTTAGGCCTTATACATGCAAATCACACCACTATTTGCCAATTGACCGGCCCAAAAGGTGAAATTATGTGCTCTCAATAAATCCATTGATTGATGCGATGTGTGGGAAGTGGCGCCGTCTTGCTGAAACAAAATGTCGCCGAGATCACGAGCTTCCATTTCAGGCATCAAATGGCACGATAACGGTCGCCATTGACGGTTACGTTCGCACCGGCATCATTTTTAAAGAAATATGGACCAATGATTCCACCGGCCCACAAACCACACCAAACCATTGTTTTTTGTGGATGAAGTGGCAGCTCTTGAATCTATTCAGGTTGCTCTTCGTCCCAAGTGCGGCAATTTTGTTCGTTTACATACCCATTGAGCCAGTTAAGTGATGACAATAAAATAACTACAAACAAGTCGCCTTCGTGGTGGCGCTAAGGGAGTCGGGCGTCTAGGAGTTCTTTCCTAGAACATCTATTGTTTTTTTTTAATTCCCTGTTTTTCAGTTTATGTTATCATTTCAAGGATGAAACATATATCTCCGGTTCACCATGCGCGGCAGCTAATGTAAATGTTCAAAATTTACTTTTTTTTAATCATTACTTATTATTTCTAACTTAAAAATGTACTTATGATATTTATGGTCCCCTAAATATTATTTGTATATTTTATTAAGGCAGGAGGGCTTATTATCGATTAACAGTGCATATTATACGAATAAGATAAAAAATATATAGAAACAATCCAAAATTCGAAATCGGCACGGAGTACCAGACGCGCCCGCTAATTTGACATTTACTGCCGCGCCTGCTTAAGGATTAAACGACACAAGTCCATCAAGTTTGGGCAAGTCTGATTCGCCTATTTGTCTTGGCGAGTTCTTTTTATTAACAACTAATACAAGCTTACTTTTAATTTTTTTTAATTACCTTTATTTGTATCTTATTTTCAGAACATGGCGCCTAAAAGAAAATACGATAATAGTTATATAAAATTGGGAATTTATCTGACCGTCTGCTTGAATTCTTTGAAGGAAAATTAGATAACCTAAAAAAATTAAACTCGGGTCTAGTGATACGAGATTTCCAACATCGGAAAAATCATTAGTAGCGTCATTTGAGATTTCTAAATTAATAGCACAATCTAAAAAACCTCACACAGTCGGAGATACACTCGTGAAACCGTGTTTGATCAACCCTAAATCTTCGCAGAATGCATCAATGTCTAAAGTACTTAAGGATAAGGAGGCTAATGGAATAAGTTTCCTAAATCGTTTTGCTATTTTAGATAGCGAAACAAGTAAACCTAAAACGGCACCCAATTCCTTTAAACCACCACCAATTTATTTAAGAGAGAAAAATTCAAACGAATTAATAAATAAGTTAATTTCAGTTATTGGGGAAAACTTTTTCTATGTAATTTCTATCAAACGTGGTAACATTGATGAACTAAAATACAATTTATAGAGGAAAGCAGTTATCGTAAAGTTATCGTAAAGAGTTTTAAAGCTACAAAAAGCTATCAGCTGAAGAGTAGCAAAGGTCTACAGATTGCTATTACACCTATTTCGCGTTAAACTGGAACCTGGGGATATCAGATTGAAGAAAACCGAAACGCACCCCATTTACAATTTAAAATATCTGTTACACCGCAGGATTAGTGTAGAGGAACAAATTGCCAAGAATATCTTGCGTTGTGTGAGGCGAGTTACATTGTTCCATCCAATGCGACAAACCAAAGGATGAGTCGAAGATTAAAAAATGTAGCAGTAGAAACTACACTGCTAACCACAGAGGCTGTGCAGTATTTTCTATGCTAAGGAAGTTAACTCAGAATATAAATATTCCTGCTAGGCAGCCACAATATCGAGCAAATGCTCATTACCCTCAGTTAGCTCAACCAACAACCCAACATATTTCATACGCGGATATGTTAAAATCCAATCATACTTCAGTACACAAAGCGACACCGACAACCAATTCTACTCCAAATTTGCATCCAGAACCTAAAGAACAAACAAAACTTGGTAACTATAATCTTCTCGAAGCAAGCGTAGAGACACTAGTGCATTTGTTAAACAGTTTTATGAGCTCTATGACAAGCATGATGCAAAAAATGGTACGCATACAATCCATGATGTTGCAGGCGGTACTAAACAAACCATGAACTGTTTAAAAATATATTTCTGGAACGCAAACTGCTAACGCCAACAAAAAATGAACTCGAACACTTCCTTAAGAACCAACAAATTGATGTCGTGCTGGTTTTTGAGACTCACTTAACAACAAATAGCTTTTTTAAAATCAATTGCTATATATTATCTTACACTAAAAACCCCCGTGACAGAGCATGTGGTGGTTTAACAATACTAATAAAGGCTCGAATTAAACAATATCTACTGTGTTATTTTTGTGGACTATCTTCAAGCAATAAATATCTGCATTGAAGATTTCATCAAAACTTCGTTATTTCGTCTATTTATTCACCTCTTAGATTTCTAATATCAGGGAGTCAATATAGCGACTTCTTTAAATCACTAGGTCCCTGTTTCATTGTATCAGGCGACTATAACGCTAAACATACGTTTTGGGGATCAAGACTAATTACTCCAAAAGGTCGTGTTCTGTATGACACAAATTCAAAAATTTGTTCCTGAACGTAATATCGAGTGTACAACACGCCTATTAGCCTACTGATCGGCAAAAAGTACCTGACGTTATAGATTTTGGCACAAGCATAAATTGGTTGAAATATAAAAAATATCTCAGTACTCATCGTTCGAAAAACATCCCGCTAAGAACACCTGAAGACGTAGAGCGGAGTCATATTGATTTTGATATAAACCTTAAATCAGCTGTCCAACATGCAACAGCAACCGGATAACTAATTAGATACAACCAAATTTATTCTGTAGACGAGAGGCTCTTGGCTGAAAAAAGAAAAAATCGAAGAGAGTGGCAATCACACAGATCTCCTTAACTTAAGAACAGACTTAAAGAATGCACGAAACGGCTAAGAGAGTTACTAGAATCCTGAAGAGTAGCATTACTGAAAAACTAGACGCAATTCCTCAATCAGATTATTCATTATGGTGTGCGTATAGAAATCTTAAAAGGCCAGTTGTACATAAGCCTCCCTTGGGAACTTCGTCTGGAGGCTGGGCAAGAAATGACGCCGAAAAAGCCAATCCATTTGTTGGACATTTGAAAAAGGTTTTTACTCCAAATGCATCGACTGATATAGTTGAGTTGCCAACTTTCGAAGCTAGTGCTGCATTACCCTTAAGATTTCAATTTAGTGATATAGAAAGAGTAATAATTGATTTAAACACAGAGAAAGCTCAGGGGTTGGATAAAACTAGTAACAAGATGTTACTCGAATTGCCCCGTGTAGCCAAAAAAAATTTTTTTTTGTTTTTAATGAGTTTTGAGTACTTTCCTCCAGAATAAAAGATTTCGTAAATAACTATGATTCCTAAACCAGGAAAAGACCACACAAAGGTAGATTCATATAGGCCTTTAAGCCTTTTATCAAATATTTCAAAGCTATTTGAGAGGTTGTTAATAACTAAGCTGAACCCATTTTAGACGACAAAGGATGTATTCCAAACCATCACTGCGGCTTCAGAAAAAAAAACATAGTAATCAAAAAAAAAGGTTAGTCAACGTAGTTAAGAAGACCTTTGAAGAAAGAAAATTCTGCTCTGCGCTTTTTATCGACGTTTACCTCAAGCATTCGATAAGGTATGGCATGATGGCCTAATTTACAAGTTAAAACTGAATTTTCCTGTAAACTTATATAAGCTGTTAGATAATTATTTAACCGATCGAAAATTCATTGTGAAAGAAGGAAATTGTAATTTTGTATTTACAAAAGTACCGAAGTAGCATCACGATATTTTCAAGACCACATATTAAATTTAGAAAAATGGTTGTAGAAATGGAGAATAAAGGTTAATTAACAAAAATGTTCTTATATCACTTTCACACTGCATAGGGAATCGTGCCCCCCTATTCGTATAAATAAGCAAACAATACCTCAGCTTTCAGACGTAAAATATCTTGATCGGCGCCTTACTTGGAAACGCCACATAGAATCAAAGTTAACACAAATGAAGCTAAAAGCCGTCCAACGAAACTGGCTTATTGGCAGAAATTCTACGCTCGCTTCAGATTGCAAACTATTTTTGTACATGTCATTCTAAAACCAATTTGGTGTTATGGCATTCAATTATTGGGCACTGCCTCAGCTAACAATATAGAAAAAATCCCAAGGCGCCTAAATAAGATTCTACGTACGATAACATCTGCTCCTTGGTATATAAAAAAACTTAACATCCACAAAGATCAAAACGTGTCATCAGTTAAAGCAGAAATAGCGAAATATACAGTTACGTATTTAACGAAGCTTGGAACATCCAAATCCGCTGGCCCGCAATACACTAAATTAAAGTGGGTACATTCGTCTAAGAAGGAGGTACATTGCTTCTCTCGCCCAAACGTCAGAGGGATGACCCGCAAATGATAGCAGCAACCGTGAAACGTAATTTTTTTTTTGTCTAGCACTGGCTGGACTTATATTTATTTTTATTTTAGATTTAAGATATGAGTAATTATTGTTAGTTCATATTTATTGAAGATACAATAAATGAAATATGTATATATATATTTTTTCCCAAATACTTGGAAAGCCTCGTATATTATTCCGTATTTTAAATCTGGCAATAAATCTGACATCTCAAATTACAGGGGTATTGCCAAATTAAGCACAATACCTAAACTATTTGAAAAACTAATAACTGATAATTTATGTCACCATGTATCGTCCTTATTATCTCCGTTTCAACATGGCTTCAGAAAAGGTCACTCAACTATTACAAATCTATTGCAATTTACTAGTTTAATCAATCGTGGTTTTGTTCAACATAAACAAACTGACGTAATTTATACTGACTTCAGCAAAGCCTTTGATAAGGTTAACCATAAACTCCTGCTGGAAAAGCTTCACTATATAGGTTTTTCCCAAAACTGCTTAAATTGGATAAAATCATATCTAACTGATAGAATACAAAATGTGCTTTACAAAAATGTGACATCGAAATCAATTGCAGTTGCATCGGGTGTTCCACAGGGAAGTCATTCACCGAAAATAATAAAACATTCTTATATTCTAATGTATGCGGATGATGTTAAAATATTCTACAGTCATAACAACTATGCAGATCAGTCAATCCCACAAAAAGACTAGGATTCTCTTCATTCCTGGTGTAACCTTAATTTAATGAAGTTAAATTTTAATAAGTGTAAACATATGTGCTTTTTTCGAAGACGTAATATAAACACCAAATATGTCTTAGGTGGTCATGAGTAAGTAAACGTTTTTTCTGACCTTGGAATTTTGCTGGACGCTAAACTTAACTTCATACAACATATTACCTTAACTGTAAATAAAGCGCGAGGCCTTCTTGGATTCATCAAACGTTGGGCGAAGGAATTTGAGGATCCATACATTACAAAACAATTATACATATACTTGTTCGCCCAGTTCTGGAATATGGTGCAATAATATGGGATCCAATGTATAAAATACATATTGACAGGGTTGAATCTGTGCAAAAACAATTTCTTCTATTCTGCCTTCGTGGGTTACGGTGGAATCCATCAAATCTTCCGTCTTATACAGCTAGACTTGGGCTTATTAAACTGCCATCGCTAAAAAGTCGCAGAGTAATGCTAAACGTGATGTTTGTGCTAAACGTAATAAATGGCCATATCCGCTCCGATTTCTTTATTAAAAACATTTACTTTAAAGTTCCACATCGTCCAACACGTCGCTATCATCCCCTCTCAATTAAAGTATTTAAAACAAACTATGCAAATTTTGATCCGCTCCTAAGATGCTGCACTGATTTCAATAGTATTTATTATTGTATTGATTTTTCTGTCAGTAATAATGTAATTAAGCGAAATATAATGTTTGCCTTGAATAATTAAATATATGTTTGTAAATTTGTAGATTATATTAATTGTCTGTAAGGATTGTAATCCATAGACTTAACTAAAATAATAAATAAATAAATAAATAAATAAATAAATAAATAAATAAATAATGTACTGCCTCTCATTTTTTTAGTCGAATATAACCAGGTTCATTCAGAATGCTATGCGCCAAAGGATTTGGATGAGTTTCAAGCATCTGTAAATACGTTACTGTATGTTTCGCTATTTTTGATTTAACTGTTTAGATCTTTGTGGACAATCGAGTTTTTTATATACTAGGGAGCAACTGTTATCATCCGTAGAATCTTATTTTGGCGCCTTTGAATTTTTTTAGCATAGCTAGCTGAGGCACTACCCCATAATAGAACCCCATACATCCAAATTTGTTTGAGAATCGACTTGTGCAGTCGAAGTGTGCTGGTAGAGTCAATAAGCCAGACTGCTTTTAACTTAATTTGTGTTACCTTGGCTTTTATGTCGCTTTTCCAAGTAAGGCGCCGATCAAGATGTATACCGAGCTATTTGATGTCTGAAAGCTGAGGTATCATTTGGTTATTTCTGTGAATGGTCATGTGTCCCTACGCAGTGCGAAAGTTATATGAGTGCACTTTTATTCATTCACCTTTATTCTCCATTTCTTCAACCATTTTTTCCAAATTTAGTATTAGGTCTCGTTAATGTTGTGAAGCTACTTGGACGCTTTCATGAGTACTTAAACAAGCTGTGTCATCAGCAAATGTTGATGTATGCACTTGATTGTTGGTTGGCATATCGGATGTGGAAGTTCGGCTTCAATAAGTAGGATACCAAAGCAGACCACTAACTTCATGGATGCCTTTTCGACCCCCTTCGTTCCGCAATGTTGTCTGGTATCCGACTGGAACTTTACGAATACTTTACTTTCATTGAGGCTCGCTGTCACTTGCCACTTATTCTCGATTGTAGTGATTTCAGACTGGCGACTGATACATGTCGACATTCTTCCTCATCTCACAGTCTATGGTAATTGCTAACATTTGTTTAACACTAGGTCTCCACAGCATCTCCATTTTTTTTTTTCAATTTTATTTATTGAATCTTCAAATATAATTGAACTAACAATAAGTATTCACATCTTAAAGCTAAATTATACTTAATTAAGTCCAGCCAATGCGGGGCTCAAATTTATTTTCCGGTTGATGTCATCATTTTGGATCTCAAGTTTTTCCAAAAAAGGTAATATCCCCCCTTAGTCGAATTTAGCCGCGTCAGTTAAGATGTTACGAGCCAGCGGGTTAGAATATGTTTCGAGCTTTTTTAAATATGTTAATGCATGTTTCGCGTTTTCTGCTTCAATCAATGGCACGTTTAAATCTTTGTGGATGTTAGAGTTTTTAATATACTAAGGAGCGCCTGCAATAAAACTTAAAATTATATTTTGCCGCCTTTGAATTTTTTCCAAGTTTGAAGCTGAGGCAGTGCCCATAACTGAATCCCATAACGTCATATTGGTTTGGGATTCGAATTGCAAAGCAAAAGTTTGCAATCTAAGCTGAAAGTAAAGTTTCTGCCAATAAGCCAGATAAGTTGGGCTGCTTGCAACTTCATTTGTGTTAGCTTTGATTCTATATGGCTTTTCCATGTAAGGCGCCGATCAAGATGTATACCGAGGTATTTGACTTCAGAAACTTGAGGTATCAGTTGATTATTAATACGAATAGGAGGGCATGAGTCTCTACGCAGTGTGAACGTAATATGACTACATTTTTGTTCTTTCACTTTTATTCTCCATTTCTTCAACCATTTTTCTAAATTAAATATGTGGTCTCGTAAATAACGTGTTGCTATTTGGGGACTGTCGTTGATTCTTAAAAAGCTGTATCATCAGCAAATGTCGATGTGTGGATTCGGTTGCTATTTGGCATAACCGAAGTATACAATAAATATAAAATGGGTCCCAATATATTACCTTGGGGTACTCCAGCGACAATAGACTGTGGTGAACTTAAAAATTCTCCTTCTTTCAGTATAAAATGCGATTAGTTAAATAACTTTCTAGCAAGTTATAGAAATTTTTAAGCAAATTTAGCTTTAACTTATATATTAAGCCCTTATTCCATACTTTGTCGAACGCTTGAAACACGTCTATGAAAAGGGCTAAACAATATTTTCTTTTCTCAAAGGTCTTTTTGACTACGTTTACTAATCTGTGTGTTTGTTCGATTGTACTGTGTAGTTTTCTGAATTCAAATTGATGATTTGGAATACATCCCATCTCGCTTAGAATTGGGTTTAACTTAGAAATTAAAATCTTTTCGAATAGTTTTGACATGTTTGATAAAAGGGTCTGTATGATTCTACTTTTGTGTGACCTTTTCCCGGCTTAGAAATCATAGTTATTAAAGAAATCTTCCAATCTGATGAAAAGTACTCAAGACGACAAATGGCATTAAATATATAAAGAATTATTTTTAGTGCTATACTAGGCAGCTCAATTAGCATCTTATTGATCGTTTTATCAAAACCAGGCGTTTTCTTTGTGTTTAAATCAGTTATTGCCCTTTCAATATTCCGAAGCTCAAGCCTTAAGGTGACTGCAGGACTAACATCGACAGGTGGTAGCTCAGCTATATTAGTCGAGTCATTTGAAATAAACACGTTTATTTAAATGGCCAACAAATAGATTAACTTTTTCGGTTAATTTCTTGTCCAACCCCCACAGGAAGTTCGCAAGGGAGGATAGCGTATGGTCGTTTAAGTTTCTACATGCACGCCACAATGAATAATGTGATTGTGAAGTTGTGTTTTGGCTGACCTTCGCAAGAAACATTGCATTAGTTTTTCAAGAGTTACACCGATTCCTAAACGTATTTCTGAAATAGGATAATACTGAGGACAGTTTAGTCTATGATGGCGGTGACGTGGAGGAATTTAGTTAAGTTTGTTGGAATTGTCAAAAGCCTGGCCATAGGTATCGTCTGTCAGTCTGTACAGTCTTCTGCTATGTGGAAAAGTTGATACATACAAACCAAACTGTAGCAATTGCCAGTAAAAAAATAGAAAAAAATGGAAAAGAAGTTAATGTAAATCAAAAACCAGATAATATTAATACTACAAAATTAGAACACGGTAGCATTCTTACCGCAAATAGTACCCTATTGATACCACCAGCTTTAAACACCCCAAGGATAATTTAAAGTTCTAATATCCCTTCTGCATTTAAACCCTACCATATCAGATTAAGCGAATTCCGACTCGAAACCGAGTATTTAACAAATGTTCTAAGCCCACAAGATCGTAGCTGCTTATGCGGAGCTTTCGGCATAAAGTCAAGTGCTAAGGAGGGGCTTAGTTAAATTTCTCTTTTGAGTCATGTTATTGACACTGGCGGTGCAAAGCCTACTAAACAACGACATTTTACCGTTTCTCCGATAGGATGCTTGGTCTGGGAGTGATTGAGGAGTTAAATAGTCCATGGTCTTCACCTGTGGTTTTGCATAGGAAATCTGGGAAGAATAGGTTATGTTTAGATAGCCGTAAGTTAAATACAGTAACCGTAGGCGATGTGTACCCACTTCCACAAATTGACGGTATGCTAAGTAGACTACCAAAAGCCGAGTATATAACAAGCTTAGACCTAAAGGATGCTTTTTGGCAGATTTCGTCAGAGCTGGGGAGAAAACAGCATTTACTGTTCCTGGGAAACCGTTATATCATTATACGGTGATGCCTTTGTGGGCTATTAGGCCTTATGGATAAAGTGATACCACCAGATCTTATGACGGAAGTGTTTGTTCATCTAGATGATCTTCTATGGCAACGAAATACCATAAATGTGGAAAAAATTAACTTTTGTGTTAAAGAAGTGAGTTACTTAGGTCATTTGATCCTATAAACTGACCCGAAGAAAGTGTACGCCATAACTGATTGCCCAGTTACGCGATCTGGGTTGGGAATGACTGGGTGGTACCGAAAATTGATCAGGGATTACTACGCCTATTACTGATTTGTTGAAAGTTAGGAGGAGTTTTTTATGCGCCAATGGGCCCGAAAAGCCTTTTATGAAGTTTTAAAATCTTGTTTGATTACCTCGTTTTACAAAAACAAACATTTTTTGTGTTTTGGTCCAGAAGGACGCGGAGGGTGATGAGATTCCTGGGGCATTTATATACAAAAAAACTAAACCAAGCCCAACGCAACTATTCGATGATCGAACAGGAATGCTTAGCAGCTTTGCTAAGTATAAAAAATATGTTGAGGGTCATGAGTTTAAGGCGATAACGGACCATGCATATTTGAAGTGGCTTATGACTCACACAGATTTGAGTACGCGGTTTGCTCGGTGGGTTTAGAAACTTCAGGCATACAAATTTAGCATTCATCATATACGTGGTATTTTGAACATAGTCCCTGATACTGAATCGCGGGCCAATACTGACGTCTTGTCTGCATTAGGGATATTGGACATTGATGCAGGAGTTTTGGTGGTATAAACAAAATAATAGAAACACTTAGGCGATTTTGTTACTGCCCAAATTTAGTTGTGGATGTTAAAAATTATGTAAACAACTGCGAAATATGTTAGACAACTAAACACCCTAATTACGTTTTAAAGCCTCGGATGGGATATACTGGGGTTATGCAACGGTTTTTCTAAAAAAATGTTATTGATTTTTTGGGCCCTTATCACAGGTCAAGATCTTTGATAGGAAATTATCACGCATAGGATATACGACAGTGAAGTTTGTGATATATTCTTGTTTTTTTAGCAAATGCAAGCGGTATCAGCTTTGTGGTTTGGAATTCTTTCCAAACTTCCAGTATGTTTTATTTTCCAATAGTTTAAACGTTATATTTCTTGTTGAGTGAATTATATATTGTAATATTACATAATTATTTAAAGTATAAGAGTGAGAGATAATAAAATAAAATACTCAAATTTACAGTGATTATAACGACTATCAAAGTAAAATAAATCAGTCAAGTGTGAGTTGTCCGTACTATGTTTAGTACGCCTTTAAAAACTAAAGTTGTTAATTTTTTCATATCTTATGGGGCACCCTTTTTTAAAATCAAAATCATATTCGAAAAAATTGCATCGCTATTGGAACACTCTTTAAATTTTAGGAATTGTTGTTATAACGGCATAGTAATACACTTTCTATTAAATATCAGGCCTAGCTATTGCGGTTAAAAAAATAAGGTAATGTACGTGAAAAACATGTCACTGATGGATCGCCCTTTAGTAATTAGTAATTGTTACAGCGGCCGAAGTACAACATCTACTGTAAACAATTCAAGAGTCTACCTATTACGGTTAAAAAAATAAGGCTTTTTAAGTAAAAATAATGTCTCTGTCGGAACACCCTTTAATTTTTTTATTTGTTATAACGTCAATGGAAATTCTTCTTCTATTAATATATCAAGAGTTTACCTATTACGATTAAAAAAATAAGTCACTATACGTGAATTTTTAGTAATTTTCATATCGGCCGTGGCAACATATCACCTCTACAAAATTTTAAGAGTCTACCTATTACGGTTCAAGAAATAAGGAGTTATACATGAGAATCACATCACTGTCGGAACACCCTTTAATTTTTATTATTAGTTATAGTTTCCATAGTAATAAACCTCCTGTAAAAACTTCAAGAGTCTGCTTATTAGCGTTCAAAACTTAGGCCATATACACGCAAAGCACGTCACTTATGAACATAGAGTTAATTACTGTCTGCAAATTTTAAGTGGTTGCCTCCTATAACTCAAGAAATAAAGACATAAAGGCAAATAACACCTCACTTTCGGAACACCCGATAAGTTTTAGTATTTATTGCCATATACAGTTATACACCTTCTGCGAAAATTTCAAGAGTCTACCTATTATGGTTCAAAACTTAGGCCGTATACATGCAAATCGCACCACTATCGGAACACCCTTTAATTTTTACGTTTATTTTTTTAGACTTGTATATATAGCGAACTAAGTTTTAATTACTGATTGCATATTTTTAGTGTATTCCTCCTACAGTTCAAGAAATAAGCACATATTCGTGAATAACACCTCTCTATCGGAACACCCTATACGTTTTAGAATTTGCTACTATAGCGGCCACAGTTATACACCTGAAAAATTTCAATCGTATACCTGTTATGGTTCAAAACTTAGGCCTTATACATGCAAATCACACCACTATTTGCCAATTGACCGGCCCAAAAGGTGAAATTATGTGCTCTCAATAAATCCATTGATTGATGCGATGTGTGGGAAGTGGCGCCGTCTTGCTGAAACAAAATGTCGCCGAGATCACGAGCTTCCATTTCAGGCATCAAATGGCACGATAACGGTCGCCATTGACGGTTACGTTCGCACCGGCATCATTTTTAAAGAAATATGGACCAATGATTCCACCGGCCCACAAACCACACCAAACCATTGTTTTTTGTGGATGAAGTGGCAGCTCTTGAATCTATTCAGGTTGCTCTTCGTCCCAAGTGCGGCAATTTTGTTCGTTTACATACCCATTGAGCCAGTTAAGTGATGACAATAAAATAACTACAAACAAGTCGCCTTCTGAACACAGTGTTACCAAAACTAATATGGATATTTTAGAAAAACCCAAGACGCAAGTGGGAATGGACAGATACATAACTGTTTTGAAATGAGATCGAAGCCCTAAATCTTCGCAGATTGCACCAATGTCTAACGTACTTAAGGATTAGGAGGCTAACGGAATAAGTTCCCAAAATCGATTTGCTATTTTAGATAGCGAAACAAATAAACCTAAAACAGCACCCAAGTCGTTTAAACCACCACCAATTTATTTAAGGTAGAAAAATTCGAATGACTTAATAAATAAGTTAATTTCAGTTATTGGGAAAAACTGATTTTATGTAATGCCTATCAAGTGTGGTAACATTGATGAAACTAAAAATCAATTTATAGATGAAGGCAGTTATCGTAAAACAGTAAAGGAGTTTGAAAGCTGCAAAAATAACTTTTATACCTAACAGCTGAAGAGTAGCGAAGGCCAACAGGTAGTTATCAAAGGTGTAGATTCATATGTTGATCCAGTTGAAATAAGAGATGGTCTCCAAAAAGGGGAATTTAAGGTTAAAAGTGTAGACAATCTCAGAAGAGCGTGTCCCTCAACCTCTATTTCGCGTTGAACAGGAATCTGGTGATATTAGATTGAAGAAGAACGAAACGCACCTCATTTACAATTAAAAATATCTGTTACACCGCAGGATATGTGTAGAGGAACCACATAAGCGATCAGGACCCGTCCAGTGCTTAAATTGCCAAAAATACGGTCATACAAGGGCTTACTACAAGTTGCCTCCGGTTTGCGTTGTGTGTGCCGATCTACATTGTTCCGCCCAATGCGACAAACCAAAGTATGATTTGAAGGTTAAAAAATTTAGCAATTGCTATGGCAACATAGTAGGTATATTGTTTATAAACTAAAACTACTGTGGACATTATTTCAAAAATAAAAATTGTTATTTAAGCCAAACATGATCATATTATAGTACCTGAACTTATCCTTTTATGTTTTTCGTTTTTTCTATTCGTTTTTATTTTTACAAGATTTTATTTAGTTTCAATTTGTCCCGATGTTTGTCTGTAATCAAATCTTGTAAGTTTTTGATCCACTTTCCGGTTACCGATTGAGCTGAAATTTTGAATACATGTGTAAATCAGATAAAAATGACATGGAGTTGTTCTGATGATGGACCGGAAGGTGGTTATAGGATATCAGTAATTAAACGCGTAGCGGCACTCAGTGCCGGATTATGATTCCCGAAACTCGTGGTGGCGCTAAGGGTGTCGCAGGGAGTCGGGCGTCTAGGAGTTCTTTCCTAGAACATCTATTGTTTTTTTTTTAATTCACTGTTTTTCAGTTTATATTATCATTTCAAGGATGAAACATATATCTCCGGTTCACCATACGCGGCAGCTAATGTAAATGTTCAAAATTTACTTTTTTTTAATCATTACTTATTATTTCTAACTTAAAAATGTACTTATGATATTTATGGTCCCCTAAATATTATTTGTATATTTTATTAAGGCAGGAGGGCTTATTATCGATTAACAGTGCATATTATACGAATAAGATAAAAAATATATAGAAACAATCCAAAATTCGAAATCGGCACGGAGTACCGGACGCGCCCGCTAATTTGACATTTACTGCCGCTCCTGCTTAAGGATTAAACGACACAAGTCCATCAAGTTTGGGCAAGTCTGATTCGCCTATTTGTCTTGGCGAGTTCTTTTTATTAACAACTAATACAAGCTTACTTTTAATTTTTTTTAATTACCTTTATTTGTATCTTATTTTCAGAACATGGCGCCTAAAAGAAAATACGATAATAGTTATATAAAATTGGGAATTTATCTGACCGTCTGCTAGAATTCTTTGAAGGAAAATTAGATAACCTAAAAAAATTAAACTCGGGTCTAGTGATACGAGATTTCCAACATCGGAAAAATCATTAGTAGCGTCATTTGAGATTTCTAAATTAATAGCACAATGTAAAAAACCTCACACAGTCGGAGATACACTCGTGAAACCGTGTTTGTTCAACCCTAAATCTTCGCAGAATGCATCAATGTCTAAAGTACTTAAGGATAAGGAGGCTAATGGAATAAGTTTCCTAAATCGTTTTGCTATTTTAGATAGCGAAACAAGTAAACCTAAAACGGCACCCAAGTCCTTTAAACCACCACCAATTTATTTAAGAGAGAAAAATTCAAACGAATTAATAAATAAGTTAATTTCAGTTATTGGGGAAAACTTTTTCTATGTAATTTCTATCAAACGTGGTAACATTGATGAACTAAAATACAATTTATAGAGGAAAGCAGTTATCGTAAAGTTATCGTAAAGAGTTTTAAAGCTGCAAAAAGCTATCAGCTGAAGAGTAGCAAAGGTCTACAGATTGCTATTACACCTATTTCGCGTTAAACTGGAACCTGGGGATATCAGATTGAAGAAAACCGAAACGCACCCCATTTACAATTTAAAATATCTGTTACACCGCAGGATTAGTGTAGAGGAACAAATTGCCAAGAATATCTTGCGTTGTGTGAGGCGAGTTACATTGTTCCATCCAATGCGACAAACCAAAGGATGAGTCGAAGATTAAAAAATGTAGCAGTAGAAACCACACTGCTAACCACAGAGGCTGTGCAGTATTTTCTATGCTAAGGAAGTTAACTCAGAATATAAATATTCCTGCTAGGCAGCCACAATATCGAGCAAATGCTCATTACCCTCAGTTAGCTCAACCAACAACCCAACATATTTCATACGCGGATATGTTAAAATCCAATCATACTTCAGTATACAAAGCGACACCGACAACCAATTCTACTCCAAATTTGCATCCAGAACCTAAAGAACAAACAAAACTTGGTAACTATAATCTTCTCGAAGCAAGCGTAGAGACACTAGTGCATTTGTTAAACAGTTTTATGAGCTCTATGACAAGCATGATGCAAAAAATGGTACGCATACAATCCATGATGTTGCAGGCGGTACTAAACAAACCATGAACTGTTTAAAAATATATTTCTGGAACGCAAACTGCTAACGCCAACAAAAAATGAACTCGAACACTTCCTTAAGAACCAACAAATTGATGTCGTGCTGGTTTTTGAGACTCACTTAACAACAAATAGCTTTTTTAAAATCAATTGCTATATATTATATTACACTAAAAACCCCCGTGACAGAGCATGTGGTGGTTTAACAATACTAATAAAGGCTCGAATTAAACAATATGTACTGTGTCATTTTTGTGGACTATCTTCAAGCAATAAATATCTGCATTGAAGATTTCATCAAAACTTCGTTATTTCGTCTATTTATTCACCTCTTAGATTTCTAATATCAGGGAGTCAATATAGCGACTTCTTTAAATCACTAGGTCCCTGTTTCATTGTATCAGGCGACTATAACGCTAAACATACGTTTTGGGGATCAAGACTAATTACTCCAAAAGGTCGTGTTCTGTATGACACAAATTCAAAAATTTGTTCCTGAACGTAATATCGAGTGTACAACACGCCTATTAGCCTACTGATCGGCAAAAAGTACCTGACGTTATAGATTTTGGCACAAGCATAAATTGGTTGAAATATAAAAAATATCTCAGTACTCATCGTTCGAAAAACATCCCGCTAAGAACACCTGAAGACGTAGAGCGGAGTCATATTGATTTTGATATAAACCTTAAATCAGCTGTCCAACATGCAACAGCAACCGGATAACTAATTAGATACAACCAAATTTATTCTGTAGACGAGATGCTCTTGGCTGAAAAAAAAAATCGAAGAGAGTGGCAATCACACAGATCTCCTTAACTTAAGAACAGACTTAAAGAATGCACGAAACGGCTAAGAGAGTTACTAGAATCCTGAAGAGTAGCATTACTGAAAAACTAGACGCAAATCCTCAATCAGATTATTCATTATGGTGTGCGTATAGAAATCTTAAAAGGCCAGTTGTACATAAGCCTCCCTTGGGAACTTCGTCTGGAGGCTGGGCAAGAAATGACGCCGAAAAAGCCAATCCATTTGTTGGACATTTGAAAAAGGTTTTTACTCCAAATGCATCGACTGATATAGTTGAGTTGCCAACTTTCGAAGCTAGTGCTGCATTACCCTTAAGATTTCAATTTAGTGATATAGAAAGAGTAATAATTGATTTAAACACAGAGAAAGCTCAGGGGTTGGATAAAACTAGTAACAAGATGTTACTCGAATTGCCCCGTGTAGCCAAAAAAAATTTTTTTTTGTTTTTAATGAGTTTTGAGTACTTTCCTCCAGAATAAAAGATTTCGTAAATAACTATGATTCCTAAACCAGGAAAAGACCACACAAAGGTAGATTCATATAGGCCTTTAAGCCTTTTATCAAATATTTCAAAGCTATTTGAGAGGTTGTTAATAACTAAGCTGAACCCATTTTAGACGACAAAGGATGTATTCCAAACCATCACTGCGGCTTCAGAAAAAAAACATAGTTATCAAAAAAAAGAGGTTAGTCAACGTAGTTAAGAAGACCTTTGAAGAAAGAAAATTCTGCTCTGCGCTTTTTATCGACGTTTACCTCAAGCATTCGATAAGGTATGGCATGATGGCCTAATTTACAAGTTAAAACTGAATTTTCCTGTAAACTTATATAAGCTGTTAGATAATTATTTAACCGATCGAAAATTCATTGTGAAAGAAGGAAATTGTAATTTTGTATTTACAAAAGTACCGAAGTAGCATCACGATATTTTCAAGACCACATATTAAATTTAGAAAAATGGTTGTAGAAATGGAGAATAAAGGTTAATTAACAAAAATGTTCTTATATCACTTTCACACTGCATAGGGAATCGTGCCCCCCTATTCGTATAAATAAGCAAACAATACCTCAGCTTTCAGACGTAAAATATCTTGATCGGCGCCTTACTTGGAAACGCCACATAGAATCAAAGTTAACACAAATGAAGCTAAAAGCCGTCCAACGAAACTGGCTTATTGGCAGAAATTCTACGCTCGCTTCAGATTGCAAACTATTGTTGTACATGTCATTCTAAAACCAATTTGGTGTTATGGCATTCAATTATTGGGCACTGCCTCAGCTAACAATATAGAAAAAATCCCAAGGCGCCTAAATAAGATTCTACGTACGATAACATCTGCTCCTTGGTATATAAAAAAACTTAACATCCACAAAGATCAAAACGTGTCATCAGTTAAAGCAGAAATAGCGAAATATACAGTTACGTATTTAACGAAGCTTGGAACATCCAAATCCGCTGGCCCGCAATACACTAAATTAAAGTGGGTACATTCGTCTAAGAAGGAGGTACATTGCTTCTCTCGCCCAAACGTCAGAGGGATGACCCGCAAATGATAGCAGCAACCGTGAAACGTAATTTTTTTTTTGTCTAGCACTGGCTGGACTTATATTTATTTTTATTTTAGATTTAAGATATGAGTAATTATTGTTAGTTCATATTTATTGAAGATACAATAAATGAAATATGTATATATATATTTTTTCCCAAATACTTGGAAAGCCTCGTATATTATTCCGTATTTTAAATCTGGCAATAAATCTGACATCTCAAATTACAGGGGTATTGCCAAATTAAGCACAATACCTAAACTATTTGAAAAACTAATAACTGATAATTTATGTCACCATGTATCGTCCTTATTATCTCCGTTTCAACATGGCTTCAGAAAAGGTCACTCAACTATTACAAATCTATTGCAATTTACTAGTTTAATCAATCGTGGTTTTGTTCAACATAAACAAACTGACGTAATTTATACTGACTTCAGCAAAGCCTTTGATAAGGTTAACCATAAACTCCTGCTGGAAAAGCTTCACTGTATAGGTTTTTCCCAAAACTGCTTAAATTGGATAAAATCATATCTAACTGATAGAATACAAAATGTGCTTTACAAAAATGTGACATCGAAATCAATTGCAGTTGCATCGGGTGTTCCACAGGGAAGTCATTCACCGAAAATAATAAAACATTCTTATATTCTAATGTATGCGGATGATGTTAAAATATTCTACAGTCATAACAACTATGCAGATCAGTCAATCCCACAAAAAGACTAGGATTCTCTTCATTCCTGGTGTAACCTTAATTTAATGAAGTTAAATTTTAATAAGTGTAAACATATGTGCTTTTTTCGAAGACGTAATATAAACACCAAATATCTCTTAGGTGGTCATGAGTAAGTAAACGTTTTTTCTGACCTTGGAATTTTGCTGGACGCTAAACTTAACTTCATACAACATATTACCTTAACTGTAAATAAAGCGCGAGGCCTTCTTGGATTCATCAAACGTTGGGCGAAGGAATTTGAGGATCCATACATTACAAAACAATTATACATATACTTGTTCGCCCAGTTCTGGAATATGGTTCAATAATATGGGATCCAATGTCTAAAATACATATTGACAGGGTTGAATCTGTGCAAAAACAATTTCTTCTATTCTGCCTTCGTGGGTTACGGTGGAATCCATCAAATCTTCCGTCTTATACAGCTA
This sequence comes from Phasia obesa, assembly GCA_949628195.1. Taxonomy (NCBI): domain Eukaryota; kingdom Metazoa; phylum Arthropoda; class Insecta; order Diptera; family Tachinidae; genus Phasia; species Phasia obesa. The sequence continues at coordinate 55,653,531 of OX451219.1, read as the reverse complement.
GACTTGGGCTTATTAAACTGCCATCGCTAAAAAGTCGCAGAGTAATGCTAAACGTGATGTTTGTGCTAAACGTAATAAATGGCCATATCCGCTCCGATTTCTTTATTAAAAACATTTACTTTAAAGTTCCACATCGTACAACACGTCGCTATCATCCCCTCTCAATTAAAGTATTTAAAACAAACTATGCAAATTTTGATCCGCTCCTAAGATGCTGCACTGATTTCAATAGTATTTATTATTGTATTGATTTTTCTGTCAGTAATAATGTAATTAAGCGAAATATAATGTTTGCCTTGAGTAATTAAAATATATGTCCTATGTTTGTAAATTTGTAGATTATATTAATTGTCTGTAAGGATTGTAATCCATAGACTTAACTAAAATAATAAATAAATAAATAAATAAATAAATAATGTACAGCCTCTCATTTTTTTAGTCGAATATAACCAGGTTCATTCAGAATGCTATGCGCCAAAGGATTTGGATGAGTTTCAAGCATCTGTAAATACGTTACTGTATGTTTCGCTATTTTTGATTTAACTGTTTAGATCTTTGTGGACAATCGAATTTTTTATATACTAAGGAGCAACTGTTATCATCCGTAGAATCTTATTTTGGCGCCTTTGAATTTTTTTAGCATAGCTAGCTGAGGCACTACCCCATAATAGAACCCCATACATCCAAATTTGTTTGAGAATCGACTTGTGCAGTCGAAGTGTGCTGGTAGAGTCAATAAGCCAGACTGCTTTTAACTTAATTTGTGTTACCTTGGCTTTTATGTCGCTTTTCCAAGTAAGGCGCCGATCAAGATGTATACCGAGCTATTTGATGTCTGAAAGCTGAGGTATCATTTGGTTATTTCTGTGAATGGTCATGTGTCCCTACGCAGTGCGAAAGTTATATGAGTGCACTTTTATTCATTCACCTTTATTCTCCATTTCTTCAACCATTTTTTCCAAATTTAGTATGAGGTCTTGTTAATGTTGTGAAGCTACTTGGACGCTTTCATGAGTACTTAAACAAGCTGTGTCTTCAGCAAATGTTGATGTATGCACTTGATTGTTGGTTGGCATATCGGATGTGGAAGTTCGGCTTCAATAAGTAGGATACCAAAGCAGACCACTAACTTCATGGATGCCTTTTCGACCCCCTTCGTTCCGCAATGTTGTCTGGTATCTGACTGGAACTTTACGAATACTTTACTTTCATTGAGGCTCGCTGTCACTTGCCACTTATTCTCGATTGTAGTGATTTCAGACTGGCGACTGATACATGTCGACATTCTTCCTCATCTCACAGTCTATGGTAATTGCTAACATTTGTTTAACACTAGGTCTCCACAGCATCTCCATTTTTTTTTCAAATTTATTTATTGAATCTTCAAATATAATTGAACTAACAATAAGTATTCACATCTTAAAGCTAAATTATACTTAATTAAGTCAGGCCAATGCGGGGCTAAAATTTATTTTCCGGTTGATGTCATCATTTTGGATCTCAGGTTTTTCCAAATAAGGTAATATCCCCCCTTAGTCGAATGTAGCCGCGTCAGTTAAGATGTTACGAGCCAGAAGGTTAGAATATGTTTCGAGCTTTTTTAAATATGTTAATCCATGTTTCGCGTTTTCTGCTTCAATCAATGGCACGTTTAAATCTTTGTGGATGTTAGAGTTTTTAATATACCAAGGAGCGCCTGTAATCAAACTTATAATTCTATTTTGCCGCCTTTGAATTTTTATCAAGTTTGAAGCTGAGGCAGTGCCCATAACTGAATCCCATAACGCCATATTGGTTTGGGGATCGAATTGTAAAGCAAAAGTTTGCAATCTAAGCTGAAAGTAGAGATTCTGCCAATAAGCCAGTTAAGTTGGGCTGCTTTCAACTTCATTTGTGTTAGCTTTGATTCTATATGTCTTTTCCATGTAAGGCGCCGATCAAGATGTATACCGGGGTATTTGACTTCAGAAACTTAAGGTATCAGTTGATTATTAATGCAAATAGGAGGCATGAGTCTCTACGCAGTGTGAACGCAATATGACTACATTTTTGTTCGTTCACTTTTATTCTCCATTTCTTCAACCATTTTTGTAAATTAAAGCAAAAGTTTGCAATCTAAGCTGAAAGTAGAGTTTCAGCCAATAAGCCAGATAAATTGGGCTGCTTTCAACTTCATTTGCGTTAGCTTTGATTCTATATGGCTTTTCCATCTAAGGCGCCGATCAAGATGTATATCGAGATATTTGACTTCAGAAACTTGAGGTATCTGTTGATTATTAATGCGAATAGGAGGGCGTGAGTCTCTACGCAGTGTGAACGTAATATGACTACACTTTTGTTCGTTCCCTTTTATTCTCCATTTCTTCAATAATTTTTCTAAATTAAATATGTGGTCTCGTAAATAACGTGATGCTATTTGGGGACTGTCGTTGATGCTTAAAAAGCTGTATCATCTGCAAATGTCGATGTGAGGATTCGGTTGCTAGTTGGCATATCCGAAGTATACAATAAATATAAAATGGGTCCCAATATACTACCTTAGGGTACTCCAGCGGCAATAGACTGTGGTGATTATTGATCGTTTTATCAAAACCAGGCGTTTTCTTTGTGTTTAAATCAGTTATTGCCCTTTCAATATTCCGAAGCTCAAGCCTTAAGGTGAATGCAGGACTATCATCGACAGGTGGCAGCTCAGCTATATTAGTCGAGTCATTTGAAATAAACACGTTTATTTAAATGGCCAACAAATAGATTATCTTTTTCTGTTAATTTCTTGTCCAACCCCCACAGGAAGTTCGCAAGGGAGGTTAGCGTATGGTCGTTTAAGTTTCTACATGCACGCCACAATGAATAATGTGATTGTGAAGTTGTGTGAAGATCCGCCAGGTAATTTCCAGGGATGCTATTCTTCGGCATTCCAGCAGCTTTTTAAGCGTTTTCATGCACTCTTTTAGTCTATTTTTGAGCTGGGGAGATCTGTGTAATTGCCAGTTTCTTCGGATTCTTCTTTTTCATTCAGGAGCCGTTCGACATCCGCAGAATAAATTTGGTTGTACCTAGTTTGTTGTCGGGTTATTGTTGCATGTTAAGCGGCCAGCTTGAGGATTTTCTCAAATTGAGAAAGGCACAGCTCTACGTCTTCTGGTGTTCTTAGCGGTACATTCTCCGAATAGTGAGAAATAATATATTTTCTATAACTTAACCAATTTATGCGAGTGCTTGTTATCGGTGACATTATTTCTTGGGGATTCCATATAGAAACAATAGTGGGTGAATGATCTGAAGATGAATCTAGTGATGCTTTAACTCTAATCAATTCTCTTGAAATACTCTTAATCACAGCAAACTCAATAACATCTGGTATTTTTTGTCGATCAGTAGGCCAATAAGTTGATTGCCCACTCCAAACAACATTCATAGCCATTTTTGAAATTACGTCAAACAAAACGCGAACGTTTGGAGTAATTAGCCATGATTCCCAAAACCTATGTTTGGCATTGTAGTCGCATGCATCTCTATATAGTATGTGTCTGCCCGTGGGCCAAAGTATTTTTATGATAGCCTTTTTCCAAGCAAAGTCTGCAAGTATCGTCTTACCGCGATTTTTGACTTGGCCAGATAATACTTGAGAGTCTGTGACCAGTACTAACGCAGTTAACCATTTGTAGGTACTAAAGACGTGCAGTAGTATATCTGAAAGTATTGCAAAAACAGATATATCATATACATAACAGATACTACTGATACCAAAGAGCGAATGAGTGTAACTGATATGGTATGCTTTTGCTTGTGCGCACTCAATCTCTTGATACAAACATGAACAGTTCCTTATTGTTTTGCTTAGAGTAACAGTTTTATCTGTTTCTTATTCTCAAATATCTATTGTATCATGAGTATTTTAAAATAACTTATGGTGTTACAGATATTTTTGAAGATTATGTGTTTTATATGATGAAGGTAAAACGAACATATGGTATTTCAACTTCGTGGGTAATAACCAAAATTGGATGTAATTTTTATTGATTAAAAAAACTGATATTTTGCAATTAAAACCAATTTATTTAAATTTTGTAAAATCTTAGATCTTTAAATTATTATCTGTGATTTTAAATTCTAATGTTTTAATTGTATATAACTTTTAATTATGCCTTTTTTAGAAATTACAAATAGAACCTTTAAATTGTATCAGTTAAATCTAGAATATTTAGGTAACGGTCATAAAATGGAAGTAAGACTATATTCTATAGGAATTTTAAGAGTCAACAACAACATAAATAGTAAAATTACATCTGCATAAGAAAATAAAAAGCAATGCTGGCTTTGTTTCTTTTGTTATGTGCAATGTTAATACGTTTATAACTTAAAAATGCCAAATGCATTATTCTAGGTAAAAATTGTAAAACCAAATGTGAGTTATTTTTGGTTATATACCTGTTTTGTATTTATCAAGAATGTTTATGATTTTATGACTTTAAGAGTGGCGTTTTTTTTAATGAAAAGTACACTAACTTTTTTACCTCTTATAATAGCAAATAATACCTATACGGTACTTATACAGCAGCCGCGTTAATTTACCTGAATGAATGACATGGTTTAACCCATTATGTTCCATTACCACAATTCTTAGGAATTTTTAAAACTCCTTTTTTATTACTTATGGCTTTTGATGTAAACTTACTGCTTTTAATGTAACGGAACAGATTTTTTAATACCGTGAAGTGACCTTATAAATATAAATTCATCAAAAAATCTGGTTTGAACTGTGACTTAAATACGTCTGTAAAAAGTTTTACACCCACAAGATGGAATACAGTATATCTAACGTTATTCTCAATAAAAGCTAACTTCTTCGATATTAAAAAAATACTTGATGAGGAAAATTTGGCTGAGAAATACAGCTCTATAAAAGAATATTATTTGGATAAAATAATAGAAATTTTAAAGCCTTTCATGGATGCTTCAAAAGAACTTGAAGGCAGCTCGTATGCAACTATTCATTTAGTTCAATCGACATATAAGAAAGTTAAAAACCATATGTAATTGCACCACCAATGATGAACCTAATTTTATCTTAGAATTTAAAAAAAAGTTTCACGACACTTTTATTTCATTAGTAGACAGCCATATCACAGTATATCATAAATTAGCAATATTTTTATTTCCCCCAGCTAATCAATGAACACAATTTATCGCAGAAGAACAAGACGAAGTTATAACAAAGTGAAAATCGCTGTTGATGTCTTATTCTAATGAGACAGATATTACCACTACAAATATTGATACAAATTCGTCAAAAATGTATTCATTATTTGAAAATTATGTACAGCCAATAGAAAATGCTAACTCTATCCAGACCATAATTGAAAATGAGATAATTAAGTATAAAAATACTAATGTGCTCCTGCAGAATGATTTTAATATCCTGATATGGTGGCACGATAGAAAAAATGATTATCCATTGCTTTATAAATTAAGCTGTCGAATATTTGCTATACCAGCATCAAGTGCTCCTTCAGAAAGGATATTTTCCGTTACCAGGGCGCTAATAACAGATAAAAGATCAAAGCTAGGTTATAATGAAAATTCGTTCAACACATTTATTTGTACATATAAATTCTAAGGACTGATTTTCAATTAATTTTTACTTATATACTTGTATTTACTTTATAAACTTTATTATTATTTTAACTTTAAATAAACTGACATGAAAAGACTTATGTTGTTTTTTATTTAGTTATAGAAACATACAAAATTTTACAAACTTATTTATTTTATTCTTGTTTTAACGAATAAAGTATTCTAGACCAAAAACTATAATGATAGAAGTAACACATATTATTTTAACTTCGTAGGTAACAACGAAAATGTGATGTAATTTGTATTGATTAGTTGAAGTAATTATTTCATTTTGAAGAGAAAATAATTATCGTATACCCTATAAATTATTCTTATTAGGTACATTATTATTTTTACTAAATTATTTTAATAAAATAAGCCAGTGTTTTACAAATTAAATACTGAAGTTTTGCTAATAGAAGCAATTTATTTAAATTATGTAAAAACCAACGTCAGAAAGATCACAAATGATCATTAATATTCAATACATATTTTTTCGTTAGGTAATGAATTAACTCTAATATAAATAAATACTTATTTGTAGATTTAGGGCAAAATTCAAAAAAAATATTTTTTTTATAAAACAACAATATACCTATTTTACATTTATAATTATTTGGTCTTAATAGCACGCTAATAAAATATAATTAAAAATATAAATTTAAGAATTCACTGCATTTAACTTCAATGAAGCATTTTCTTTATAATATGCATACATATGTATGTTCATACATTTAACTTAAGACAATATTGCACTTTTAGATAAACTATTTTGCCGTATAATACACAAATACGCATCAACGCATATTTATTCACAGCGTACAACAAGTACTTGTGGTACAACTATTAATATCTGTTTATATCTGTTTTCGCGTATCATAGGCAAACAGATATGATACTCACGTTCTCTCTTTACTCATTCGCACTCAAACAGTGAAAAACAATATCAATATCAACTTATATCAGAAATACAAAAGCAAGCATCTGTATGCACTCAAAAGAGTAGGCATACAAAACAGATGCAAACAGATATATCTGTGAACGTCTTTAGTATGTACCCAGATTATTACTTGTAGTGAAAAAAGTCTTTGGTGGGAATCGAACCCAAAACCCCGGACTGATAAGACTAGCACACTACCTGCTAGCCCACCAAAGCACCCTTTAATTACATTTACTAATATGTGTGTTTGTTAGATCGACGATGTTGTTTTCGGAAGCCAAATTGATGGTTCGGAATACATCCTTTTGCGTTTAGTATTGAGGTCAGCTTTATTATTAAACATTCTTTCTAACAGTTTTGATATGTTTGATAAAAGGCATACAGTTCTGTATGATTCTACCTTTGTGTGGTCTTTTCCTGGATTAGGTATCACAGTAATTAAAGAAATCTTCCACTCTGTAGGAAAGTACTCAAGACGTAAAATGGCATTAAAAAAGAATAATTTTTTGGGCTATACGGGGCAATTCGAATAACATCTTGTTACTGGTTTTATCAATGCCAGCAGCTTTATTGGTTTTTAAATCAGTTATTGTCCTTACAATATCAGTTTAAGGTTTCTAAACGGACATCATAATGAATAATCATTGCGTCCAGATAGTTTTTCAGGGATGCCACTCTTCGAGATTCTAGTAGTAGTCTTTTAGTTTGATTTTAAGTTGTTGAGATCTCGGTGCCATTCTTTTTGAATTTTCCTTTTTTCAGTTATGAGCCGTTCGACAGGTACACTCTAAAACACTTGCTGAAAATGAGGTCGATAATAATAGGCAACACTTTACCGAATCAATTTAAAGCAATATTTTAGAGTGTACATAATAAATTTGATTGTATCTAGTATATTGTCGGGTTGCTATTGCAAAGATATTTTTTGTATTTTAATTAATTTATGCGTGCGTTATTCATTTGTATTACGATCTCTTGTTGGTTTCAAATAGGTACAATAGTATGCGAAAGATCTGAGGATAATTATATAAGTGCATAAACTTTAATAATTTTTCCTGAAATGCCCTTACACACGTCAAAATCAATAACATCAGATTTTTTTTTGTCTATCAGTAGGCCAATAGTTTGGTTATCGCTCGAAAACGAATTCTTGAAATTACGTCAAACAATATACGACCTTTTGGAATAATAAGACGTGATCTCCAAAATGTATGATTAGCGTTGTAGTCGCCAGCTGCTAGCATTTGTAAAACTCGCTGCACTGAATATGTAATTCTAAGAATCTGGATGAAGAATAAACCGAAGAGATAACCAATTTTAGATGAAGTTCCCTTACTAATGAGCCCATACTAATAGTTACTTCAAGACGAATTAGGTTGGCGGATGGCGTTTGTTTTTTGTATTATGGGTTAAAAATGTTGTTGGAATTTGTAGTTGATTGCACGTTACGAACTTGTGTTCGATTTGTTTTTAATATGTCAGCGTATGACACATGACGAGTGGTCGGTTGGACTAATTGTGGATATTTTGCATTTGAAATATATTGTTACTGCTCGCAGACGGTATATAATTTTCGAGAAAACCTCCTTACCATAGAATAAAACAAGTCAACCTTCATAGTTAGCAGTGTAGTTTCCACCGCAATTGCTGCATTTCGTAAAATTTTGTGTCGTTTCTAGATTTATGGCATTGAGCTGTGCCATGAACCTCGCCACCGACAACGCAGACAGAAGGCAACTTTCAATATGCCCTTATTTGTTTAAACTGCCAAGAGTTTGCTCTTGACCAGGTTCCAATTCAACTCGAAATAGCTAGCTAGCTTTTATTTCCTCTGGATCAAACTACTTGCGACGTTTCCACTCTTCAGTTAGTAAGTATAGAAACTCTTTTTGTGAATTTCGAATTTGTTAACTGTTTCACGACAATTGCTTTAATTGTTTATTTAAATTTTAGATTCACTTATATTTTCGCGCTTAATTGAAATCACATAAAATGAATTTTCCCTAATTATTGATATTAAGTTTTTTATTAATTCATTTGAATTTTGTTCTCCTAAAAAATTGGTTTCAATCAATTAAGTAACGTTGTGGAATTACTTGTTTTACTATGCGAGATTGCAAAACAGTTTTGGAAACTTAGTCTACTGGTAACTGCAAAGATGTCAATAAACAATTGCACATCGGGGCAGAGTCAAAACATTTTAGAAATTACTCAGCTATTTGTAAAGGCGTACCCGACTGATCCAAAATTGACATGAGCATAGCAGAGGAGTATCTGAGCTTAACTTTTAACAGTTGGCACCAGCCATTGGCCAGATGTGGCGCTATGTGGTCTCAAAGTTGGGTACTTTGCACCTACAAATTCTTTTAAAGCTTGGCATTTCTTCTTTTAAAAATTAAACATGGTATTAAACGTCTAGTTAATACCTACAATATGATGCTTTAATCTATAAAATTTAAAATTTCAATTTTTGATTTTTTTTGACCCTGCCAAAGTTTATTTTTTAAATAATTTGTACAATTTTCCGGAATTTTTTTTTTTAATTTTCTCTTGTAGTTAGCGAGCAAAATTTAAATTATTGTGGAAGAATGTCAAGACTATATCTTTTTTGAGTTAAAAACTAGACGATTTTCAATTAAAAAATTCCAAAATTATTGCTTTTTGTCTTTGTCTATGCTGATCACCCTAATTTTAAGGCAAAATATTACAACTCTTTTTAATATGTAAAAACACTGAATTGTACAACAACTAAAATAAAACGAAAAGAATTATTATTGCGACCAACCCCCAAAAACCCGAAGGTACATTTTTTTTATTAAAAAATAAATAAATTATTAATTTTAGAAAATTAATCACCCGAATTTTTATTTTTGCAACTCAATTGAAATATTTTATTTAAATTACCCACCAACCCCAACATTTTGATCCATTCGAACGGGATAAACCCTCTTTAAATAAAATATTTTAAATTGAGTTTTTCTTTTTAGAAAACATTGTTCATCCATATTGGATTTATTTAGCAAAACACAACCCAAATAACCCTTATTTTATTTTATTGTTTGCAAGGTACGTACAATAAATTTGAAGTGCTTGTGAATATAAAAAGTGAAAGTTAAAAAAAATTAAGACAAATCACATTAAACAAACAAACAAGTGTACATACATATTGTTGTTTTGTATGTTTTTTATTTGCTTTTTGTTGATCACTTATTGAGTGAAGTTAACAACCCGCAAAAACAAGTTGGTATTATAAATTCGCCACTTGTAAGCAAATATTAATTTGATTTGTTTTTGAATAAAAATAGGACTTATTGATATTTTATATTATTTTAACACTCGTTTTAAATAATAAAAGTCCTACACAGTAATAATAATTAATAAAAGATTAATTTTGAGAATTTAATTTATAACTATTGTTTATAAATTTGATATTTTGATCAATTTATATAATTTTGTTTGAATTTGTAATTCTAAGAAAACTTTTTGAGTTTTATTGAAATTTTTCAAATTAAATTAAATTTTGACAATCGATTTTATTGAATAATTTTACGTTAAATGGCAGCCATTAAATATTTATCGAAAAATTGCAGTCGTTTGATTGAAAGGCTTCAAAGCCTTTATTGAGGCTATCCCCCAAAATGAGCATACTGTTCACTCCCTGAATACACCTCGTCAGGAATTAACTCGTTTGTGGAAAATATTTCGTGACTGCCATGATGAACTGTTAGAAACTCTGGAGGAAACAAAGTTATAAGCAAAGGAGATTAAAGCCAAGTATATGTCAGGCTACACCACCTATTTTCAATGTCTGTCGTTTGTAGAAACCCTAGTTGACAAAATTAAAGATAAATGCGCGGATTCATCGAACACTCTTCCAATACATTTTCCCCCTTGCGACACAGAAACATTCTCAGGCGATTATTCGACTTGGCCAATCTTCAGAGATATGTTTGCGGCCCTATATAAGAATAACTCACATGTGAGTAATATTCAAAAAATATTTTATTTGTTGCAAAAAACTTAAGGTGAAGCCCGAGATATAATGCGTACGTGTTCTATAACGAATGAAGGTCTTGATATGGCCTGGCAGAATCTCGTAAACCGGTGCGAAAATAAGCGAGTTCCAGTTAATGCCAAACTGAAACCCTTTTTAACCTTCAAACAATAGAAAAGGAATCTGGTCCCTCTATTAAATGTTTACAAAGGACAATTAATGATTGTATTACGAATTTATCGTTATTGGGCATTGGAACTAAAAATTGGGACATAACTTTTGTATTTATTTGTTCAACCCGGTTACCTCGGACTTTGCAAACAGTCCCAGGGACTCAGCTACGATTTACCGCACTGGAGTAGTAAGGATGATTTTCTAACGGCTAGATATCGAACTTTGGAATCAGTTTCAGATATTTTTGGTGCTCATAATCCTATCAAAACAACAAGCCATTACCCGAAAAAGAAAAACATAACTTAGTTGCGCCTATTATTTTAAAACATTAGCAATCAAAAAAGTTATGTCAATGGTCTTTAATCACATGTATAAAAAAAAATATCAAAATGTGACAATTATGACAATTGAAAATTTTATTCGGATTCAATTTCACTCGGTTTCGGATTACAGAACATACCCGTATGTTCTATTTTTCTTAGAATCTCTGTTAGTGACGCTTGGCAATTATCAAGAAGCATAAGTGTTGTACGAATTGTTTAGCTACTTCACATGAATTTAGAAGATGTCAAAGTTCTAATGTGTGTTACATATGTAAACAAAAACATCATTCGCTACTTCATCGTTCGGAATCTTCTGCTCAAGTACGACAAAGATCCGAAGCAAATTTAATTAACCCTGAAAATTCTCATCGTCGTTTAAATTCTCCCCCTAATACCACTATAAATAGTGCTGATACTGATGAGAGACCGTCAACATCTGCCGGTGCACGTTCTCTTCAAAACTTTGATTCAAGATTACAATCCACCCCTTACCCTTAAATTTTGTTGGGAACTATAGTGGTTGATATATTGTTTAATGACGAAGGTGTTCAGCTAGAGCTTTTATTGACCCTGCTTCACAAGCTACATTTATTACAAGTAGGCTTTAAAAAAGGTTGTCTCTTCCCACATTTTTTGCCTCTGCTGCCACAATTGTAGGCCTAAATGGAGCTATGGTAACAAAATCGACCAAAATATGCCTGATTTCACTGATTTCAAATGGAAGAATATTTTGTTGAGAAGCTTACGGGACGTTTACCCACATGTTCGTTAGCTAATTTTATCGATTTTAATATACCCGAAATACCACTGACAGATTTTTAATGTTCACATATGGACTTGCTTATCGGTGCAGATTATGCTCACAGATGTTAAGAAACGTCCTTGTGGAAATTTGATAGCACAAAATACAGTTTTTTGATGGATATTTACAGGGAGAGTCCCTCAGTCACACCACATGAACTCTATTGTTTCATTTTATAATCATTTGGATTTAAATGAACAAATTGCTAGATTCTGGGAAATTGAAGAAGTGTCAAAGATCAAAAAGTTGTCATCTGATGACTCTTTTTGTCAAAATTTGTATCGTAGGACCACTTATAGGAATGAGGACGGACGTTATGTCGTTTCGTTATCCTTTAAGTCTGATTTTCCTGACAATTTGAAACTTGGTCTCTCCCGTAAGGCAGTTTTGTCTCAGTTTCTTAGGAGGTAAAAACTACTTAGGTAAAAACCCAATACGACCAGGTTGTCTGTGAGTATGTTTCTCTAGGACATATGGATAAAGTGATTCCAAATAGTTCTCATACCCCGAATACTTACTACTATTTACCTCATCATGCTGTTTTGAAGCCTGATAGTGTAACTACTAAACTTCGTGTAGTTTTTAACGCATCAAACCCCTCTAATGGAGTGAGTTTGAATCATATTTTACATACTGGACCCACTTTACAGTCTGATTTAACTATTTTAGTGCTTAGACGGCGACCATTTCTATTTGTTTTTAACGCTGACGTTGAAAAAAAGTATCGGCAAATATTGATAAGGCCGGATCAAGCGTCATTTCAACGAATTGTATATCTTCCAAATCCTAATAAGGAAGTTAAAGATTTTGAGTTGAAAACAGTTACTTTTGGTATTAACTGTACACCATATTTAGCGATACGAACTGGGCATAAGCTGGCTGACGATTGTAAACAATTCCACCCCAAAGCTTCTGAAATTTTGCGGACTCAAATGTATGTTGACGATATTCTTGCTGGCTCACATACGACTGAAGAAGCAATTCGTAATCGTGATGAAGTAAAGCGTGTTTTAAAGTCTGCTGGATTTTCGCTTCGAAAGTGGACAGCAAACAATGAGAGTCTTCGTGCAAATTTACCCCTGAACATCTATTAGATTCCGATTTTTTTAAGTTATCAGACTCTAGTAAAACTAAAACTCTGGGTTTATTTAGGAATGCGAGCATTGATTGGGACGGATTGGGACGAATGTTTGAAACCCATGACGTTAAATAGATGGCGCAAATTTGTCGATGATTACCCTTACATCGAAAGCATCTTTATCCCCCGTTGGGTTAATTTTAACCCCTAATATGAAGTTCAACTTCATGCTTTTTGGTATGCTTCTCAAAAAGCATTTGCGGCCACTCTATATATTCGAGTTCAAACCCCGTCAGGTGATATATTCACCAATTTGCTACGCAAATAAGGGTTTCGCCAACTTTACCCCGTTTAGAGCTCTGCGTTTCCACTCTATTGGCAAATATGGTACATTCACTTCGCAAGGAGCTGAATCTTACCATGTTGGAAGCATTTTACTGGACAGATTCGACCATCGTTTTGACCTGGCTTCAAAAACCCCCGTGCCATTTGCCTACTTTTGTAGCAAATCGAGTTTAGTATATTTTGGATAAAATTGGTACTGATAACTGGAATCATGTAACTAGTCGTGGCATTACGGCTAAAGAACTAGCTACTTGCGACATTTGGTGAAAAGGCCCTAAATGGCTCAGTCGCTGCCGATCAGAAAGGCCTAGAACTTCTTTTAAATTATCTACCCAATTAGAGACTCGTTCAATTCACGTAAATGTTACACGAACAATTACATCAGAGGAAGTTTTGACCCGTTTTTCGGATTTACCCCTTGCAATGCGAGTGCTGTCATATGCTTTTCGTTTTTATCACTCAGTTCATCCGAAACATAAACAGTGTCGTACGTTTTCTTCTGAACCGCTTAGTCAAACTGAATTGAGTGCTCATTTTTCAGGAGTATTCTATTTTAAAAACAGGATCAAACATTTCCCCTAAAAGCTCACTTTTTGTATTTTCCCCATTTATTGACTTGAATGGTTTTATGAGACTTAATTGTAGATTATCGAAATCACCTACCCTTACTTTTGAAGAACGTTTTTCGAAGCTATTACCCTACAATGGTAATTTTACCAGTTTATATTTAGAGTACGTTCATAAATTTTCATTACATGGCGAAAATTCGTTAATGTTGAGATTAATAATGCAACAGTTTTGGGTTCCAAAGTTGAAAAACATTGTTCGTACAGTTATCCATAACTGCAAAATTTGCTCAATATATAAAAAGAAGCTGGGTAAGCAGATGATGGCCGCCTTACCTAGCCCTTTTACTCATACACTACTTGATTTTGCAGGTCCTTTCGAAATAAAATCTTATATAGGTCATGGATGTCGAATAACAAAGGGATACGTTTTGGTATTTGTTTGTTCCGCCACGAAAGCTATTCATCTTGAAGCCAAAATGATGTGACCACTGACTGCTTTTTAGCAGCTTTTTCTTGATTTTTCTCCCGAAGAGGTTGTCCATCCCATATTTATTCGGATAATGGAACCGCTTTTGTTGGTGCAGCTCATGTTTTGAAAAAGAATAAAAAACAGTTTCTGTCTGACTTAAAGAACCAACTCTTAGCCAAGAACTCTTTTCATACCTCCTGGAGTATGAAATAGGAATTCTCAACAATGCTTTCCAGAATAGAGGCCTGTCTAAATCCTCGACCTTTATTTCCAATGACAGATAACCCGTCGGACATTAACCCCCTAACCCCTGGTCATTTTTTTATAGGTAGTGCACTACTTTCACCACCCGAACCTGACTTGTCTACCGAGTCTTTGACGTACGCTAATCGTTGGCGAAAACTTAGAATTCTGCATCAATCACTTGCATGCCGTTGGAAGAACGAATATTTGATTGAACTTCATAAGCGCAACAAGTGAAAATACCCTGAAAGGGATTTTGAAGTTGATGATTTTGTTGTTATCCGTAATGATAATTTGCCCCCAAACGATTGGAAGCTCGGCTGAATCAATCGAGTTTATCTCTGCTCTGATTCGAAAGTGCGAGTGGCTGATGTTCGAACTGCCAATGGCGTTTTAACGAGGCCAATTGTTAAGCTCGTACTACTTCCTAATCCCAAGCAGAATTAATTAGTTTTTTCCCTGTTTGCTTTTGTTATATTTTTTTGTAGATGTCTGAAGCCCCACGTCGTTTCACCGTTGAACGTCCAGAGCTCAAAACCCTCGAGCACGTTATTTCATCCGGCTCATCCTGCCGCCTTTGCAAAAAAGAGCACCCCCTACGAAAGTGCCCGGTATTTCAAAAGATGAATCCTTATAAACGTCTCAGTGCAGTCAGGAAACACAAATACTTTATTAATTGTCTGGCCCACTCACACTTTCTAAAAGATTGTCGCAGTCGGGAAAGATGCATGGAGTGTTTTCAACAACATCATACTATGCTTCATTTCCGCAAGTAATCCGGCAGCACTGGGAACCAAAATGGCATCAGTAAACGTAACAACACAAAGACAACAACAAATTCAAAAACAACTCGAAGAAAAACAACAAGAAACAAAACAGCAAGGGGATAACGAGCACAACCCACAACCAAGCTCATCAATGTCACTGCCAGAAGGGCAGTGTGGTTAATACCACTAAGGCTTCTGGTGGCGCCACCATCGTCATCAATGTCCTCGCCTGACACTAAAATGGTCTATTTTTTTATTATTTCTTTATTTTATTATGTATTTTATAAATGTATTTTGATTCTCCTTGTTGCATTCTTGCAAGGGGGCGGTATGTCTATGCTGGTCACCCTATTTTTAAGGAAAAATATTACTCTTTTTAATACATATGTAAAAAACACTGAATTGTTCAACAAATAAAACGAAAATAATTATTATTGCGATCAAACCCCAAACCATTTTAACTGTTTCACGTTGAGGCCAGTCATGTTTGTTGTACCACTATATCGTATATCCCATAGACATATAAAACACATATTGTTAGTGTAACCCGTTTGCATACCTCTTAAAAGAGGTATGCACTTTTAAATCAGCACAAATTTTCCAATTATGTATTTCACTAAATCGAGGATTTTTTTCAATGATAAATAAGTGTCTTTTGTGTTAGTGCTTAGTGCGATTGGAATTGAATTTTTAGAATTTGTCATGTGGAGTATAACTGCCTTTAAGCTGCTTTTAGATGCATCGTTATTGTTAAAAATAAACCGCGGATGTGAACACAAAATGAGATTAAGTTATTATAAATTGCTATAAAAATTTGTAAAAAAACGATGGCGTCCGATTGATCCATATACGCGAACATCAGGTGCTAGAATATTAGCATGTTCAATTCCTTATCCAAAAGAATTGACTGTCGCTATGAAAGTTTAAGGCTGTGAAAACCGTTAGGACAGTATGGTACTGTCCTAACGGTTTTGTGTAATTTCCAATTGATTACAATTGTTAGTGACATTGGATGGTTGGTATTCTGATACTAATGTGTCTCGTGCGGTTTTCAATGTTGATGCCATGTATTATTCTGTTGTACTAGGTCTTCTGGGAATTAGAATATTTTCCGAGTGCGGCAAGGGTAAGTTGTGTATATTTTGTTTCTGTATATAAAGATGTACGTAATTTGTTTCTATTTGTACCAGAAACAAAGTTTAAGCAGGCATAACAATCATCTGAACTATGAACTTGGGTATCCGACCAAATCATTGGAACACCAAACGGCATACAATCAATCTCACCTTTCTTCCACCTATTTAATGAAGACAAGCATCCAGTACAAACCAGAGATGGAGCCCACTCCACATTACGAAAAACTGGGTGATTAAAGTATCGGTGATATAATTCTGCAAAATCAGCGCCGATTTTCCGCCGAGAGTGAGTAATTGTACGTTTTCCGCAAACATAACAAAAATTATTAAAAATCCACTTGATGCTCCATTTTGATACAATTAGTTTCATTGCGGAAAATTTTTACAACAATAATATTTTTGCAAAAATATACAACAAATTTGACACTTAACTGCTATGCTACTCTTGTCATGTTCCATATTTAAATTTTATCAAAGAAGATTGATTAAAGTGAAAGTTAACGAATATTGCGAACACAAGTAATAAATAAGTTCGGAAAAGAAAAAAGTTTATTGCTGAAAGTATTTCATGACCTAGTGTATATGTGGACTTTATGGGCAAAAGACCAAAAAATTCCAATTTTGCGATTTTTTGTCTATATTTTGGGAATTGTGGGATTTCCTATACCTTAATGTTGCAGAGTTTTTGCCATTTGAGTTTCGTTGACTACACAAAAATTTTATTGCATATTTCATATTTCTTTTTTACTCAAATTTGATTGTTTTTAACATAATTTTTTGTTACGGAATTATACCTGTAGCAAAGGTTAAACATGTACATTGCCTTACAAACATTCTTTGTTGTTATAAACGAAATGCCAATAACAAGTCCAAGAAAAAAGATTGACCGAAAAACTTTCTTAAGTTTCAAAAGATGATACTTTAATACGTTCACAGAATTGCAAAAAAAAAAAATCGGCAGCAGAAGCAGTACACATTGCCAATATTCTAGCACATCTCCAAAATAATAATAATATAATAATAATTTGAATAATTCGAAGTAAGTACCAACTTTTAAGAAAAGCTTTCAATTTTAATTTATTTTATTCATAACCTGTAAGCCAAAGAAAGGCCAAAATTATTACAGAGTAATTGTTTATGACACATAAATAATTCAGTTATATTCTTAATTCTAATTTATAACACATATCCAATTAATTCAATATTATTGCTGATACAGGCCTGTTCTGAAAACGGCGTGGTTTCAAAGCACGAACTGTTTTGAAATCAAGCAGACGATTTGATGCTGTTCTGCAAATCACGCGATTTTACGGTTTTCGGCGTGCTTTTAAAATTTCGAAAACACGAGAAAACAGCTGACTTTTTACATTTATGCTTTGTTTGTTTATATTTTTACATTTTTAATTACAATAAAAGGTGGAAATTAAGTAAAAAAATGCCGGGAGCTACTTTATTGGCAGTAATTGCTTTAAGAAAACAGCATTTAAAAAAAGAGCGTATTAAAAAACGTCATTTACGGGACTTTTCAAATCCTATGGATACAAGCGAAACCTTGTAAGTAAGCACAATTAAATTGATGTAAAAGGTCTAGTCCAATTCTTTTCCAGCTTCATCTCGTTTTACCGGTTTAACAGAAGATCTTTCCAAATGGTATTGGAAGATCTAGCACCGAAGTTATCACAGAGCAGTATTCCTGCAAATATACAGCTAGCGGCTGTGCTTAGATTCCTAGCCGTCGGATTTTATCAAGCGGTTATTGCTAATGATGTTAATATTAGTATGGGGCGGTCCACTTTTTGTAAAATCTTGTGGAATGTGTTGCAAGCGTTAGAGGAAAACTTGTGTCCAGCATGGATTTCTTTAGAACACCAAGTACAAAGTGCATCAAAAAAAGATTTCTACAGAAAGTTTGGCATTCCCGGCGTAATTGGATGTGTTGACGAAACACTTATTAAAATAATGAAACCGCCGACCGACCATTCTGTATATTTTAGCAGAAAGGGGCATTACAGTCTTAATGCTATGATGGTACGTATTTTATAAATTTATGTAATCAAATTAATTACTTAACATATACATCTTTGATTTAGATTTGTGACTACGTAGATGCAAGCGGACCATGCCATGATTCCTTTGTTTGGAATCTGAGCGATGCCAAGAGGTACTACACCGAAGTATATAATGAGGGTGGCCGTAATTTGTGGGAGATTCTGGATATGCGTTAAAGCCATATCTAATGACCCCCTATAAAAACCCTAATTATAGTACGGCACAGCACACATTCAACCAACGACATGCTTCAGCAAGAAATGTTGTAGAAAGAACCATAGGTGTTCTTAAAAGTCGTTTCAGGTGCCTACAAAATGTTCTTTTGTACACTCCTTTGAAAGTGGTTACAATTATTAACGTGTGCTGTGCTTTACATGATGTATGCAAACATTTTGCTGTACCATTTGAGGAAGATATTATTCAAAACATCGACAATGATGAGGACCCTTCAGAACAAGATGATGATGTCACAGCAGCAACTGTAAGGGATAACATAGCTCAATCTCTACATTCAAACAATTCATAAATTTTAACAATAAAAAACCAAAACATTTTATTTAAAAATTCATTTTTTCAAAAACAAAACAAAACAAAAAACTTATTTATATGTATATTTAATTAATAAGGTACATTGTATGCGTACTACATATGTAGGTAAGGTACTTCACAGAGATTCTGATGATGATAAGGATGGTGATGGTTTTATACCAACCTTTATTTGCTCCAGCTCTAAAAATTTTAATTTTATTTTATTTCTTGTAAATTTTTTTCTATTACGAAGTTATGTCTTGTCATTTCCTTTAATTCTTGCTCCTTAAGCATTTTAATCTCTCTGAGATTCTTGTTCACATCTTTTATATTTAGAGCTATTTCCTTTAAATATCTTCTGTTTTCTTTAGTTTCTCTTCGTATGTCGACTAAATTACCAGATATTTTTGAGAAATGCTCAGCTTCCATATTTAAAACGTCGTCAACATCAGCAATATGTTTTCTTCGTTTGCGACTGCTTGCCCGAGCTGATGTTGTTAGCGATGATGTCGTAACAGGTATTTCAGTAACAGGTAAATCAATTGTTACTGATGCATTTTCCTGAAGTACCTCTTCAAATTGCGCTAATATTGGCGTAGAAGTCGTTGCTGATGTTGAAGTCGGTGCTAATATGGAAACAGTTGCTGATGAGGTAGTCGTTGCTGATATTGAGGTTTTGGTTACTTTCACCTTACTTGGCACGCCGTAACTTTTGCAGTTGTCTATACCATACTACAGATGTGTATAAGCCGCAGATGATTGCAATTTGCTCATCGAAAGGCGATATAACATAACTGTTAAATAAGCCACCACCAGTTTTGGTTACTTCAACTTTGTTGTGTGCCAGTCGTTGTTTCACACTTAGTCTTAAATCAGACCACAGCTAAAACATATTTTTAGACCCAACTCTTTATAAGTACGTAAATCATTTTCAAACCTACCTTTTTCCAAGCTACCGTTTCCTTTTTTGGAGGCCCCGATGCGTTGAGTTCTTCTGCCAACTCCACCCACAATTGCTCAAAAAGAACCCTATCGCCTTTTGCAAATCCCCTGGCCAAGTCAGGATGCTTTTCCATGAACGCTACAAAAATTTCCACTTATGCGCTGTTCTTATGTTTTCCCCTGTAAAGAAAAGTAGATTATTATAGATTACATGATTTTCATTTGTTTATGGAATCTACTTACATTTTTTTATTGGAGAGCGAAGCAAAAATTGTGGCGGTGAAAGAAAATTTACAACCGTAAGTCAAAGTGAAATTTTAGCAAAACAAAAATGAATTTAAAAAACGAAGTTGCCACTGCTTTCATCACTGAAATTTGCTTACATTTTGCACTTACTTATTTCTAAATTTTCACAAAAATAACGACTGGCAACCTCAGAAATATCTTCGAAAAAACAAGCCAGCTGACTGCTAAAGAGAAAAAGTAAATCACGAACATTGGTAAACAAAGCAAAATATTTTTTTTACAAAACAAGCAGTGTACTTAAATATTTGTTAATATTTACGTTTTTGTGTGTATAAAATATAATTTTATTACAAAAATAAATAGAAAACATATCATACGAAGTATATAATAATATTTTTTATAGATTCTAAACGAATTACTTAGAATAAATAAGCAAGTGATTTCAAACCAGTTGGCATTTAGCTGTCCCGTTTTAAATCACGTGATTTCAATATTTTTTGTGTACAGAACACCTTTTGCGTGATTTGAAATCACGTTGACAAAAATTGATTTTCAGACCACCCCTGTATATCTCTTTTACTTCATGAAAATACGGATAGTTTGCTGTTAAAAACCAAAACCTCAAAACTTCAGTAGGAGATATATATCTCCACCTTCACCAAACAAATTTTGAATTTTAAACAATTGACATTATCTTAGTTTTAAATTCGTTAAGGGAATGAGCGAAATGTAAGAATTAGTTCCAAAAGCGTCACACTCTAACTAAAACAGAAAGTTGCATCACCATTGAGTTAAAACGACGGCATAACAAAATATGCGATCTTGCGAATTTGAATCTAGATAACATATAGTTTATAGAATACCATCATTATTCTTACTTATAAAAACAGCTGAAATGAGCACCCTAAGAAGTTAATAACATAAGCAGTTATATGATCAAACCTTACAGTTCGATTAAAATATCTTTTTAACCAGGTTATGTTACTATCGGTAGTCTCAGTATATATTTCAAGACCATAACAAACAATTAATATTATATAGCTTACCTAATCCAAATGATAATCGAGAAAACCGATAGTTTAAATGAAAGTAAAAATTAAGTTTATCGGTTACATAAATAGGACTTAATTAGTGGCAAGCGTTTTGATAAAAGGGGAATAAATCATAAATTTCTTTAGTAAAGTTCATGACAAATTGAATTAAATGCTCTTCTCAAGTCTAAACTGACTAATACTGAAATATTTTTACTATCAACCTTATTACGAATTTCATCAACTAAGTTTGTCAAAAAGGTCATAGTATTGTGGCGCTTTGGAAAACCTGACTGAAAATCTAATGGGTCTAAAATCAGATGGATGTTGTGGATTTCTCACTTTTGCAATTTTCCGACAATCAAGATAACAATACGATATAATAATGTTTTTATAGACATTGTTATATTGTAACATACCGATAGTTGTAATTTAGATGTTAAGAAATATGTTAAGCAACAATATGAATTAAATATAACAATCTGGCTATACATAAATTAAAAGTAGATTGTAAGAAAAGAGAAAAATAGAGCAATTGTAAGTGAAGCTACTAATCAATTTTTTTTATTAATTTAAAGTTTTTTTTTAAATATTTCGAAAACCGTTTGTAAAAAGTTTTGCAAAAATATTTGTATAAATATTTTTTTGAAAAAAAAATTTTACAGGAAATTTGGAAATAGTCGAACTATTTATATTACATATATATGAAATTTATAGTCAAGCTTAAGTTCGTTTTATTCTCTCTAAGAAAGAATAATTTAAATTACAAATTAGGTGAAGGTATTAAAGAAAAAATGGGAAAATTAAATTTTTAGACACCAGCAGAACGGAATGCACATTTTCTAGACAGCTACGTCCGTCATCAGCACTCTTCGTATCTATCTACTTAGGGAGTGTTTAGTTGTAAGCATCATCCAGATAAAGGAATACGAGAAAACTTGTATTCAATTATCAATCGTCAGTTGGTGAGAAAGAAGTCTACCACTACCTTAAGATTCCCTCTTGTTGAATATTTTTACTTTAATATTTACCACCTTTGTTTTATTCCAACATTCGTTTTTAGTTAATACTAATCTAGTATCAAACCAAACTTCGTTGGAAATATTTTAAAAAAAAATTTGTTTTAACATTTTTTTTAAAAACGTTTTTAAAAAATTTTTTTGAATTTTTTTTGTACTACGCGATCTAATATCTATTTAACAAAAAAAAACAACTACAACCGAAAAAAAATATAAAAACAACCTGAACAAATTTAAAAAAAATTCTTTTCCCGCTGCCTTCAATTGAGTGGTTAGATGCTGCAAAATTTCAATTGCGAAAATTTTAAAACTATTCTTAGCAGATTGGTGTGCTAAAATTTGTATCTCTTCGGATGCCTTGGAAAAGTTGATTTGAACCCGAACACAGACGGACAGACGGACATCGCTAAATCAACTTCTCTATTTATAAGGGTCCAGAATATATATACTTTATGAGGTCGGAAATTAATATGGTAGAAATTACACACGGAATGAAAAACTTATATATACCCTTTCCACCTGTGGTGAACGGTATAAAAAAGGTTAAGTGCATTTACTGTTAAAAAGCTACACAATGGACAATATACTTTGATGCAGTCCAGTAATGTACCAGAGTTTTCGCCACATAACTCAGCATGGCACATTTGGAACGAACGGCTTGAAATCCATTTTTGTGAAATTGGTTGTACAGATGACAACCAGAAAAAGGCCATATTGCTTAAGTCTGTCGGTGCAGAAGCATACAATGTAATACATAACCTATGTACACCAAACCTGCCATCCTCAAAAACGTACATAGAATTATGTTAAATGCTACATATACATTATACTCCACCCACAATAATATTCCATGAAAGGCTCATAAACAGACTGATGCTATAGCTGTTTGGTTTTCACGAGTCAAACCATTGGCATTTAGTTGTAAATTTGGGTCATACTTGGACGCGTTTGAGCTAGACAAATTAATTGTGGGCATGTCAAACGACATTTTTGAAAGACTATGTGAGGAGGACGAGTCTATACCTCTTGAGCAGGCGTTGAGAAAATTGTTAATTTTAGAAACAAAAATAGCAGCAAAGTGTTAGCGTAAGACAACTTTAATTGCCTAGAAGATTCTGTTAACTATTTTTATAACAATTGTATTTTCAGCATCGATAGGAAAACTCGTAATGAAATTTACGCACTACCAGTGCTGATTAAAGATTTACAATTGGAAGCGGCATGTGACACTGATGCGCCATGTACTCTAATTCCAGCAAAAATTTACAAACAATTGCGTGAGCTTAAGTTAAGGCCATATAAGGTACCGTATGTTGATTTTAGCGGTGACCGTATAAAAATAATAGGTGAGTTTGATGCAATAATTACGTTTCGCAAAATATCGAAAAGAGTTGTTGTGGTTGTAACCAATGCAGAAAATCCATTTCTATTAGGTAGATCGTTTTTATAAGCTTTTAATTTCGATCTTTGTCAAGTTAACACAAATAAAGCTACTGTTAGTCATGTTATTTTAGAAAATGAAATTAAAAATAACTTTTCATCTGTATTCACAAATAAGTTAGGTGCTTTTGTAGGTGACAAAGTATCACTAAAACTATGTCAAAATGCCAAGGCCATATTGCATAAGCCTAGACCTTTACCATTAGCATGGAAGGGCAAAGTAGAGCAAAAGCTGAGACAGTTTATAGATCAGGGTATGCTAGAACTTGTAAATACTTGATGGTGACATACGTGTTTGTGCTCATTATAAAATCACTATAAACAAGTACTTAGTTGACTTCAAGTACCCCTTATCTAGAATCGACGAAATTTTCGCTGCTCTCGAGGGAGGTGAATTGTTTACGAAGCTCGATTTATATCAAGCATACAATCAGTTAGTGTTGGACGAGGAATCGCAACTTCTTTGTACGTGTCAAATGTTTGCCTTTTGGTATAAAGACAGCAGAAGCCGTATGTTGTTGTCCGTATGTTGTTGTCTATCAGGATGACATTACTGTTACAGGTCCAAACATAGCATCACACGTTAAAATGATAAAAAATATTTTAGCAAATGAAAGAATTTCTTGTGTGATTAACGCACCTGTTCCAAGCAATATTTCTCAGCTGAGAGCTTTTATTAGTATGGTGAATTATTATTCAAAATTTATCGATAACTTTGCTATGAAAATAAATCCTCTTAAGAAAGAATTCCAATTTGTTTCGTCTTCAAAATGTAACCTGGCGTATAATACTATAAAATCTGATAATGTATTAGTGCACTTTAACGCAGACTCAGAAATCTTAGTAACTACAGACGCTTGTAATACAGCAGTTGCAGGAATCCTCGCACTTAGATATGAAAATGGTAGTATAAAACCTGTTGCTTTTGTTTCAAGAGCATTACAGAAAAGTAAAACATGATATAGCACTGTTGAAAAAGAAGCATTGGGCATAATATTTTCCGTTTCAAAATTAAAACAATCGGGTATGTTCTGTAATCCGAAACCGAGTGAAATTGAAATCGAATAAAATTTTAAAGAAAAATATAACTTAGTTGCACCTTTTATTTTAAAACATTAGCAATCAAGGAAGTTATGTGAATGGTCTTTAATCAAATGTATAAAAAATAATATCAAAATGTTGTAAGATTCAAAAGTTGTGACAATTTAAAATTTCATTCGGATTCAATTTCACTCGGTTTCGGATTACAGAACATACCTGAATATTTGCTAGGTCGAAAGTTTATATTGCGAAAAGATCATAAACCATTGATAACAATATTTGGTGATAAAAAGGGTTTACCCTTAGCAAGAATGCAGAGATGAGCATTGTTGTTATCAGGATTCAACTATTGTATTGAACATGTAAAAGGTACTTCTAGATAATGTATCTAGAATTCCACAAGTTCAATTAGCTGATGAAGAAGTTAATGAATATAAATATATAAATTTTATTAAAGATCAAAATCTATTAAACTTGAGTTTCAAGAATGAAGCAATACAAACTAGTCGTGACCCATATTAGCAAAGTTATTAATAGCAATAGAGACGTGTTCCGTTTCTCAGTTAAAAGAAGAATACGGGTCTTATAAGACCAAAAAAGATGAATTGTCTGTTGAACAGGGTTGTATCAAAAAAAAATCAGAATGAAGTATTAATGGGTCTTCATTTAACTCATTTAGGAGTCGTCAAAACAAAACCTTAGCAAGATCGTACATATGGTGGTCTGGCTTAGATAGAGATATAGAGAAACTTGCGAGCGATAGCACTGCATGTCAACACTGAACCAAATTTTGTAGGTAATATTAACGTAAAAAAATAGTAGAACCTTAACGACAAAAATAGTGAAATCAAATTAATTTTTATTAAAATCTATATACGATGAACTACATTAGATTTTTCCATTCTGGGTATTTTGTCCTTGGTCTTACTGTACAATGTTGCTAAGATGTTATAAGTTCTATGAGCTAATTGTACTTTTTCACCATCATATAGTCCAGCTTTTTCAAACCTTTCCTTTTCGAAATTCGTGAACAGTTTGTTAATAACAGTTATAGAAAAATTGTTGCTGTATAATATATTTTTAAGTATTGCTTTGTTCTTTTGGTGAAATTCTAAATCGCTGACATTCAGTACCCTTCGTATCAAATTATTGGCCGTGTTTATTATAACACAGGGCAACAGCAAAAATATGCTCGAGTAACTACTATAAACATTTGATGTATCATGGCTACCTTAGTACAAAAATGGTAAAATTTTTAAATTCTATGGATAGATTTTTTTTAAAAAAATTTTTTTTAAAATTGCAATTTTTTTGAGACGTTTCTTCAAATAATTAATGATAACTCAAAAACTACCAGTCCGATATTATTAAAATAAATTCAGAAAAATTAAGATTTGCATAGCCTTTAATTCGTCTATATATCGCGTTTCAATCGGATCAATAGTATCGGAGTTATAATAAAAAACTTAAGAAAAAAATATATTTTTTACGTAAAAATGGCAAAAATTTTCGTTTTAAAAAAATCATAAAAAATCGAAAACGGCAAAAAACTTCCAGATTCATTTTTTTATCGCATAGCGACATATAATAGCAACAAAATGAGATATCGACCATAAAAATCGATTGATTTTTTTCGAATTTATTCACAATTTAGTGAATTCGCTCATTTTCACAAAATTTTAGTTTTTTGCTTGATATACGCATTATAGCGGGTTTTCAAATGTGTGAAAAACATAAATTTTCCAATTTCAAGGGGTGCATGTCGGATTAATGTTAGATTTGATGAGAAACTTCCACCCACAAAATTTTAGTCGAATTCGACAACGTTAACACGTAGCGCATAGGCCCCAAATCTGAAAAAAAGCGTTTAAATCGAAAATAATTGACAAATTTTCAGTTTTTGCAAAATTAACGCTATTTATTTCCGCTTTTGCAAAAAAGTGGATCCTGGTCCTTGTTTAACTACAAAAACCGGCTTTGGAAAACATTTGCGATGGTCTTACCCTACGAGGTCTGCTGATGGGTTTCAACTTGCAGTTCTACATTCACAGGAAATTATGGATGCACAAGATCAGGGACCAAGCTGTAGTCAAGTGCTTTCATCTTCACAAGGACACTCAACCTCAAGCATGTGTTCTCAATCAGGAAGTTCAGATCCAGAACTACCTATATCTGAAAATGACGAGTTCATCCCACACAAAAATATCTCACCGAGACCATGGAATCAAGACCAGCTAAATGATGTAATAAGAGAACTTGGATTGTCAAAAGCATCTTCGGAATTACTTGCATGCCGGATGAAGGAATCAAATCTCATAACGGAGAAAACTAAAGTTTCGTATTACCGTACCCGAGAAAAAGGCTTACTTCACTATTTTGCAGAAGAGGACGATTTTGTCTGCTGCACGGATATTCCTGGTTTGATGACTGCCATGGGCTTACATAGATATGATTCAAGCGAATGGCGTTTATTTATTGACTCATCAAAACGCAGCTTGAAGTGTGTCCTTTTGCACAATGGAAATAAATTTCACTCCTTGCCAATCGCACATTCAACCAAGGTAAAAGAAGAATACTCTGTAATTGCATTGGTCATGAAGAAGATAAAGTATAATGAACATAACTGGGTAATTTGTGTTGATATTAAGATGGTAAATTTCCTATTAGGTCAACAAAGTGGCTATACCAAATACCCTTGTTTTTTATGTTTATGGGACAGCAGAGCTAAGTCAGAACACTGGAAGAGAAAACAATGGCCTTATAGGGAAACACTGGACCCAGGTATGAGGAATGTTATAAATGTACCTCTGGTGCCCCGAGATCGCATCATATTACCCCCTCTTCACATTAAACTTGGTCTGATGAAACAATTTGTTAAAGCACTTAACAAAGATGGTGAATGTTTCCAGTATATTTCAAGGAAGTTTAAAAGTTTGAGTATGGAAAAGCTGAGAGCAGGAATATTTGACGGCCCACAAATTCGCAAATTGGTCAAAGATACCGATTTTCTCAGTTCAATGTCAGAAATTGAGAAAAATGCATGGGATTCGTTTGTATGGGTTATTCAACATTTCTTAGGAAATAACAAGGATGATGATTATGTTGCGCACGTTGAAGAGATGTTAACTCACTTCCAGAATCTTGGATGCAACATGAGCATCAAGTTACATTACCTTCACAGTCACTTAGATCGTTTTCCTGAAAATCTAGGAGACTTAAGTGAGGAACAGGGCGAACGATTTCACCAAGATACTCGGACAATGGAGGAAAGATACCAGGGTCGCTGGGATGCACACATGATGGCAGATTTTTGCTGGAGTATTCAGAGCAACACTTCGTTATTCAGTAATAGAAAATGTCATAAAAGAAAATTCCAAAGTTTGTAGTTTATAATATTTATTTATTTATTTATTTCCTTATTTTATATGTTGTAATAAATTTAAATAACAAAATATAAAATAAAAGAAAATACATGAATAAAACAATGAAATGCATTTTCGATCTATTCCATCGATTTGACTTAGTTACATTTTTTTGTCAATTGCCTTCGGCAAGTAACTTGAAAACTGTTTAACCGATTTAAAAGATATGTAGCTTATTGTAAATCTCATTGTGTTTGCCCTAAGGACCAGGATCCACTTTTTTGCAAAAGGGGAAATAAATAGCGTTAATTTTGCAAAAACTGAAAATTTGTCAATTATTTTCGATTTAAACGCTTTTTTTCAGATTTGGGGCCTATGCGCTACGTGTTAACGTTGTCGAATTCGACTAAAATTTTGTGGGTGGAAGTTTCTCATCAAATCTAACATTAATCCGACATGCACCCCTTGAAATTGGAAAATTTATGTTTTTCACACATTTGAAAACCCGCTATAATGCGTATATCAAGCAAAAAACGAAAATTTTGTGAAAATGAGCGAATTCACTAAAATGTGAATAAATTCGAAAAAAAATCAATCGATTTTTATGGTCGATATCTCATTTTGTTGCTATTATATGTCGCTATGCGATAAAAAAATGAATCTGGAAGTTTTTTGCCGTTTTCGATTTTTTATGATTTTTTTAAAACGAAAATTTTTGCCATTTTTACGTAAAAAATATATTTTTTTCTTAAGTTTTTTATTATAACTCCGATACTATTGATCCGATTGAAACGCGATATATAGACGAATTAAAGGCTATGCAAATCTTAATTTTTCTGAATTTATTTTAATAATATCGGACTAGTAGTTTTTGAGTTATCATTAATTATTTGAAGAAACGTCTCAAAAAAATTGCAATTTAAAAAAAAAATTTTTTAAAAAAAAATCTATCCATAGAATTTAAAAATTTTACCATTTTTGTACAAAGGTAGTCATGATACATCAAAATTATATAGTGGTTTTAAGAGCACATGAAATTTTTTTTATTTTGTTGTGCTGTGTAATTCTTCTTGGATGTTTTGAGAAGAAATTAATTTTTCGTCCCGAAGCTGTAGGTTTTTGATACCAATCTATTTTTAATATATTGCCTGATCTAATTACCATCGTATCTAGGTATGGAAGTTTAAAATTGCATTCATTTTCAACCGGAAATTCTGATGGAAACCGGAAAACTACAATTAGCTCATAGAACTTATAACAACCTAACAACATTGTACAGTAAGACCAAGGACAAAATACCCAGAATAGAAAAATGTAATGTAGTTTACAGTATCCCTTGTATTGGAAATGGCGAGAAAGAATGTGACAAAATTTATGTGGGAACTACCAAAAACAAACTTAAAACTGGAATAGCAGGTCAAAAGTATGATCAAAAGAACAGACATAATTGTACACAAAAAGCAGCATTGACGACCCACTGTGCAGAAAACTCTCCTGATTTTAATAATGTTAAAATTTTACAGAGCGAATATAATTACAAACGCCGTTACATCACGGTTGCCAGATTTATTTTCTCTCTCCCCTAAAATCAAATAAAAAAACCCCTAAAATCAAGCTTTAAAAAAAATACCCTAAAATATATTTTTTTTTTGATTACATAAATAAATTTTTTTCTGTAATTTTCAGAAAATACAATCCAAATTTATTAAATAAAAAAAAACCCCTAAATTAATCCCTAAATTTGTAGCAAAAACAAAAAAAATCATGTTCTAATTTTTTTTTTCATATTTATTTGTTGTATCTTCAATATGTTTGAACTAACAATAATTACTCATATCTTAAGTCTAAAATAAAATATATTTTATAAGTCCAGCCAGTGCTAGACAAAAAAAAAATAATGTATGTTCCACTGTTGTTGAAATTATTTACGGGTCATCCCTCTATTGTACGGCCAAGAAAAGCAGTATCTCTTCTTTTTAGTCGAATGTAACCAGGAGCATTAAGAATGTTACGCGCCAATGGATTTGGATGAGTTTCAAGCTTTTTCAAATACGTTACCGCATGTTTCGCTATTTCTGATTTACTGTTGGCACGTTTAGATCTTTGTGAATATTAGAGTTTTTGATATACCAGGGAGCAACTGTGATCATTCGTAGAATCTTATTTTGGCGCTTTTGAATTTCTTCAACATTGCTAGCTGAGGCAGTGCCCCATAATTGAATAGCACCAAATTGGTTTAAGTAGCGACTTGTACGGTAGTAATTTGCAATCTAAGCTAAGAGTAGGGTTTTTGCCAATAAGCCAGTTTAGTTGGACTGCTTTTAACTTCATTTGTGTTAACTTGGATTCTATGTGGCTTTTCCAAGTAAGGCGCCGGTCAAGATGTATACCGAAGTATTTGACGTCTGAAAGCTGGGGTATCATTTGATTATTTATGCGAGGAGGGGGCATGAGTCCCTACGCAGTGTGAAAGTTAAATGAGTGCATTTTTGTTCATTCACCTTAATTCTCCATTTCTTTAACTATTTTTCCAATTTGAGTACGGGATCTTGTGATGCTACTTGCGAGCTTTCATGAATACTTGAAAAAGCTGTGTCATCAGCAAATGTTGTTGTGTGCACTTGATTACTAGTTGGCATATCGGATGTGTACAGCAAGTATAAAATGGGTCCCAAAATACTACCCTGTGGAACTCCGGCTTTAATAAGCTGAGGCGAGCTTAAGAAATCTCCTTCTTTTAGTATGAATTTTCGATCAGTTAAATAATTTTTTATGAGCTTATAGAAGTTTTTGGGCAAATTCAGCTTTAACTTGTATATAAGGCCTTCGTGCCATACCTTGTCAAATGCTTGAGAAACATCGATAAAAAGTGCAGAACACTATTTTTTTACATTTACTCATCTGTGTGTTTGTTGGATCGTACTATGTTGTTTTCTGAAGCCAAATTGACAGTTCGGAATACATCCTTTGTCGCTCAGAATTGGGATCAATTTAATTATTAATATTTTTTCAAACAGCTTTGATATATTTGATAATAGGCTTATAGGTCTGTATGATTCAACCTTGGTGTTGTCTTTTCCAGGCTTATGTATCATAGTAATCAAAGAAATTTTCCACTTTGTAGGAAAGTACTCAAGACGTAAAATGGCATTAAAAACAAAAAGAATGATATTTTGTGCAATACGGGGCAATTCAAATAACATATTGTTACTGATTTTATCTTAGAGTTTAAATCAGTTACTGCCTTTTCAACATCTCGAAGCTCAAACCTTAGGGTAACTGCCGGATACATCGATAGTTGGGAGCTCAGCTATATCAGTCGAGACAATTGGAGTTTTTTAAATGATAAACAAACAGATCACCTTTTTCGATATCATTTCTTGCCCAGCCTCCACAAGAAGTTCGCAATGGAGGCTTACGTACGACTGGTCTTTTGAGGTTTCGACATGCACGCCATAATGAATGATCTGATTGTGGAGTTGGGTCCAGATCTTCCAGTTAATTTTTCAGAGATGCTACCCTTTGAGATTCTAGTAGGTCTCTTAGCCGCTTCGTGCAATCTTTAAGTCTAGTTTTAAGTTGAGGAGATCTATATGTATGCCACTCTCTACTAATTTTTCTTTTTTCAGTCAAGAGCCGCTCGACATCTGCAGAATAAATGTGATGGTATCTGTCTATTTGCCGGGTTACAGTTGCATGTTGGGCAGCAATTTGATGTTTCGATCAAAATCAATTATACACTGCTCTACGTTTTCGAGCATATATATTTCAGCCAATTTATGCTTGTCCTGGTTGTTGGTGATACGATATTTTGTTGATTCCATATATAGACAATAGTGGGTGAATGATCTGAGGATAATTCTAGTGATCTTTCAGCTTTAATAATTTCTCTTGAAATACCCTTAAACACGCCAAAATCAATAGCATCCAGTATTTTTTGTCGATCAGTAGGCCAATAGGTGGGTTGGCCACTCGAGATCACATTGAGACGCATTTTTGAAATTGTGTCAAAAAAAAACATGACCTTTTGGTGTTATTAGTCGTGATGTATGTTTAGCGTTGTAGTCGCCCTATGAAACAGGGACCTAGTGATTTAAAGAAGTCGCTATACTGACTCTCTGATACTTGAAATCTAGGAGGTGAATAAATTGAAGAAATAACTAAGTTTTGATGAAATTTTTCAAGGCAGATATTTGTTGCTTGAAAATAATCCTCAGAAAAATCACACAGCAAATAACGCCAAAAAAAGATATAAAGAACATGCCAGTATCAAAACAGGAGAGAACTTATAAATCTATGACGCATGTCCCAGGTTTTTCAGAGAGAATCATAAAGTCGAATATTTACGACAAACAAAACGTCAATATTGCTCTGATAACTGACTTCACCTTAAACAAGCTGTTCAAACACTAAAACAAAAATTGACAAATTGGACAAATCAAACGTAATATACAAAATTCCCTGTTACGGAGATGGTTTGAACGACTGTAAGGAAATATATATTGGAACGACAAAGTCGAAGTTAAGGACAAGATTGGCTGCACACAAGTCAGATTATAAAACCAGAAAGGGGACAACTGAACAAAAAACAGCGTTTAGCAGCCGGCTGTGCAACAAAAAAACATTCTCCCAATATAGAAAATGCAAAAATATTACAAGAAGAGGCACATAATCGAAATGTTGCATATTATTAACACACCCGAGGACAGAAGTATGAAATATAAGAGAGACACAGAAAATTGCGCGCACACGTACAGACATACATATATTAACAAAACATAAACAAAAAAGCTTTAGTAGGCATAATACTCTTTACAGCTTTACTCAAAGTAAGGCAACTTTATAATAATTTTAATGTTTTTCATTATTATTTTTGTGTAATAATATTATTATTATTAATGTTGTTCTGTGTGTTTTTAAAATTTGTTTATTGTTTGTATATTTTTAGTTCCTGAAGAACACCGAAGGTGTTCGAAATATTGAAATTAAAGTTTTACAATTGTTATTTAATAAAACAAATGAGTGTTTTATTTAAATAAATGTAATGACCTAGAGCCCAAAATAAGAAGTTGTAAATTATTTTATTATTTCTTCTTTATAATATATATTTATAATATATATTTATAATATATATTTAAATATATATTGCTGAACCACCACATGCTCCGCCACGGGGGTCTTTGGTGTCATATAAAATATAGCCATTGATTTTAAAAAAGCTATTTCTTGTTAAATGTGTTTCTGCAATCAGCATGACATCAATTTGTTGTTGTTATAATTTTAAGCACTTTTAATTTATTTTTATTTGAAATATTAAAATGTTTTGTGATCCGAACCGTCAACCTCTTCCTACTGCCAATCAGTCTATCGAAGCATCTCAATTTCAAGCAGCAATGAAGTAGATAAAGGCAATTCATTGTGTTTTATAAATAAGAAATCTAAAAATAGAAAATTATGTATGTTTTGTCATACAAAATGAGTACACATTCCTACTTCCCTACTAACAGTAGCGAATTGGGAATGTATACTAAAAGACCTTCTTTGGAAGGCATACAAAAATTAGTCATCGAAAAATAAATCTTTAGGCATTTTAGTGAGTGTTCCCTATCATACCTGTTAATTTAGCGTTAGATATAATAAACAATAAATGGGACAAAATTTCTTCATTCACTAAAATGCCTAAAGATTTATTTTTCGACATAATACAATTTTGTATAAAAGAAAATCGATATTTCAAATATAATGACAACATATATGAACAATTAAAAGAAATGCCTATGGGCTCTCCAGCATCACCTGTTATTGCAGACATAGTAATGGAAGAGTTACTAGATACTACGCTAAAAATGAAACAGAAACCAAAAATGATTAGCAAATATGACTTATTCTGCATAACAAAAACCAAAGATGTGAAAGAAACTCTTGAAGCCTTAAATAGCTTTCACAGACACATAAAATTCACGATGGAATTAGAGAAAGAGGGAAAATTACCATATTTAGATTTATTAATTATTAGACAACATAATACAATATAAACAGATTGGTATCAAAAGCCGACTGCTTCAGGACGTATTATCAATTTTTATTTCACCCAAAATACGTAAAAATTAACACAGCAAGGAATTTCGCGAAAAGGGTATTTCAAATAAGTGATACAAAATACCATAAACAAAACATTAAGAGAATAAGAAAAATTTTACAAAGAAACAGTTTCTCGTTTATGATGGACGCGAACAGCATAAAAAACGCCAAAAAAAGATATAAAGAACATGCCAGTATCAAAACAGGAGAGAACTTATAAATCTATGACGCATGTCCCAGGTTTTTCAGAGAGAATCATAAAGTCGAATATTTACGACAAACAAAACGTCAATATTGCTCTGATAACTGACTTCACCTTAAACAAGCTGACAAATTGGACAAATCAAACGTAATATACAAAATTCCCTGTTACGGAGATGGTTTGAACGACTGTAAGGAAATATATATTGGAACGACAAAGTCGAAGTTAAGAACAAGATTGGCTGCACACAAGTCAGATTATAAAACCAGAAAGGGGACAACTGAACAAAAAACAGCGTTTAGCAGCCGGCTGTGCAACAAAAAAACATTCTCCCAATATAGAAAATGCAAAAATATTACAAGAAGAGGCACATAATCGAAATGTTGCATATTATTAACACACCCGAGGACAGAAGTATGAAATATAAGAGAGACACAGAAAATTGCGCGCACACGTACAGACATACATATATTAACAAAACATAAACAAAAAAGCTTTAGTAGGCATAATACTCTTTACAGCTTTACTCAAAGTAAGGCAACTTTATAATAATTTTAATGTTTTTCATTATTATTTTTGTGTAATAATATTATTATTATTAATGTTGTTCTGTGTGTTTTTAAAATTTGTTTATTGTTTGTATATTTTTAGTTCCTGAAGAACACCGAAGGTGTTCGAAATATTGAAATTAAAGTTTTACAATTGTTATTTAATAAAACAAATGAGTGTTTTATTTAAATAAATGTAATGACCTAGAGCCCAAAATAAGAAGTTGTAAATTATTTTATTATTTCTTCTTGTTTCAAACAGTTTTATTTTTTCTAGTTCACTTCTTTGCATGACGTCATTTTGTTTCTCGATTTTTTCTAAAAGTCCTTTTTCGGCTATTTTAACCCTAGAATACTAACGCCTTTTAATACTACGTTAATACTAACGCCACGTGCAATGTTAAGGTTGTGTTGCTTTAAATTCAAAGCTATTATTTGATGATGATTTCAATATTATCATTCATAATTGATATACAGAGAAAGTACCCATATTAAACGCAAAGAGATTAAAATATATTATATTAAATAACTTAAGACTAAAAAATAAAAATATAAAACTTTAAATTCCTACATAAATATAATTTGTTTTTAAATTTTATTTATCAAAAGTTATTTAACAATGAAGTTAGGTGAACCAAAAACCAGATTGAGCCAAAAATTTGTTTGAACTTCTACACATCTGAATTACATATTGTAAAAAAAATTGTAAATAACAAATGCTTTGAAAAATAATATATTTATGAAAATTTGTAAATACAAAGAAAAAAAGAATAATTATATACATACATATATTACTCACATAAAAAATATATATGTACTTTATGATATATGTCATACTTGGGATTTTTTCATTGGCATTGAATTTACATTGGCATTATTTTAAATAGTTACAACGAAATAAAATCAGCTACCATTTAATGCTACTGATTTATCTTTAATTGCAATTGTTTTTACCAATGGTAATGAAAATGTAATGAAATCGTATAATTACTAATCATAATTGATGAAAAAATCATTGTTTTTATTAAACACAAGTTTATGATTTAATAACTAGGAATAAAGTATCAATTTCATTCCAGGTTGTGCTTTTTATAAATCTGTAACTTTTTATTAAATCTAGTGACAACTACCATACTTTTCATGACTTTAGAAAGTTAAGAAAAAATTGCTATTGGGCGATAATTATCAGGGTAGTTAGCCTCTCCGTTTTTGGGAATCGGCGTTACATTAGCAACCTTCCAACATTTTGGAAATTCACCATCATGATACAAAGTGCTGAAAAGTACTGCTAAAGGACGTCCTAGCGTCGAAGAACACTGTTTCAAGACAAGTGCTGGAATCCCATCCGGCCCAGAAGACTTGTTGAGATCTGATAAAACATTTTTAAACGCCATCGCTCGGGTGGTGATTGACTGCTTTCCGGCATATAAGAATTACTTGCAAATATACTAGCCAAAAGGTTAGCTTTATCAACCGGGTCAGTGAATATTTGGTCATATTTTAAAAGAGTCGGAATTGATAAACTAGCATTATCCTTTATTCTGTTAACAAATGACCAAAAGGTCTTGCTACCCTGAGGAGCAGCAACAATTTTAGCACGAAGACTTTTTTCGTGTCGTAGTACTTTGCCACACGAAGATCTCGTTCTTTTGCGTAGCGAATCAGTATCTACGTTTTTGTTTCTTCTGACTTTATTCTGGTTTTAATCAAAATTACTTTAGAGGGAATAAAAGTTTTCATTCCAAGCAAAATTATGTTAACAACCATTTCCGCTATGGTATCGATATTATTATCTAGGAAACATAGTTTCCAATTACATTGCCTAAAAAACTCGTTGAGCTCAGCCCAACGAGCCTTTTCAGAAATATATATTATACGTTTCGTGGCTTTTTTCGAAACTTTGTGAAGTTCTGAATATGAAAAGTAGGCGGGGTGTGAAGTTAAGAAGAGGTCGAGAGTATTACTTTGGTGTCCTTCAACACAAGGAATGTGTGTTGGCTCATTCATTAATTGCGCAAGGTGGTTGTGCGCTGCAAATAACTCAACATACTACCCTTCTTTAGTTGTATGGCTCGAATGGCGAAGCAAAGAACAGTTTTGAACATTTAAATCACCAGCAACAACAATTTCAGTGTTCGGGAAACTAATGGGAATCTTCGATATAGAATCGGAAAGGAAATCGAAGCTAACTAAAGTTTTATCCCCTCCAGCGTTTGGACTCCTATAGAGAAACCCGAAATGCAAGAGGTGCGACCTGATTTTGAATTT
Source organism: Phasia obesa (assembly GCA_949628195.1). Classification (NCBI taxonomy): domain Eukaryota; kingdom Metazoa; phylum Arthropoda; class Insecta; order Diptera; family Tachinidae; genus Phasia; species Phasia obesa. Next base: position 55,616,318 of record OX451219.1, on the reverse strand, counting down.
GATCCAGATGCAGCTAAATTCAGGATCATATGTGCCTAGTGCTAGCTGGCACTGGTACACAACTTCATCGCGTAAGTACAATACAAGGCCCCGATGGAAATTAAAAAGTGATAGAAGATGATACCCAGGTAAGTGAAAATCCTATGGATCAGCATTTTCTTGCGTCTCACATAAGGCGAAAATATCCGGATGATGGAGACAAATGTGGGCATATACAGAGAAAAAAAATTGCTCTTAATCCACGTATGTTACAGAAGTCGATTTTGAAACGTCCTGTCATAACAATAAGCAATAAATTAAAATCCTATTGTCCATTTTACCATAATGAAAGCAATGCCGTAACTTATGTATTTGTGACTACTCAGTAACCAGTGCTATGTCTTCGTCACTAAATAGCCTAACAATAGTTAAAACGCTGGCACCAGTAAATTTTAAATTTTACGTGAAAGAAGGAAAATGGTACTATAGATTGCAAAAAAAAAGAGCCATATCTGGTCTGGAAGCGGCCGATTATCTCATCACTGTTTTAATAAGCTATACTGATTTATTCCTTCTTTTTGTCATTGTTGCTTATGAAACGTTTTATTTTTTGCTTTTGAGTTTTATTTTTGTTGTTTTGTTTAAGAATTTATTTTATTTCTGCAGCACTTTAAGTTGTTTTATTAAGTTATTTTGTTATAGTTTTAATTTTGGCACTTTAATTAAGTTGTTTTTCGTTATTTTTTCTTTAATTTTTAAAACATTAAAATTAAATTAAAAATAATAACATAACAAATGATAGTCAGGTAATAAAAACGCGTGTGAACGTTACGAAGGACAGAGCACTACTACTATTGCATTCGTCTAACTGGCATCTTATATACCATAGCTAGCCAAATCTTCATTTTCAATACACAATTGTGCTACAAAAACAATAAAAAAAAACTCACACCGACGCTTGTTTTCTTCTATTTCAGTTTGATTTCAGTCGTTAATTGAGTCACAAAGTACACAGAGATGTAAATAGTGATTGATGAAAATGGCTATAATCAGATTTACCTAAGCTTGTCAAGAAAGAGACAAATATAGTAAAAAATTTAAAAGAACATCGCAAAAATAAACAAAACAAAAACTAAAAATTTTGAACATTTTCCTTTTTAAGCGTGTTCGTTATTTAAAACTTTGTACTTTAAAAGTTAATTTGTCCATTAAAATAAAATTAAACAACAAAGTACAATTAAAACAAACAATCAAAACTCTTTGGTGTTGTGAAATAAGCTTGAGAAAAATATTTAATAAAAGTTACGTACATTTACACTAATAAAAAAATTATTAATAAGAAAATAGCATAAAAGAAAGCCAATGTTTACGAGATAACACTAAAGAAAACTAATCAAGGTGTGAAAGGGACGGGTTGAATTAGTATTTTTTGCCGTCCTGTTTATACGCCGTTTCACCTCTTGGGTTCTCTTTGATGGAGTGTTAACGAATGAACATATGCGGATGCTTGCTGCTTTTTTCAGCTTTATTGTTTTTTCAGCTTTGATTAAATTTCACAATAAACCAGCAAACATAATTATATAATGGAAGACAAAAATTTTTGTTTTGTCATTAAAAATGCTTTAAAACAAAGAAAACCTTTTCAATTAAAAGGCATTTTGACCTTTTTCACAAAGAAATAAATAAATTAGAAGAGGAAAAAAGGAAAATGTTTTTTCTTGATCAAAAAAACCTGCAAAAAATTAAAGAATGGATTCTGGAAGAAGAGCAAAATGAGGAAATTTTGCAAAATAAAAAATTAAAAATGGAGCCAAATAAGCTTGGAAATCGCTCAGCAAGGCAGACCATTTATTGATGGAATGCCAGCAAAAAATATTTTACAAAAAACTTTTCAGACTTTAAATTATAGAACAGATTTCATAACGTCAATTCCCTTGTTACCTCATAGTGTGGCTAGGCGTATTGCCCAAATACGGGCAAATGTAATGGTAGGAAAAAATACAGGTTTGATAGGTAATATAAAAAAAGTGAAATGGCAATGCAAAACTTTCACTGCATTATCCATCAAGCCGCACTTCCGTCAAAATTTATTACTCAAGACTCTACTATGAAGACCGCAGAGAGCATTATAAATAAAATAAGAGGAGGACACAATGCCCTCACTCATCGGAAATTTGTAAAATTTTTAACATCTAAAAACGAAGCTTTCAATGATCTTAAAATGTTCACTGAGGTACGTTGGCTCAGTCGTGGCGACTGTCTTAACCGGCTATATGATTTAAAAGAAGAAGTCTTCGAGTTTTTAGAAAAAGAAAATATCTATGAGTCGGCAAAAAATTTGTTAAAAGATACACAATTCATATCAGATCTAGCTTTTCTAGCTGATACAACTTCTTTGCTTAATGATTTCAACTTAGAGCTTCAAGGAAAAGGTAAGAATATATCTGATATTTGTAAAATTTTATTTAATTTTGAAACAAAACTTTTTCTCATACTTTGCCAAATTAAGTCAGATGACTTTTCCAGTTTAAAAAAAAACATCTCTATTGCGCGAATCGCTGTGAGATGCTGCGAAAACTAAGCGAGTTGAGATTTTTTATACACTGCTCAACAGTTTTGAAGACAGGTTTGCAGATTTTAAGAGTATACAACTGCAGTTGGATTTATTTAATAACCCTTATAATTGTGATTTCCAAGCTCCGGGAAAAATGGCAATAGAATTCTGGAAAAATGATTCTGATTTTCCAGAGTTAAAAAGAAATGCTTTGAAATTGTTATCCCTTTTTTCTTCTACATATTGCTGCGAACAAATTTTTTCCGACTTAAAATTTATTTGTTCTAAGCAGAGAAATAAATCAAGTTCTTCAAATTTAAAACATATTTTGTTAATAAGAAATTGTTACCAACTCTTAAATTTGGAAAACTTAATTTAAATTTTTTTTTTTAAGTTTTTTGTAAAATATTTTTTGCTAGCATTCCATCAATAAATGGTCTGCCTTGCTGAGCGATTTCCAAGCTTATTTGACTTGAAATCTCCATTTTTTAATTTTTTATTTTGCAAAATTTCCTCATTTTGCTCTTCTTGCAGAACCCATTCTTTAATTTTTTGCATATAGAGGTTTTTTGCTGAAGAAAAAACATTTTCCTTTTTAACTCTTCTAATTTATTTATTTCTTTGTGAAAATGGTCAAAATGCCTTTACTTTAAATGCACAAGAGTGGTCATTTAAGTGCGTGGTGAAAAACTAATTTCAGATATAAAGATAAATACGAAAACAAAAATTAAGCAATAATATCTCCAAATGTAGCTGATGGTTATACGTTTTTACGAAAATATATGTTTTGGTGTCATTAGTACATTAAAAAATTGATATGTTCTCATGTTACAGAAAAAAGTTAAAATTTTGTAGACTAGTGTAATAGGAGAGCAGTGAATGAAGGTGGGACTTCTTTAGATATATCACTACAAAAAGTTTGATTGCAAATGTGGCCAATAATGATAATGCTTTTTTATAATTTAATCATTGATGAATGGTAATGATTTTATAAATAATTACTAATAAAACTTTTTCATTAAAAACCATTACCATTAATCAAAGCAATGTTAATGAAAAAAAAATTGTTAGCATTTTTTATAAATCAATGCTAATGAAATTGTTAATTAATTACCCAATCTAATTAATTAGTTCCAAGTATGATATATGTACATACATACATGTATTTCGTAAAGTATGAGTTGCAGTAAGAATATTGATAAATATATATTTATTAATTAGCTCTTAAAAAAGATAGCATTTGTAGAAATTGCAATTTTCACATCCTTATTTATTAATCTTTTACTCTTTTTATTTATTTTGCAATTAGTTAATTGAAGCAAGATAGTTTTTTCCTTTTGTTTTTTTTTTGTGTTTTTGCACATCTAATAGCAATACTTATAATTTAATAATAAATTATCAGTGTGAAAAAAAAGTTCAGAAAATATTTTTTTTTATTTATCACCATTTTCTTAAAGTCTTAAAGTTGTGATGTTTTCGATAATGACTTATATTCATGTAAACAGAGTAAATAGTATTATTTTTTTTTATTTTAGCGTAAATAAAACAAAGATTTATAAAGAGAAAAAATAAATACTAAATTTCCATATTAAAAAAGATTGTATAAAGTGAAACATGTTATTTCAAAATAAAGAAAATTTAAGGAATTTAAAATGTAGTTTTGTGAAGTTCAGCGCTTTTTCTCTGAAATCATCATCTATTTGACATAGTTTAGATTTTGTTTCTCAAAATATTTTTTAAATAGCTCATCACGTTTTCTGATTGATTTTTTGTTTCGTGTCCAAGTGCAGAAATTGATGCCGTACGGTTGAATATTTACTCCGAATACCTGGGCTATCTTTTCTATAGTCTTATATAAGTCATCATTTGTAAGTTTTTTCTGAAAGTCCCGTAATAGTTATATTTCTTCTGTTTATCTGTTTGTGTACAAAGTTACTTTCTAGTTGGAGCTTTTCCACTTTTGAATTATTTGCAGTTTCAAAATTCTCTAATCTGGATATGCAGTTCTTGAAATCGCCTCCGAGCTAGGCGTTAGACCAATCCCGATTATCAGCAGACAGTAATTGTATGCATTGAGCCCATTTATAGATCAAGTGGCCATTAATGTTTTTAATAGAATCAGCTAGTGAAACTAAAGCCTTAGGAACACTATCTGCTATACACCTTGTATGACATTTTTTACCACATACAGCACATTCGGGTGCAATTTTGTCCACACAACGAGCAGTCCATTTTATGATCTTTTAATTTCTTTATCTTTCTTCTTTACGTTTGACTGAAGCCTAATTGAATCAAAAAGATTTCCTCTATGAAATGTTTTTAGTCTAAAGGGTATTCAAGCAGAAAGAAGGGATTTTTTTTCGCATTAAATTAATAAGAAAACTTGTTATTCACAATTTTTTACACATTTTTGACAAAAAAAAAATCCATAGAGAAAAACTTTTTGATTTTATTATTATTATTATTTATTAATAGATTTTTTTTTTAAATTCATTACAATAGTAAGCTTATAAATAGTTATTTGTTATTTTAATCTATAATGGCATAGCATATAGCTCTTAGCCAGATTGGCGATAATTTAATTGAATAATAATTATAAATTAACGTTATTTAAATATTAAATTCATTCAGTATTAATTTTCTATATTTTAGAGAGTCTTCAAGATAATTATACAAGGCATTGAGATCAGAGCCATTTAGTATATTGAGTGCATTACTGTTACTAAGAGTGTTCCGACCAAAGTATAAGATTCTAAATTCTTTATATGTTGGACAAATGCCGATAAAGTGGAGAGTATTTTCGGGTTCATTCAGATTACAAATAGAGCAAGTGCCAACAGTGTTATTCTTAAAACATCTAGCGTTTAGATCTAGTAAGCCGCCTCTAGCCTTTACAATTAGACTGGTTGCACGACAGGAAAGACTTGTAGTAAGAGAGGGTATAACATTGTAATCCAGTTTTTGGTAGAGATCATGAAATTGAGATCTAGATGCGTCTAGTGAAAAATTATTAATATCTTTTTCTTTTAAGCGAAGTATAATATCTTTCCAGTATACACATACAATGTTGTTATCAGGAGGGATAAATTGAAGTGAGTTGCACAAGGAAGAACATTTCTTTGCCCAAAACAAGTTATGTTTTATTATTTTTTCTGCTAATATTCTTGGCAACCTTTGGGGGCTTAAAGATAATATTCGATTAATGTAACAAAAATGCAATTTTAACGTTGTAATAAATAAGGAGTTAAGTCCAGTTTCTAGGAAGAGAATATAGTTCGGTGTTGTGTTCGGCAAGTAAAGTTTCTTTTTGATAAAAAAAAAAAACGCAGTAGTTTTTTAACATCATCATATCTTTCATAACCCCAAACTTGACAGCCGTGAAACATTATAGATTTTGAACACGCTTCAAATATTTTAAGTTTATTAGTTTTTTATATCTTTGGGTTATTTATGTATTTAAACCAAGTGGAAGAAATCGAGATTTTAGAAGCAACTAACTTATTGTGAAGGTGTTTATTAAAGGAAAGATTGTATGTTATATCCACTCCTAGGTACGTGTAGTTGTTGACAATATCAATATTTTCATTACCATAGTGCCACATTAAGTCTGCAGAAATTCTTGGTCCCTTACGAAATACAACAATTTTTAATTTTGTAAGATTTACTTTTAGGCTCCATTTAAGACAATAGTTATAAAGAGCATCAATCATTTCTTGCAATTTATTTGGCGTACCAGATAGGATGACCGTATCATCTGCATATAACAAAACTTTAACGTTTACGTTAGCTATGTGTAACCCGTTTGGTAGATTTACAGGTAGATCATTTATATACAATGCAAATAAGAGTGGACTTAGAATGCAACCCTGTTTAACACCAAAGTTAACAGGAAAATATACAGAGAATACTGCACCATCCCAGATTCTGCTTTCTGTGTTCTCGTATAGAAGCGTCAAAATACTTATAATTTTCGTAGAAATTCCTAGGAAATTTATAAAATAGACTGTTTCTGGAGATCATGTCAAATGCACTGGAAAAGTCAACAAAAAATGCATACGTATGTTTGCATATTAAATTGTTTAGGTTTACAATACTGGTAAGGATAAATATATTGTCAACCGTGGAGTACCCTTTTCTAAACCCAGCCTGGAACTCGTTTAGGACGGAGTATTTTATTGCCAAATCTTTAATACGGTTTAGCAAAATGTTATTGAAAATTTTACATACAGTATCTATTAAAGATAAACCTCTGTAGTTGGTAGCTATGTTTGGGTCACCCTTTTTAAATAGTGGGATTAATATTGACTTTTTAGAACAAGAGGGAATGCTTTCATGAAGAAATATGTAATTAAATACCATGAAAAATTCCTTTAGAAAACATTCAGGTGCATATTTATAAAATTCATAAGTAATACCATCTTGACCTGGTGATTTATTTGATTTCAGATTTTTAATAACTGCATATAGTTCGCAGAACTCAAAAGGGGAATCCATAAAGGCATCAATAAAATATGGCAAGCACCAACTTATTATTTTAACATCATTACGGTTTTGCAAAGTAGATCCAAAATGAACTAAAAAATCATCAGCATTGAGATTGCTGGCAGATACTTGGGAACGGGTTTTTAGAGAATTTGATAAATCCAGCTCTTTAAGATTATTGTTATATAGTTCCAATTTCTTTTCTTGGCACACCTTCAGATATTTAGATCTAGGCAAAAAATAACGCATTTTATTATATGTTGTACAATGTTTTTTATATATGTTTAAATTTTTGTGAATTGTTGACCGAAATCGGAAACATTTCCAATCGAACCATTTTTGTTTTGGTTCGAAAAATGTTTTATTACGTTTAACAACATTTGGTTGCTTTATTTTAGATATAATGAACGATATCAGCCCATCAGTGGTTGAATTAATTTGAGGCGGTTGGTAAGATGAAAGGGCGCTGAGGTTTCGCCTGTACTGCAAGCGGTGTTTATCATTCCAATAAAGTTTATGGTTTGTATTTTTTACATTTGTAGAGTCAGCAATTTTTAATTCAAATAAGGGCATATGATCTGAATAAGCTTTCGATGCAATGTGAAAATCATCGATAAATTTCAAAAAATTAAGTGAACATATGAAATAGTCGATAACAGAATTTCCCATTACCATCAGCGTCTCAATTTGTTCTGCCATTTACTACAATTCCTCCAAGATTTTCAATTAAATTTATTAGTTGCTTTCCTTGAGCATTGATTGTTTTGTCTTTAGAATTTATTTAATTGTTTATGTGCGGAAAATCTATTAGTAGATTTAGATCAAGAACTTGTTCTTCACCACTACGTGCGTTTAAGTCACCCATTATGCAAAAGTTTGTTGGATTAAGTTCACGTAAAAAATCATCAAATTCATTTAGCACCTTCTTCCAGTTTGTGCAGTTTAAATATTTGGGAATCATATAAAAAATACCACATTCAAATTTTGCCGATAAAAAAGTAAGGTTATGTATCGGATATTTTATGTTTTCTGTACTTATTTTTTAAACCCATATAAACAGCCACCACTTGCATGACCAGCTTTATGTATTTTAGTTGCAGGAATCCAATGTAAACAGTAGTTCCGAAAATATGATGAAAAATTTTATTGTTTATTTGATATTACGTGGGTCTCAAACAAGAAAAAAATATCGAAGTTATTTATAAAAGCAAGAAAATTTCCAAAATTTAAAGAATTATAGTTAGTAAATTGCTATTGTGATAAAGACCTTAAATTGCTAGAATTATTATTAATGTATGATTTTCTAGAAAATACATTACAGTCAACATTAAAATTACAGCCACATTCTGCTAAAAGTTCTCTTTAAAACTCTGAATCGTTTTGAAATTGCGCCATAACTTTACCATTGGACCAGGTGAATTTATTGTCGTTAATGTAAATGCAGAACTCCCCACATCGAACCTTTAATTTTTTATTTGCTTTGGACAAAGCACTGCTTACTTCTCTGAGCTGAAATCTGGTTATTTGTTCATCATCTGTGTAATCTTTCTGAATATAGACCTCGTTTCTTTTTTCTTTTAGCCAATAAAATATTGCGGACTTGGCTACAGGTTTCGAGGCAAAATATGAAGGACTTGCCAGATTGTACCATTCTGGTTGAGGTTTGATTTTATTAGAATCCCTTCTGAGATATAAAAATGGACTACCCAATTTATTTTTTTTAAAGGTATTCCATATTGCTTAATTAGGCTAACTAATTGATTTTTTCAAAAAGGTTTTCCTAGGGTGGAATCGCCACATCCGTGAACGTACAACACGCATCGTAAAAATACGTTTTTTGGATTATGACATACGTCAACTGATAATAATTCATACGGCAACTGCTGATAATTCACAATAATTGAGATTGTAACATACGTTATCTTATGACTAAATGTACGTTTTTTAAGAATTGTCATCCGTTAACAAAATTTAGTACGACTATATTGAAAAAAAAAGTTCGATAAAAAATGTAAATTACATGAAATCGATTTTGTCCTTTCAATGATATTCTTGCTTTACAGTGAATTTCATTAAAATGGGCATCAGAGGAACCATCACTAGCATTTTTATATGGTGTAATGCACCATGGCTCAGGAGGATAGCCGAAGTTCTTTAAAATAATGGTAAAATGATTTATTGCTACATTAAATTTATGAATGAAAGAAAGTTCCCACATAACAATCAATAGTTTCCATTTTTATTCGAAGTAAAAAGGTTTTCTAGGGCTAGTCTTTGGTCGGAAAGTTTCCATACAAAGGAATCGTGATCGGCTCCACCAATTTATAGGAACAATTTAATATTTATTATTACAAACCTTTTAAAATGCATTTTGTTAATTTCTTCAAATCTTAATAACAGACTACTTACTATCATTGCATTTAAACTGTGAAAACCTTTCCTGTTGAAGTACATGTGTTCATTGTCTACTGGTTTTTGTATGCGTTCCAACAACACATCCTACAACTTAAAACTTTATCCACATAATTAATAAATTAAATTAAGAAAATAAATTAAACAATTATGTATATATTTATTGAATCTACCTCCAGTTATTTCATATTTTGCAAAAAAAAATTATTCCTTACACGCAGACGAATCATTAGGTGCAAATTGTATATGCTTCGCACACAATTTGTTCAGTACGGCTGAAGTAACCTTAGAAACTGTACTCTCACACATTCCGAACAGATAGTGGCTTCCTTTTGAGTGTTAGTAACCACCTGTGGCCAAAATAGACAGAGTTACTGCCAGTTGTAACATTGGTGGCACAGCTTTAGCATCTAAGTGGGATAAATTTCATTCAGCTAATATATAGAAAAAAGCTTCTTAATTAAACGAAATCTCTTTAAAAATCTGCAATGAAGGATGTCTGTACATGCATACATACTGACGCCTTATTCGATAAGGCCTGCGGGTTACGCCGATCACGCAGCTGCATACGTACTATTTTTTCATCCTCTTCGCTATCACTTGAACTAAGATAAAAAAATATAAATTCGGGTCAATTTAATTTTTGTAAGTTTTAATAATTTTTTTTTTTTCATTTTGATTTGTATTGACAGTTTCACATCTATTGTTAATTAAACATTCATTCACAAGAGTTTTTAATTTGAAAACTATTGTGAATCAAACAACAGATTACGATCCGTTGGCAATCGTAGTTCATAATTTCATTCAGTTCACATGATATTGGTATCACATAATTTTTTTTCCTACGATTGCCAATACGTTCACGGTTCCTATATGATCATGTGTACATCATCTTTTTAATTTTCTTAATAATGATATCTTCTTAATTATAATAGCTTTCTTGTTATTTCATTTATATAAATTAATATAGAAACTTTTTGTTAAAAAATAAAATATACATTTGGTGTAGTGGTTAAGTGCGTGCCTACAAGACGAAGCACACCAGGCTTCATTGCTAGCCGAAGTTTTATTTCTAACCGAAGGTTGGCTGAAGCAAGAACAAATATAAGGTGGTAAATATTAAAGTAAAATTCTTAAACAAGAGTTAAGGTTTAGGTAGTGGTAGTGGTAGACTTCGTTCACATCAATTGATGTTTGAATACACGAAACCGAAACCGAGTGAAATTGAAATCGAATAAATTTTTAAAGAAAAATGTAACTTAGACTACTTTTACACCTTGAAATAAACGCCGCATGCAACTTTTTTCTTGTTAGTGAGAGGGGTTGGGAGGCAAGCGGGGTTGAAAAGGTCGCATGACAAAGCTGACGAGGCAATATTTTTTTGTTTTGGATTATTTTCATTTTATTTTTTAAAGTGTTGTCTACTTTTTGACTAAAGAAAAAACGACAAATTGTGTTTTTGTTTTTTATAAAAAATTTATTTCCAAATTATAATTTAAGATATATATATAAAAATTTAATTTTAAACAAAAATGTCAAGAGAACAAATTGGGCGGTTCTCTTAGTTTCGGATTTACGGACCCCATTAAATTTGTGTGTAAAGTATGGTGCATCTCGACTATTTTAGGGCGGAATGAGGTAATATGCATGCCATTGGAAAGGTAATTAAAAGTATGTGTCCAATTAAAATGAAATTAATAAAAATAAATCAGCCTTGTGCGAGTCAGACTCACACATGTATGGTTTTAAACTATGATCAGCTCAACTTTAAAAATCAGTTAAACTTTAAAAATTCACGTCTTATGAGGTATACTCTAATTATTTTTTCTACTAGAGCATAGTACTAAATACCCTGTGTAAATATCAAGTGTCTTCCTACAAGGATAAGAAGAGAAAGTCAAATTCCGCATCTTTGAGACATTAAGGGAACACCCCATTAGTATTGAATTTATTTTCGTTTCTTCTTGTTACAGTAGATATTGTTTAATATAATATGTGTAAATTTTTAAGTGTTAATATAAGGTTATATATGTAAAATCGAGTCATTATCGAAACACCCCTTAATTTTTGGTTTTGTTATTTGTTCTAGGGGACAAATTTGTACATAGTTTGCGTAGGTTCAAAAATTAGGGGACAACTATTCGAAAATATTTGCCACTCTCGAAAAACCTTTTATTTTTAATTTTTATATTTTTGCCAGAAATTTACACACTCTGTATATACTCGCGTTTAAAAAATAACGGTCATATTCGTGAAAACTGCATAACTATCGAAATACACTTTATATTTTAGTAATTATTGTTATAGCTTTATATGAAAAATAAGTGAAAAATATGTCCCTGTCCTAACACAGTAATTCACATCCTGTAGAAATTTAAAGACTCTACCTATTACTGTTACAGAGAGAGAAGGCGCTGACAGACATTGGGTTACTTTTTACCTTTGGGAAACATTTTAGGTAAACAAAAATATATATATTTTTTTTAATTTTCATTCTATTTGCCAGAACATAGACAAGAAAATCCTTTAAAAAAAACTTTTTTTTTGTGCTTGCTTGGTATTTTATAATATTTTTTATTAATTTCAATTTAATTACCATTCCAGTGATATTCATATTATCTCATTCGATTAAATAGTTGAGATATACAAAATTTTACATAGAAACTTTAGGGGTCCGTAACTCCGAAACTAATTAATTTTACACAGAATAGAATACTTATTTTTAAATTTTTATAATGTGGCCGTAAACTAAATCTATTTATATAAATATATAAATATAAATATATATATATATATATATATATATATATATATATATATATATATATACTATATATATATAGTATATATATATATATATATATATTTATCTATATATAGATATAATACTATAATATATATATATATATATATATATATATATATATATAATATATATATATATAATTTATATATATAATATATATATATATATATATATATATATATATATATATATATATATATATATATATGTAGGTGAAAAGTCTAACACTAAATTCGGAATTGTCATCCAAAATAAATTTTATAAAACATCTTATATGGAGCATTTTTTGGAAATCTGATCCATTGTATTTTTAGCCAAGATACAGGTGTCTCTCTTCTATTAGTAGTTGATTCGCCCAGTTTTTTCGTCGAAATGAAATCTTTCTGAGCCATTTGTTCTAACAAAAATGGGTTTATGTTTTTACATAATTAAATTGTAATAATTTTCAAGGATGTGTAAATAATTAGATTTTTAAATTTTAGTTTTTATCAAACCCAAAATCGCGAATCCATTTATACATTTTTTTGAACAAAGGCAAACTTTATTTTCGAAAACTTTACCACTCACATGCTTAGACTCTGTTCTTACATATTCTTCTCCACTATTTCTCTTTATTTTTCTTATATTTTGTGCGTAATTACGTTGATTTCATTCTTCCATTTGTAAGGATTCCGATTTCTCTTTCAAAGTATGAACTGATTCATCGAAAGACGATATTAGTTTTATTCGTTTCCATTTTCTTGGGAGCATAATTTATACTTCTTCTCGGTGGTAATGTCTACAATTAACTATAAATAGTGTATTTTCACATTAATAGGATTACCTGATCATACCTGAACCGCTATCTAAAGACATGACAAAATTACTAATAATTATTTTGTCAAACTTTGAAAACAGACAGACAGTAACTGTATGTTGTTTTCCAAACAAAAAATAAGCTCAATTTATCAAAAATAACCTTAATTTTCATAGCATATTGCAAATTACTTCAGATTATGTTATTTTATTAGGATTTGATATGAAATAGCTCATAAACTAAATTTTTAAAATTTTTTACTATACCACTTTCAAAATCAAGGGCTCATATATCAGCCTGATTACATACAACCTTGTGATGTAAAAATACAATAGATTTTAAAAGTGTATTCGTGGCATCCTTATTACCACTAAGATTTTGATCATATTCTCTGGTTGCATCTTCATCAGCACATGAAGACACCTTTGAAGATTAATGGACAAACACAACCCCAGGTTCCAAAAATTGTTTTTAGTATGTGAATGAATCAAACACTACAACAAAAGAATTATTCGAAAATATCAAAAATGTAATAACCTCAATGGGACCAGTATCTATAAAAATAAAAGATTATTGGTTAAACATATCCTTTCAACTTTGTTTAACAAAGATTGATGAAAAATTTAGTAGTGCTATAGCTGGCATCTTAATTTTCCAAAAAGGGTAGTCAACGAAGAAATTCTATATGGAATATCCCCCTTCATACTAGAATAATATTTTTGAACATTTTCTGCATATTGCTATGACTTAAAATATAGAAGCACATCAGAAAATTTAATAACAACGTAAATTCCAAGAAGAGTTTAGAACAAAAACGGGTTTAATAATCGATAAACCTCTTCGTAGTGGGGGACGCGCTAACGATTGGAATGTTGCTAGAAAAATTTTTGAGGATGTTTAAACTACTTCAAGCATAACTGGTACTGACAAAAAGTTGCTTAGAATGTTTAACGTAGTTTTATTGGTAATTAATAACTAAATTAAAATTAATTATTTACATTTTGGCGAATGTACAGCAAACATATCTCATCTTGTCGTCGCCATATATCCATGGAGAGAGGTCAAACACTTATAGAATCGAATATTGTTCCTCTTGGAGAATTAACAGAAGAAGCACAAGAAGAGAGAAACAGCGATTTCAAGCACATTCAATTATTCAGTTCTAGAAAATGCTCTAGGTAGTTATTAAATTAAGACATTTTCTATAGCCTATTTTTTCATCCGATCCTGTACTCTCATCAATTCGAAAACATTGGATTAGTTATGAGCATTCTTCACCATCAAACAAGAAAGAAAATGCTATTTTTATCGTTTTTGTATGGTAATTGTTAAAAAATTAAGTTCGTAAAAACTTTTATATTCCGTAACATTAATTTATAAAAGTGGGATACATATAGGAACACATAGTTTTGCACGCAATTTGATATTGAGATGAATCTCTTTTGTTTTATAAGAAATTGTGTCATCTATATTCATATAAAAAATTAAGACATTAGAGCCAAATTTTTTGCTGATCTCTGAAAATTTCGTAAAATTATGGTAAAAGCGTTCCAATTTAGGGAAAGTAAAAATATGAAATATGTAAGCATTAACATTTTTATAAGTTAAACGAATCAAATGAGTTTTCTGTAAATATGCAATTCATCAACAAGCGACAGAAGTTACTTAATATACTAATTCGGCACTAGATGAAATTGAAGCACTTCCATCTTCTACAAGGATGATAAATTTTACACGAAATTTTGTTTAAATGTACGCTTTATAATTCGCTTACACAAAAATACAAATTTTGTATGTATTCCTTAAGAAAATTTTATTTAAAAAACATCGATAACGCTTTTTAGGCTGAAATACACAAAAATGCAATAATTTTGGAATTTTTAATGAAAAATCGTCTAGTTTTTACTTTAGAAAAGATATAATCTTGAAAAAATTCTTCTACAATATTTTAAATTTTACTCGCTACCTACAAAAAAAAATGGGTCAGGATATCGAAAAATTAAAAATTTTAATTTTAAAATGCTCTCATTTTAAAATCATAATTTACAGATTAAAGTGTTATTTTGTAGGTATTAACTAGAACTTTAAGATCATTTATGATTTTTTAAAATCAAATAAAAAAAAATTTAGAAATGCCAAGCTCTAAAAGAATTTGCAGTTGCGAAGTACCCAACTTTAAGTCCAACTTTGAGACTTAGCGCTACATCTGACAAGTAGATGGTACCCAGCGTCAAAACCTAAGCTCAGATACTTCTCTACTATGCTTATGTTTAATCAAATGGATCAATTGTCTTAGCCTTCTTTTCGCAAGAGAATCACAAAAAATGTTGAACTTTGATTATTTTTGAACTTACCCAATATCAGATGGATCTTCTTGGTCATATGGTAAGTCATCAGAATCTTCCCGGCCTGAGTGCCACCACGCTATACACCATTCCCTTACACCGCCAATACAGGGATATGCTCTATTTTTATTTCTTATACTCTTTATCTAAATAAAAATAAATTAAAACATAATTTTTCTCTGTATGCATACGTACACTTGATTTGTTGGAATTCATCTCTTGGTAAATAGAATCAATAATCATATTTGGCATGTACACGCTTTCCGCATCCGCAGAAGATTCAGATCTTGGTCGCCTCCAAATGTTATGGTCTTTATTATTATCACCTAATTGTGATATTGAAAGAATTCCTGTGTGATTTATTTCGTCACTAAAATATATAAAAAACGTGCTTTTTTAGTATTTGCAAGTGATTAAAATACTAATATTAAAACTTTTGAAGAAATAGAATAAAAACGAGGTTAGGAAAATATAAAACAAATATTAATTTTTTTTAATATTTCACAATAAAAATGCAATTTATTTATTTGTTAGTTCCTACATGTATTTCGCTGATTCTTAAGCCAGATCGGCAGCAGCGTGACCGTTGTTGCCACTAAAGTAACTACTTTTTGGAGTGCTTTTAGTGTCATTTTTTAACCCTAAATTGCCTAAGGAAGTCGTTTTGACTATTTTTAAATTTCAATTAGAAAAAAAATTATGTATAAAATGACAAATTTAGAATTAGACTTTTCTGACTTTTTGTACAACATATAAATGCGTTTAATTGTAGTTACCTCCCCCTCCTTCATTTTCAGTATATATAAAACATACTATAAATATATAAAAAACATACTAATATTCATAAAAAATTTTAAGGTTTTTATTTTTGTGAGACCGAACAACTGCCCAACTAAATTACTATAGACCGGTTTTGATAAAAAACTTAAAATAAAATATATACGTAAAACCATTCAAAATTCAAGATTTTAGGTGTGCAAAAAAATAGAGCCACTTCGAGTATCTAAAAAACACAAAATTCCAAAAGATGAATAGAATAATATACTTTAATTATCTTTGTTATGTTAGTACTAAGTGGAATATAATTTATTTTTGATAACGGGTAAGCACCGTTTAGGCATAGGGTCAACGAGTTGTTGGCATGTCTTAATTGGAATATTACGCCATGCTCCTTTAACTAATGCCCACAAGTGATCTTTATTAGTTGCATGTTTTCCCTTAAGAGCTGATTTAACTATTCGCCACAAGTTCTTAATGGGTTTAAGACTAGCAACGGAGCAGGCCTGCTTAAAACAAATACCCCATATTTTTCAATCCAATCTTTTGTTTCGGAATATTGTCTTGCTGAAACACAATTCTTATTCTGCGTAAGCCATCATATACTATCTCTTAAGAAGATTTGTGTAAAAAATAGCATCCATTCTTTCTTCCACTCGTACGGTATACCCAGTTCCAATATATGAAAATACCCCCACACCATAATATTTCCGCCACCGCGTTTAATGGTCTTTATGGTGTATTGAGGAAGACGTTTGATGTTTGGTGGCCTTCGAACGCAATGGCTGCTTGTCAGAGTTAAATAAAATTATTTTTGATTCTTCAGACCACAAAGTTTCTTCAAAAGTAATAGTATGTAGGTGTTGAAAACACTTATTTAGTTTAAGTTAGTTTTAAGTAAATAATATTAAGTATTGATTTAAAATAGGTTTAAGCACTTTTAAATGACTTTACTTTGATTTTAACAACTTTATTTCTACTTTTACAACCTTTTGGCAACTTTTACAAAACAACTTATTTTATGATACACGGACAACTGATTGCAACTTATCTCAACGGCTGATCATAACTAACTCTCTTCTTTATACGAAGAGTGCTGATAACGGACGTAGCTGTTTAGAAAATATGCATCCCGCCCTGCTGGTGTCTAAAAATTAAATTTTCCCAATTTTTCTTTAAAATATGACCAAATTTGTAATTTAATTTATTCTTTCTTAGAAAGAATAAAACGAAGTTAAGCTTGACATCAAATTTCATCTGTATGTGAAATAATAGACTTATAAAGATTTCAAATATTCAATATTAAAAATCGCAAAGCACCGCGCTATCATGTTTACCCAACAAAGTTTTTTTTTATTGGACCAGCACTCAGGGATGACCCCTACTCATGCATTGTGCCATAACTAGAAAATTTGGTTATGGGAAGGAGGATAGATGGAGTAGTGTTTGTGGACATTTGACTTGAACTTTCTCATATTGAAATTGATAGAAAAGACATCCGCAGGGAGTTTATTTCACATACGAACCGTTCGGGCGAAAAACGAATTCTCCCTATAATGCGTAGTGCGATTCACTGGCAAATCGACCACAAATGGATGGACCCTTGATGAAAAGCGTGTTGTACGCAAAAAAGTGTGGGTATCGGGTACAATTTCTCTGATTTCATTAGAGCACATTCCATTGCAGTAACGGTAAAACAGCAAAACACATCCCACATTGCGACGATGCTCCAGTGAGTCAATAGACTTGGATACCCTACTATCACCGATGAACTTCTTCGCCCTCTCATGCATGCGGTCGAGTAGCTCCGAAATAGACTTTGGGGCGTCGGAACATACATGAGAGTTCACACCGATGGTTGGCTGAAGCAACAACAAATATAAGATGGTAAATATTAAAGTAAAAATATTAAACAAAAGTTAAGCTTTAGGTAGTGGTAGACTTCGTTCTCACCAACTGACGATTCCTTTTTCTGACTTTGGTTGGTTAAATAGATGATGCTTACAACTAAACACTACCCAAAGTATGTAGGTAGATACGAAGAGTGCTGACGACGGACGTAGCTGTCTAAAAAATGTGCATTCCGCTCTGCTGGTGTCAAAAAATTTAATTTTCCCAATTTTTCTTTAATAATATCACATAATTTGTAAACTAATTTATTCTTTCTTAGAGAGAATAAAATGAACTTAAGCTTGACTGTCATTTGTATTTCTATCTGTATATTAAAAAAAAAATATATTAAAAATTTATACAATTATTGTAATTTTTGACCTTTTGAATAATTTTATAATTAAGTTTTAACGCTCTAGGTTTTTTTTATAAAAATATTGTAATTTATTTTTATATTCGATATTTCGCTACACCATTGGGTAGCATCGTCAGGAATTAAAAATAGTTATATAATATTTAATTGAATGAAAAAATTAAAAAAAAAATTAAAAAAAAAAATAAAAATTAATTAATTTGATATGTGGACTCGGGTGCAAATTGGCATGTCTGATATGTACATCAGACAAATATAAAATTGGTCCCAAAATACTGCCTTGGGTAACTCCACCTTCAATGAGCTGCGACGAGCTTAAAAAATCACCTTCTTTTAGTAAAAAGTTTCGATTCGTTAAATATTTTTTTAAGAGCTTTTAAAAGTTTTCGGGCAACTTCAGCTTTAACTTATATATTAGGCCTTCGTGCCAAACCTTATTGAATGCTTGAGAAAAGTCGATAGAGAGCGCAAAACAGTATTTTCTTTCTTTAAAGGAGTTTTTAATTACATTTACTAATCTGTGTGTTTGTTGGATGGTACTATATTGTTTTCTGAAGCCGAATTTATGGTTCGAAATTAGGGTTTGGGATTTCCCGGACTTTTTCATTTTCTGGGAAACGGGGAAAAAAATATTCGCATTCCCGGGAATTTCCAGTAAAAATTCATAGTTTTAATAAAACATAAAAAAGAACGCAAATAACGACTAAATATTAGTATTAACAGTTTATAAAACTCAAAAACAGTTCAGGTGACAAAAATAACAAGATATAACAAAAGCTTATAAATACTGAAATTACAAAATATGATTTTAGAACTGTTAGTACGTTTAACAAATCACTGGACATTCTTTTCCTTGTTTTTGTTTAGAAAGTCTCTCTTTAAAAGTTGGTTCCATTTAAACACAAGATTCCAGTGGCTTGAATAATCTGTTGAGCAATTGTGCTAAATAAAGTTTTATGACATGTTTTGGCACCTTAGCAATTTCACCACATTTTTATTTTTCTTTTCAATCATCGTTTTTGAAAGAGACAATAGCTGCTCCTAAAGTGTCTGAATAATGACATCTGCTATTAACAAATTTGTTATCGTGACAGGCTGTTTTTTGAGGACTTTTTTGAATAGTTTTACACTTTGTCTTGTACGATCTATAGCATATTTGTAAGTTTCTAGAAATATTTCAATTTTAAAAATGCTTGTTTTTTATGATTTTAAATTTCCCGTTTCCCGGGAAATTAGCAAAAATTTTCCGGGGAAATAGATTATAGGAATTCCCGGGAGGGGATTCCCGTTTCCCAAACCCTATTCGAAATACATCCTTTCTGGCAAAGATTTGGCTTCAGCTTTGTTATTAATATTCTCTCAATACAATATCGATAAATTCAAATCTAAGGGTTACTTCGGCACTAGTCTCTACTGGTGGCAACTCAGCTATATCAGTACATATATTTGGAGTGAAAACCTTTTTGAAATGTTCAACAAATAATTTGCCTTTTTCTGTATTATTTCTTGCCCAAGAAGTTCGCAAGGGAGGTTTACGTACGACCGGTCTTTTAAGGGTTCTACATGCACGCCATAATGAATAATCTGATTGTGCAGTTGGGTCGAGGTCTTCCAAGTAATTTTTCAGAGGTATCGCTCTTCGAGATTCTATCAGCTGTCTTAGCTGCTTCGTGCAATCTTTAAGTCTAGATTTGAGTTTAGGAGATCTGTTTGTTTGCCACTCTCTTCGAATTTTTCTTTTTTCAGCCAAGAGCCGCTCGACATCTATAGAATAAATTTGATTGTATTTAGCTGATTGTCGGATTACTGTTACATGTTGGGCAGCTGGATTAAGGCTTTGATCAAAATTAATAAGACCATGACCTACGTCTTCTGATGTTCTTAGCGAACAGTGAGTACTGAGATAATTTCTATATTTCAACCAATTAATGCTTGTGCTAGATGTTGGGGACACGATATCTTGACAACAGTGGGTGAATGATCTGAGGATAATTTAAATGACGCTTCAACTTAAATTTTTTCTCCCGGAATACCTTTAATCACGCCAAAATCAATGACATCCGGTATTTTTTGACGAGCAGTAGGCCAATAGGTGGGTTGTCCACTCGATATCACAACAACAGTTATAAATTTGTTTTAATTTTGTTCAATTGTTTTCTAAAATTTCTCTTATTTTCTTTTAATTTAACTTTTTTTTGTCTCATAAAGAGATCTTGTTTGTTCCCCATGAACTCATTTTATATATTTTGTATATTTTAATTCGCTTTAAAATAGCGGTCTTTTTGTAAATATTTACTTAAATTACATATTTTCAGTTTTACATTTTTTCATTAGTTGTTTAAGGAAGTTATAGAATTGAACTCAATAAAGCCACAAGCTTTCTAGCTTTAAGTTTTGAAGAAAACTTGTGTTGTGTTTTATTTGGAAACACCCCGTGTTATTAGGTGGTTTATTAAGGAAACTAACCAACATTTTTGGTCCTTCGAAAAGTCCTAGAGGAGGCAAGAACAGGAATGAACTAGTGAACTCAAAGCCACTATTCCCTAAACCAAGGAAAACGCCAGTTGTCTCTACCGACGGCAACTGCAACTTCAAAAACATCAGGTTATTTCATTGTGTCTACGGCAGATGAAGTAAAGGTACTCCACTGTGCATTACGTGTCAGCGAAGAATTCAACAATAAAGGTACTCCATTGTGCATCCCGTGCCAGTGAAGGATTCATGTACAAAGGTCTTTTTCATGCAACCAGTCCTGGGTTTATCATCATCATAAAAAATAAAACAACAAGGTGTCTGTCCACAAGGTAAAGTGAGTTGCAGAAAATGAAACAGAGAAAAGGTATGTACTGTGTATATTAGTTATTTTGTGCGAACATATTTTTTCTCTAAATTAAATAAAAAAACGGGTGAAAAGGAAATATAAAAGTGTCCATGTAATTTTAAAAGAAACATACATGGTAAACCACACAAGAAATATTTCTCCAAGAAAAAGATAAAAATAAGATCACAAAACCACTAAATATACCACTAATTACAACTCTAATGAAAGTACCATCACTAATAAAGAAGGAGACATCTATAAATCAACTCATCAAAAAGAACTCTCAGTTACCGGCATACGTTCCATTTCATTTCGTTCCCACAACATCAAATGCATTTTACTGAAAAACAAGTCCACAGTAATTTATACTTGAAATGCGTGGTTAAAGAAAAAATTAATAATTAATAAAATTTCAAAAAACAAAATAATTTAAAACAATAAAATACAACAGAAAGTTTTTCTTCGTTTCAAAATTTAAAAGAATAAAACAACAATAAAAACAGACATAAAAATAAAAATCCAAATTAAAATTGTAATAGGAACAAAAATTTAAAACAAAATCTAATTAAAGAAAAAGATTTAATAAGTAAATAATAAAAGAACAAAAATATATATGTATATATATACATACATACATATAACAAGTGAAGCTACATTTAAAAACAAGCAGTTACATTGCACCAACAATTTCAACGGTCAACTTCAATTGTTTGCTTGTACGTGACGTCATCACATTGGAATTTTTTGAGCGAGAGGTTCCCAACCACATACAATCAAGGGTCCGTAAGGTACAACGGTGAGTTTTGTAAAGAATTTTTTTTATTACTTCGGGTGGATTTTTACGAATATTAATTCAATTAAAAACTCAATTAAAAGATTCTCCTCGAAAAAGTTTTTACGATTTTAAAAATAATATTTGGTGGTCAACGAAGACAAAAATATTATTTCGACTCTTGGGAATAATTTAAATTTGGCATAAACGAATTTGTTGTGGTCTAGAAAATTACTTCAAGTAAAGGTGGAGCACGAAAAGTTTGTACGATTCATAAAAGTACTAATTAGTGGTCAAAGAAGAATATTTTTTTTCGATTTTTTTAGAACAATTTAAAACAGTTGATTTTATACTTGTATTAAAGGTTTTCAGTGGAATTTACTTCAAGTAAAGAAGAACCCCAAAAAGGTTTTTACGAAAAAATTTTTATAATTTCGTACAGTTGATTAGATTCAAAAGGGTTTATTTTCGGTCAGGGTATTCATAATGGCATCATCTAAGCGAAGATGCAAATTTGATTTACAACAGTGTAACGTGGTTTTGTCGTAGGCTGAGGTAGCTTAGTCTCGTCCAGTGTCTACTTACGGATCCACAAACCTTAAGTAATATAAAAGATTATCTTTCCCTTCTTGGGCTTAATTAATCTGTTTTCTTTTATTTACTACAATAATTAATTACAATACGAATACAAAATTACGATAACTGACGCATGCCAACCCGACTGGTTCGTTAAATAGCTAGTTCGGGTGTGTTGGGTGGATACGCAGGATCGGGAGATAACTAGTTCGCAGGTTCGGATGATAACTAATTCGCAGGTTCGGATGGTACGTTACGCAGTTCAGGATACAACTAGTTAGTAGGTTCGGGTGGTACTAGTTCGGGTTACTGCTTCGTTACGTAGATTCGGGATACAACTAGTTCTCAGGTTCGGGTGGTACTAGTTCGGGTTACTGCTTCGTTACGTAGATTCGGGATACAACTAGTTCGCAGGTTCGGGTGGTACTAGTTCGGGTTACTGCTTCGATGCGCAGGTTCGGATGATACTAGTTCGGGTTACTTAATCTAGGTTCGTAAATACGTTCAATGGTTCTTATTGTTAAATTTCTACAATAATACATAGTTTGCTTACACTAGAGAACAGTCTGCCGAAGACCGCTGTGGGAACAGTCAGTCCGAAGACCGCTGTGGGAACAGTCAGCCGAAGCCGCTGTGGGAACAGTCAGTCCGAAGACCGCTGTGGGAACAGTCAGTCCGAAGACCGCTATGGGAACAGTCAGCCGAAGCCGCTGTGGGAACAGTCAGTCCGAAGCCGCTGTGGGAACAGTCAGTCCGAAGACCGCTGTGGGAACAGTCAGCCGAAGCCGCTGTGGGAACAGTTAGTCCGAAGACCGCTGTGGGAACAGTCAGTCGAAGCCGCTGTGGGAACAGTCAGTCCGAAGACCACTGTGGGAACAGTCAACCGAAATCGCTGTGGGAACAGTCAGTCCGAAGACCGCTGTGTACAAAATGTATCACACCTGACCGAAGTCAGATGTATCTCAAAAATCAACTGGCTTATCTGGATAAACCAGTCGGCTCTTCTTCTATTATACGTATAATATCCGAGACTTTTAGATGTTACAAGTGCCCGTCCTGTGGGGGTTGCAACATGCCGGTTGACTGCCAACCTTTAACTTTATGTTGTTATTACACTACAGTTAAGGGTTAAGGTTACAATAAAAATAGTATAATAATGAAATGGAACTATAATAATAATATAGGTAAGTATGTAATATGTACGAGGGGATAATTAGTATTATTGCCACGTTACAACAGTTAGAAACTTTTTGCACAGTTTTGATGAAACTTGCCCTGGACATTACTCAGCTGCATTTCTCGATGTTAAGGAAGAGGAATTGCAAAGAAGGTGGGATAAATTGATCGAGTCGTACGAGGTTTATATGTTAGAGAAAGATCAACAAGAAGAAGATGCCAAAGACGACGTGTCTGTAAAAAATATGTCAGCCTGTAACTTATACGAAACTACAAGAACTAAAATTTTGGAAAAAAGGGAAGCGTTTACATCAACCGAACATCAACAAGCGAGCTTGAGGCCCATATTAAAGTTACCAGCTTGCGAAATACTGCATTTTGAGGGTGGTTACTCCAAGTGGCCTGCTTTCCAGGATATGTTCCAGGCGGTGATCGGAAAAGATTCTTCCATAGATCCAGCACAGAAACTATAAGAAATGCAAACAAAATCACCCACTAAGAGTTTGCAAATCGTTCAAATCTTTGTCCCCAAATGAGCGTATGAGGTTTGTTTTTTCAAATAAGTATTGCGTAAATTGTTTATCTCCAACACACTTTAAGTCAAAGTGTTCAAGTAAAAATTCGTGTTCCGTATGTCATAAAAAGCATCATACAATGCTTTTTGACCCCAAGTCGAATAATTCGTCAGTGAACCAGTCCAGACCCAATCCAAATCATCAGGTAGAAAACTCGAGTTCAAGTACTCAAACTGATGCTTCTTCATTCAATACCCAAGTACAGAACTCGGATAACATAACTGCTTACTTTAATCAACGTGAAGGAACTACACTGTTGCCTACAGCACTTATTCAAATAGAGAAGGGTGGAGAATTATTTACTGTTCGTGCACTGCTGGATGCAGGTGCAGAGAGGAGTTTTATTACTACAAGTATTCAGCAAAGACTTGGCATACCACTTGAGAAACATTGCAGCCAGATATCAGGGTTCGGTGGAACTGTTGTAGGAAGCTCAAAGGGAAAATGTTTCGTCTATGTGAAATCTAGAATCTCAGATTTCAAAATAAAGATTTTGGCAATCGTAGCACCCAATAATAGCTAATCTTTTACCTTCACGCCCTATTGAAGTCGAAAATTACAAATCAATTCAGGGTCTAAGTTTAGCTGATCTAAAGTTCTATAACCCGCAGCTATAGATATGATAATAGCCCTCATCAACCTTGAAGGTATACGACAAAATATTTCTGAAATCTAGAAGTAAGAGAATCACATTTTGGTTGGTACTTATCAGGTCCAAACAAACCAAGTAAAATAAATGCATTTTCTACTACTGTGTCGCCTTCAGAAGATTTGCTTCTCCATGATCAAATTAAGAAGTTCTGGGAATTTGAAGAGGTCGAGAAGGATATAATAGTTAATGAAGCGGACACGTATTGTGAAACTTTTTTTCAAAACACTACTACACGGCAGTCGGACGGTCGATACGTAGTGCGCTTACCATTTAAAGAAAATTTTGCATATGAAATATACTTGGGTCATTCAAGAAATAATGCTTTGGCTCAATATCATCGAATGGAAAAAACTCTTGAAAAATCTCCTGATTTAAAAGAAAAGTACCAGAAAGTTCTCCAAGAATTTCATCAAGATATCAACAATTCCAAACAAGAATCATATTTTCTGCCACATCATGCGGTTATTCGACCGGAAAGTAAATCAACAAAAGTAAAGGTGATCTTCAATGCCTCAAGGAAAACAAATAGTGGTTTATCTTTAAACGATGTTTTACACCAGGGTCCCACTCTTCGTGGGAGCCAGACAGTGCTTAGTTGACATTATTACAGATACGTATTTGCAGGCGACATAGAGAAGATGTTCAGACAAATACGTGTCCATGAAGCTGATCGACCGTATCAGCGAATTGTCTTCCGTAATCAGACGGACAATTGCATCAAATCCTATCAAATGAAAACAGTTACCTTTGGGGTCAACTGCGCACTGACTGCAAGAATACTTTTCCTAAAGCATCCACAATTTTAAGGAACGAAATCTATGTGGATGACATTTTGTCTGGAGGACATAGTCTTGAGGAAGCAAAAATGAAACAAAGTGAATTAAAACAGGCTTTAAATTCAGCAGGCTTCCCCATGAAGAAAATTACCGCCAATGACAGTTTCCTACTGAATAACTTGGTCCGGGAGGATCTTCTCGACCAAGATATATTACAGTTGGGCGATTCCAGCACCGTTAAAACTCTAGGCATACGCTGGAACGCGATGACCGATGTTTTCTACTATACGTAGAACCAAACGAAATTGTACCCCACCCTACAAAAAGACAAATATCAGTTATAGCAAAACTGTTTGATCACCTAGGTTGGCTGAGTCCAATCGTAATAGTTGCTAAAATCTTAATGCAAGAATTATGGAAAACCAAAACGGACTGGGATGAGAGTGTTCCACCGCCCATAATCGTAAAATGGAACTCATTTCTAAAAAATCTTCCACAGATTTCTCAACTCAGGATTCCTAGATGGGAACATTTTTCACCAGAACTCAAAGTACAGATACATGGATTCTGTGACTCCTCAGAAAAGGCTTACTGCAGCACAATTTATATGCGGACTGCAGATTCTAATGTAGAAATTACCTGTAACCTGCTTGTAGCAAAAACTAAAGTTTCTCCAATAAAGAAGACTACAGTACCCAAGCTAGAGTTGTGTGAAGCTGTCTTGCTGTCAAAATTAGTTAAAGGTATAATGGAAAATGCAAAATTCTCCTACGAACTGTTTCTTTGGACGGGCTCCTCTATAGTCCTTGGATGGCTACAAAAACCACCAAATAGTCTCAAAACATTTGTGGCAAATCGTGTAGCTAAAATCATGAGTATAACCGGCAGTAGCAACTGGAAACATATGAAAACGGAAGACTACCCTGCGGATCTAGGTACCCGTGGCTGTACTCCAAATGAACTCATTGAGAGCAATTTATGGTGGCATGGACCCACCTGGTTATCGCAACCTTGTGAACTTTGGCCGGAACCTAGAGCTTTCGATGGCAAAAAACCATCCAATTGTAGAAGGACAGTAAGGAGAAATAAAAACGTGGTTTGTTTGTTGGTGTTTTGTTGAAGCTTTAATATTCTGTAATATTATTCTATTAACATGCATAATTCTCATTGTGTTTTGTAGAATTTTATTACTTAGAGAGTATTATTATAGGTATTAATTAAAAGTTAATTCTTAATATTCTTTCGCTAATTTATCAAAAAAATGTTAATAATATTCCTGTAAAGCAAAAACAATAAAGTGGAAAAAGAAAACGCAAGACAAAATTAAGAGTAGAGCTAAAAATAAATTACAAACAACGTTTCAAACATTAAAGTGGCTACATAATCGTATAAACCATTACATACAATAACAGGCTTAACCCAGGAGCAGGTTGCAGCGAAAGATCTTTCGTCGTGGGATCCTGTTCTGAGTAAGTTATAAATTTATTTTTTTTAGTTATAGTCAGAAATAAAAACAACATACACTGACCATCGATGTTATATTACAATGTAATATTACATAGATCAGTTCAAATAATAATTTGTTAATAGAGGTTAAAATCCTTAATATTTTAAGTGGTGATGTGGCTGGATAGGTTACTTGTAAGACCTTACACTCGGCGAATCCAGGTTCGAAACGTGATCGCGTAATTTATTTTTTTTAATTAATCAAACATCAAGAAAAACCCAAAACCACAAGCTAAAAAATTAAAAATAAAAAAAAAAACAAACAAATGATGAATTATCGTAATATTACATTGTAATTTTTAATATCAATACTCGCCATTGAAATAAATACGTTAACGTTGTCTTCGTAATTTCTCGTTGGTGCATCGGTATGAGTGGAAAGATTATCAATCCTTGATACTGAGTTCGACTCGGGGTCGTACCAAAAATATTTTTTTTTGTTTTGTCTTGCATTTATATGATTCTTGTCTCTGTAATTCTTTTTCCCTATTATTTTTTTTGCAAATCAATAAATATTGATTTACTTATTGTGACCATTATGTTTAAGATGTTTACTTTTAGTTGAACCAAGTTTTATGCTTATGTTCAAAGATTTAATAGTAATAAACTATGTGAATTAAAAAAAAAAAAAATGGCATTGTAGAACGTTTTAATTAATTTTCGGTAGATTACTTCAGATAACATCATATTTGTAGGGATCATACTAAATTACGATGGCAAATCCCATTATGATCTAGGTGGGGAGGGGAAAAACTGTGTTACCATCTGCACACAGTAAGATCAACAATTACCGACTTATGTTTCCTATTTCCGTTTCACACCTTTCATTTCTCCTACTTTCATATCCCACTATTCGAGTCACTTATTCTTCCTCCTAGATAAAGCACGCACACAATAAAATAATATTCTGTGCATGTTAAAATATTTAACACTATCACAAAGCATCAAAGAATCCACCACAATGGCCGACGAGCCGGAAGCCGGAAAGAATAGTTGCGTGCAAGCTGCTTTGGTGGTTAAATACAATAAAAACAATAAAACTGTAAACGAAGTTCATACAGGTTATATGCTACAGATAATATTATTTTTGGCGCCCAACGTGGGGCCACGACAATTGAATTTTAAATATTGTGTTGCTGATCCGTGCCTTGGCGGGCTTATCAGCTACACGCTTCGAGAAACAGCGCGAAGTTGTCGTGTGTTCCTTCTATATGATTTTCTTTTTATGTTACACTTTTCGATTTATTTTATTCTACCCGTTTTACGGCTAAGTATCAGACAGTGTGGAAATTAGCAGTATCACTGATATAATGCTGTTAACCAGCTGTATGGTTGATAAAATATAAAGAATGTAGATAATCCTTTTTTTTCTGGCAATACTAATTTATTACACTAATTTCTGGAAATGCTGGTTTTCGTCTATGTAAGTCAAAACCAGACCGGAGACAAAGTGTTTTGATTCGAATTACTCTTTAGCTATGTTTGAATGGTACGGAACTATATACATATTTGGATTATTTCGAATAATATCCTTCCATTCTCTTTCTTTCTTATCTTTTCTGAATCTTTTAATTGTTTACTACTTGATCTTTCAAAATATTTTTTTTTAATTGTTGAGCCTTATTCATTAATTTTGTTGTTATCTGACAGTGTTGCCGGAAATCATAAAATTCACGTTTATTCACGAATAACTTTTATATATACATATACCTGTATATATTCAGGTATTAAGGCAATTTATTTTTTTGGAAGTACATGTATAATATTTTCATCATATTATTTAAATATTTTTTTTTATCTTTTCCCATTTTTGAATCTAATTCGATTGAATTGCAAGTATTAGTATTAAAAATAAAAACCCTAACAAATAAAAATTAACATAAATAATTAAACTTTTACCCTAAATCATTTTTTTTACAATTTATACATACTTAATTCTATTTTACAAGTAAATTAAAAATTTTTATTAGGACTAAAAGTTTTGTTAATTCAAATTAGTCTTTAGAGATGTAACAAGATCAATCTCAGAGTGGCAGTGGCTATATTCCCAAGTGTGTCGTATGTAAGGAGGTTATTCCCGATTCAAATTCACTATATATTCCTCCATGCGGTCATCCCTTGCACACAGCTTGTTTCAAAAAACTCCCTCCTTCCAGTCAGAATTGTACTGTTTGTAAAGGTAAGCTGGTGACCACTCAATCTTCAAAATCAGGGGGAATTAACACAAATATACCGCCACCACCTATTATAACTAGATCTCGGGCACAGTCCCAACGAACCTTAGAGTTTGAAAATAATACCCCTAATGCCGACAATAACGCTTCATTAAGAACCACAAATTCTCCCCAAGGGGAACGTGATCAGCTTCAGTTACTTGTATCAGCAGCAGTGCATGCTGAGCAAGCTACAATGCTTGCTTCCCTAAACCAACAATTGACTCAATTAATTGAATCTAATATTGAAGCAGGATTCCGACGACTAACTATAAAGTCGCACGAAAATGGTCATAACATTTCTGAAGGTGATTGTTCAGCGGCATATCAAAAGATACCGATTGTAACACCACCTGCTGTGGAGCAGCAAACCTTAGAGCAGTTATTGGGTCTTCCTAGCCATAGTAGCAATAGTCCAATTAGACCTTTAAATCCCGTTAGTAATACTATAAGAACATCAGATGTAACTATGATATCTGACAAAGTAGGACATATAATCCATAACTGGAAAATTCGTTTTACTGGAGACTTGAAATATATGCCAGTAGAAAATTTTATTTACCGTGTGGAAGCTCTGACCAATCAGACTCTGAATGGGAAATTTGAAATTCTTTGCAACCACCTTTCCACTCTTTTTGAGGGTAAAGCTTCTGATTGGTTTTGGCGATACCATAAAGCGTCTGGAAGAATTGTGTGGACTGAACTTTGTAATTCGTTACGCGAACAATATAAAGACTCCCGAACAGATATGGATATTAGAGAAATGGTTAGGGACAGGAAGCAAAAACCGGGAGAGGATTTTGATTCTTTTTATGAGGCTGTTGTCAAAATTTCGGATCGACTGGCAATCCCTCTTCCCGAAAAGGTTTTAGTTGAGATACTGCGGCGTAACCTACTGCCGGAAATTCAACACGAATTATTGAATTTGCAAATCACTTCGGTCCCTCAACTGCGTGAGATATGTAGGAGGCGAGAATTTTTCATGCAGGATGTAGGAAGAAGGAATCATGGTTTTTCCAGAACATTTCCTCCAAACAGAAAAGTACATGAGTTACATGGACGTAATTCTGAATCTTCTGAAGAAGAGATTTCTGCTATTTCACTCATTTGCTGGAATTGCCAGAAAACTGGTCACCGGTATCAGGACTGTTTAGACGAGAGACGTGTGTTCTGCTATGGTTGCGGTGCAACAAATACGTACAAACCAACATGCGCTTTTTGTAATGGGTCAAAAAACTTGCGGTCAGGTGCACCGAAGAGTGCACGCAAACAGACCAAATCGACATACACCAACACCGACTAATAAATAAACCTTTAATCAAAATCTCTTACGAAAAATTAAACCATGATTATGCTGAGCATGATCCCAGAAAAGTAGTATCTCGTTGTTTTAAAAAAATTGAGAATTTATTGCCTGAGGAGACTACTACTTATCCAAGATCATCTTCACCACCACTTCATCCGCCTACCTATTTTAAACCATTTCATGTCCGTTTAGCCGAATACCACGCTATACGAAAGAGAATTTTTAATGATACTTCTCCTTTTGCTAAATCCACAAGATCATCAAAGCGTATAAAAAATTTTTGGAAAAAGGTTAAGTCCACGCGCCGCAAGCTGTTAAGTTCCGTTTACGATAACCCGAAGGATATCCGGCCGTATGCTGAGGTCCAAATTTTTGATAAACCAATTATGGGCTTATTAGATACAGGGGCGTCCATTAGTTGCCTCGGTGGTCAAGCCGCGAACGAATTTCTCGATTCCGGGAAAACGTTTAAAAAAATACGTTCTGCCGTACAAACGGCCGATGGTAAATCACAGGGTGTAGTAGGATTTTTAAACACGGACTTATTATTCAGGGGTATAAAGAAAACTCTTACCTTGTATATTGTTCCTACACTAGCTCAAAATTTATATCTAGGTGTGGATTTTTGGCGTGATTTAAATTTATTACCACCAGGACTAGTGTCAGAACTAAAAGCGAACTGTGAATTAGCCGAAGATGTTACTCAAAAGCCTTTATCTGCTGGTCAGAAACAGCAACTCCAACTTGTAATTAATTCATTTCCTTCATTTTCGAGAGAAGGGTTAGGCAGAACTAAGGTATTATCACACGTTATTAACGTTGGTTCAGTAACCCCAATAAAGCAGCGACATTTTCCTGTATCACCTGCGATGGAAAAATTAATAACTGCTGAGCTTGAACGCATGATTGAAAATGATGTCATTGAAGAGTCGGACAGCGCATGGTCATCGCCAATAGTTCTGGTTCAGAAACCTGGTAAAGTGAGGCTATGCCTGGATAGCCGTAAACTCAATTCGGTTACAATCAAAGATGCCTATCCGTTACCAAATATTGACGGTATTCTTAGTCGGTTACCGAAGGCAGAGTTTATAACCAGTTTGGATTTAAAAGACGCCTTCTGGCAAATTCCGCTGGACGAATCGTCGAAGGGTAAGACAGCATTCACTGTTCCCGGCCGCCCTTTATACCACTTTAAAGTCATGCCTTTTGGGCTATGTAACGCTCCTCAAACTATGTCCAGGCTAATGGACAAGGTGGTACCGGCTAATTTGCGAACCGAAGTGTTTGTCTACCTAGACGATTTGTTAATAGTAACGGACAAATTTTCTAGACATTTAGAGGTTTTGCGAGAAGTAGCAGAGCGATTTCGATCTGCAGGATTAACAATTAATGTTGAAAAATCAAAGTTTTGCGTACGGGAGGTTCGGTATCTTGGTCATATAGTGGGTGAAGGAGTGATTCGGACAGACCCGGAAAAAATATCAGCTATCATTGAATTCCCTACACCGAGATCCGTAAAGCAACTAAGACGGTTTTTAGGAATGTCCGGTTGGTACCGGAAGTTCATTAGGAACTATGCGGCGATTACCTCACCTTTAACCGATTTGTTAAAAACTAATCGGAAATTTGTTTGGACTCAAGAAGCAAAAGAATCGTTTGAGGTTTTAAAGCGAATCTTGACAACCGCTCCAGTTTTGCATAGCCCCGATTTCTCACAGCCTTTTTATATTCACTGTGATGATAGCCACACTGGAATAGGAAGCGTTTTGGTACAAAAATCTGCGGAGGGTGAAGAGTTTCCTATAGCATTTTTTTCTAAGAAACTGAATCAAGCCCAACGCAACTATTCTGTTACCGAACAGGAATGCTTAGCAGCCGTACTAAGTATTAGAAAGTTCAGAGCATATGTGGAAGGGCATGAGTTCACTGTGATTACTGATCACGCATCATTAAAATGGCTTATGTCCCAAGCAGATTTGAATTCGCGGTTGGCAAGATGGGCCTTGAAACTTCAAGGATTTCTATTTAAAATTGAACATCGGAAGGGTAGCCAAAACATAGTTCCTGATGCGCTTTCGCGTACGAATACTGAAGATCTGTCCGAAATAGAGGCCTTTAATTTGTCTGTATTAGATGACTCTGGACTCTTCGTGGACTTGCAATCGGAAAAATTTAAGAATCCTGACTATATTAAGCTTTTAGATAGAGTTAGAGAAAACATTGATAAAACTCCAGATCTTAAAATTGTCGACGGCTATCTGTACCGGAGGACTGAGCATTGTTCTGGAGAGCAGCTGCAGGACGACTTTGCCTGGAAATTATGGATACCTAAAGAAATGATTAGGGAAATAATTGAGAAGGCTCATGATAGTCCCCTATCGTCGCACGGGGGTATCAACAAAACTCTTGATCGTATCCGTAAATTATACTTTTGGCCCAATCTTGTAAATGATGTTAGATCTTACATCAACTCTTCTGAGATCTGTAAAGGAACTAAGCACCCAAATTATGTCATGAGACCACCTATCGGTAAAACGTCGGATACTGTAAGATTTTTTCAGAAACTCTACATTGACTTTCTAGGCCCATACCCACGATCCAAATCAGGCAACATCGGTATATTTATTGTCTTAGACCATTTTTCCAAATTTTGTTTTTTGAAAGCTATAAAGAAGTTTACGGCAGACGTAGTGACGAAATATTTAGAGGAGGAGTTGTTTCATACATTCGGCACGCCAGAAACAATAGTGTCCGATAACGGATCTCAATTTAAGTACTCCCAATTTAACAAACTGTTGTCCAGTTATGGGGTAAATCATGTTTATACCGCGATACATTCGCCCCAAGCAAATGCCTCGGAACGTGTCAATCGTTCTGTGCTGTCGGCTATACGGGCGTATATTAAACACGATCAAAGTAATTGGGATGAGTATCTCAGTAGTATCTGCTGTTCTTTACGATCTGCTGTACATGCTGCTATAGGTACTTCTCCCTATTATATGGTGTTCGGACAGCATATGATTACCAACGCTAACACCTTTGCACTTCTAAGGAAATTAGCAATGCTTGACGACAGGGGTGTTAAATTTAACCACGAAGATACTCGGAATATAATTCGCGATAAAGCCGCAAGTAATATGACCCGTCAACAGAAGCGGAATGAACGGTCGTACAACCTTCGATCACGGGAGGTCAATTATTTTGTAGGTCAAGAAGTTTATAGAAGAAACTTTAGCCAGAGTAACTTTGTAAAAGGGTACAACGCCAAACTGTCTCCACCATTTGTTAGAGCACGTATTAGGTCTAAAACTGGCAATTGCTACTATGAATTGGAAGATCTAAATGGTCGTACTATCGGAGTTTACCATGCTAAAGATATTCGTCAATAATTGTGTCAATTCCACACACGCTACAAGCGGTATCAGGTTTGTCTTCCTTTGGCAATCAAACCTGATTTTGGTTGGGGGTAATGTAGAGGCGCTTGTAGCTCCCTACGTTATTGTTTCATTATTTTTGTTTCCTCAAGTATATTTTATATTTAAAATTAACGGCCTTGTGGTGAGTAGTCATGACTGATAATTTCGGTTGCCATATAATTTTTTTTGCTTTTTATGATAATACGGTACGTTTTACAAGAAATGTGAGGGAAGACATTTTCGGTAATAAATTAGCATTTGTGGTTGTGTGTGATGGGGATTGCTGAAATAACAGGATTTAGTAATAAAAAAAATCCGATCTCGTTTTGGTATATAAAGCATAATCAAGGGAAAAACGTATGTTCTTTTTTTATAACTAAATGCAAGTTCGGTTGCATTCATCGATTAGTAAAAAAAAAAACTTGTCCAAACATAGTTTGAACATAATTTTAATACAAAAAGTTTCAAAACTTAAATTAACTTTTTAAGAGAAAGTGTAAGTGAAACTAAAATTCCTCTACAAATCTTTATTATGATTTCCTAATAAATTCCATACTTCCTTTTCTTAAAGTTTAATTTTGTTACCTCCATAAGGACATGGAATGAAAAATCTACCCTTGCTGTTACGCTATTCCTTCTGATGCAGTCGTTATTGGATAAATCTACTTTTGCTAACAATTATTTGATTTGGAAAAGAATACTTCACCCACTTAACCCATTTCAGTGCAAGATCTGCAACGTGATTTAAAAAAAATCGGGATTGTGAGCGCAAGTTTGTCCAGTAGAAGTCACTACAATTTTAATGGGATCGGGAAACCCTCAGCTCAAACCCGGTAGAGGAAAAAACCTCACAACAGAATGTAAAAGTGACTAAGTGGTGAAGCATATTAAAATATATATACATATTATAATAGTGCGTATCAGCAGAGAAAAATAAACAATTAGCATTCAGTACTAAAATTTCATGGTAGAAAAGTAAAAGGTCTTAAAATTTTTAACTACATTAAAAAAAAAACACAAAATTGCAAAATTATATTAAAGTTATAGAGAGAAAGAAACCAAAAAAAAAAGGAACAAAACAAAAAAAAACGAGATTTGTCGTAGAAAATAAATTAAAAAAAAAAAATATTGCAATTTTTAAGACTTAAGTTAGTTTCATTTAATTAATCATTTATATAAAAGAAAAAGTGCATAAACGTTCAAACCAAAAATACAAAAAAAAAGGTATTAATTAAAAGTTAATTCTTAATATTCTTTCGCTAATTTATCAAAAAAATGTTAATAATATTCCTGTAAAGCAAAACCAATAAAGTGGAAAAAGAAAACGCAAGACAAAATTAAGAGTAGAGCTAAAAATAAATTACAAACAACGTTTCAAACATTAAAGTGGCTACATAATCGTATAAACCATTACATACAATAACAGGCTTAACCCAGGAGCAGGTTGCAGCGAAAGATCTTTCGTCGTGGGATCCTGTTCTGAGTAAGTTATAAATTTATTTTTTTTAGTTATAGTCAGAAATAAAAACAACATACACTGACCATCGATGTTATATTACAATGTAATATTACATAGATCAGTTCAAATAATAATTTGTTAATAGAGGTTAAAATCCTTAATATTTTAAGTGGTGATGTGGCTGGATAGGTTACTTGTAAGACCTTACACTCGGCGAATCCAGGTTCGAAACGTGATCGCGTAATTTATTTTTTTTTAATTAATCAAACATCAAGAAAAACCCAAACCACAAGCTAAAAAATTAAAAATAAAAAAACAAAACAAGTAGAAGAAAAGATGATGAATTATCGTAATATTACATTGTAATTTTTAATATCAATACTCGCCATTGAAATAAATACGTTAACGTTGTCTTCGTATTTATTTTGTTTTGTCTCGCATTTATATGATTCTTGTCTCTGTAATTCTTTTTCCCTATTATTTTTTTTGCAAATCAATAAATATTGATTTACTTATTGTGACCATTATGTTTAAGATGTTTACTTTTAGTTGAACCAAGTTTTATGCTTATGTTCAAAGATTTAATAGTAATAAACTATGTGAATTAAAAAAAAAATGGCATTGTAGAACGTTTTAATTGATTTTCGGTAGATTACTTCAGATAACATCATATTTGTAGGGATCATACTAAATTACGATGGCAAATCCCATTATGATCTAGGTGGGGAGGGGAAAAACTGTGTTACCATCTGCACACAGTAAGATCAACAATAACCGACTTATGTTTCCTATTTCCGTTTCACACCTTTCATTTCTCCTACTTTCATATCCCACTATTCGAGTCACTTATTCTTCCTCCTAGATAAAGCACGCACACAATAAAATAATATTCTGTGCATGTTAAAATATTTAACACTATCACAAAGCATCAAAGAATCCACCACAATGGCCGACGAGCCGGAAGCCGGAAAGAATAGTTGCGTGCAAGCTGCTTTGGTGGTTAAATACAATAAAAACAATAAAACTGTAAACGAAGTTCATACAGGTTATATGCTACAAAGATTAGGAAAAAGGTTTCCTGATGATCTGGCCTGGTTGCTCTATCTATCTAATGGTGAACCAGCTAGATATCCATCTGATATATCAAGATATTATCTAACTAAATACATACGTTTAAGAATAGGTCACTGTCGTTTGACACACATGATGGAAGAAAGACAACAACCACAATGTAATTTCTGCAGAAGTTCTACCTTGTCTATACATCATATAATTAACGAATGTCATTATATTAAGTCTATATGAAACACGTTTAATGTCTCATTTAAAAATATATTGTTAGTTATATCAAAAGAAAACATATGTATATAACTTTGTAACTTTGTAATAATTAATTATTATTAAGTTTCTTATTAAATAAATAAATATAAAACGCGGGAGTGTTACTCTTTTTAAAATAAAACATTAATTGATTTAATTCGACTAATAATAACTAAAATTTTCAAAAATAAAAATCGCAAAGCACCGCGCAATCATGTTTACTCAACAAAGTTTGGTTTAATACTAGATTAGTGTAAATAAAAACCAATGTTGGAAGTAAAACAAATAAACAAAAAGTAACTTTCATTGCTAACCGAAGGTTGGCTAAAGAAACAACAAAATATAAGGTGGTAAATATTAAAAAGTAAAAATATTCAACAAGAGGGAAGCTTAAGGTAGTGGTAGACTTCGCTCTCACCAACTGAAAATTGATAATTGAATACAAGTTTTCTCGTATTCCTTTATCTGGGTTTGGTTGGCTAAATATCATATATTATCATTAAATATCATATATTATATTCATACAAATAAACACTACCCTAAGTAGATAGATACAAGAGTGCTGATGACGGACTTTGCTGTCTAGAATATGTGCATTCCGCTCCTGCTGGTGTCTAAGAATTAAATTTTCCCAATTTTTCTTTAATATTATCACCTAATTTGTAATTTAATTAATTCTTTCTTAGAGAGAATAAAAACGAACTTAAGCTTGACTATGAATTTCATTATATGTAATGTACATATGTTTCACTATTGTTGATATAATTTACGGATCTTCCCTCTAACTTACGACCAGGTGCATTAAGAATGTTACGCGCCAAAGGAATTGGATGAGTTTCAAGTTTCTTCAAATACGTTACTGCATGTATCGCTATTTCTGATTTAACTGTTGGCACGCTTAGGTATTTGACGTCTGAAAGCTGAGGTATCATTTGGTTATTTATGCGAATAGGGGGGCCTAAGCAGTGTGAAAGTTGTGATGCTACTTGGGCGCTTTCATGAATATTATTATTATTATTATTATTAGTTTATTTATTTTCATTTCCTGTACAACAAAACAGAGTCTTATATTTACAGTACAGAAACGCATTACGTTATAAAAGATTCATTTTAAAATAACAAAATTCTTAAAAGTATATTACATTTGAAATAAATTATCTAAGGAAGTTAAATATAAATTATCTAAAAAAGTCAAATAAAAATGTTTTGAAACTATTAGCATTGCTGTTTAGTTGTTGAATATGTGGAAGATTGTTCCAAAGACGAGCAGCATGTACGTAAAATTGCCATTCAGATACTAGGCATTGATGCAGAGGAATTACAATGTTTCTATTCCGTGGAGATTGGAAAAACCGCAATTTATCAAATAAATATTTTGGTGTTTTCGTGTTTATTATTTTATGTAAAAATATTAGTGTACGAATTTTTAACAAGTTCCCAAATGAAATTCCGTAAAGGTTATTAGAAAGTGAAGAGACACGATCAAACCTTTTCAATCCATATACATATCTAACAATATTGTTAAAAAGAATATTAAGCTTCCTGTTACTAATTGAATCACATCATGCAAACAATTCGCACCCATATATTAGGCTAGGGATCAGGTATGTCTTGGCAAGTAAAGTTCTTATGTTTATTGGAGTGAAATATTGTGTTGACCACAGAGATCGTAACTTTATATAAGTTTGACCAACTAAATAGTTTATGTGATTATTCCAAGTCAAATTGCTATTGAAAATTATACCAAGATTTTTTACTGTATTGACAATTTCAATTTTCTCACCATTTATATTTTCTGATATAGAGGGATTTAAAGATCTTTTACATATAACTATGCACTTAGACTTGCTTGGATTTAAACAGAGCCCGTTTGCCGTTGCCCATAGATAAATTTTGTTTAACTCTTCATTTAAAGTATATATGCCAGATGATATGTTTTGAGCTGAGCAACCTAAAGTTACTTGCACATCGTCCGCGTACAAGTTGATTTTGCACTTGGAGAGTTGGTTTGGTAAGTCATTTGCATATAGAGAAAACAGGAGTGGTCCTAAAATAGAACCTTGGGGAACTCCCTTAATAATGGATAAGCTATTTGACCATACACCATTTAGAAATACTGATTGTCGGCGATTTGAGAGGTATGAAAATATGAGTCTGGTTGATGTGTTAAAAAATCTGTATCATCAGCAAATATTGATGTGTGCACTTGATTGCTAGTTGGCATATCGGATGTGTACAGCAAAATATACCTTGTGGAATTCCGGCTTTAATGAGCTGAGGTGAGCTTAAGTCTTTAAGTATGAACTTTCGATCAGTTAAATAATTTGTTATGAGCTTATTGTAGTTTATGGGCAAGTTCGGCTTTAACTTATATATTAGGCCTTCGTGCCATACATTGTCGAATGCTTGAGAAACGTCGATAAAAAGTGCAGAACAGTATTTTTTCTTCAAAGGTCTTTTTGATTACATTTACTAATCTGTGTATTTGTTGGATCGTACTATGTTGTTTTCTGAAGCCAAATTCGCGCTCAGAATTAAGTTTAACTTAATTTTTAATATTCTCTCAAACAATATGTTTCAACCTTGGTGTGGTCTTTTCCAGGTATCATAGTAATCAAAGAAATCTTCCAATCTGTTGGAAAGTACTCAAGACGTAAAATGGAATTAAAAACAAAAAGAATAACATTTTGGGCTTTTCCGGACAATTTAAATAATATCTAGTTACTCGTTTTATCAATGCAAGGAGCTTTCATGGTGTTTAAATCAGTTATTACCTTTTTTATATCTCGTAGCTCAAACCTTAGGGTAACTGCCGGACTAACAGCGATAGGTGGCAGCTCAGCTATATCAGTCGACACAAGTGGAGTAAACACGTTTTTTAAATGATCACAAACAAATTACCTTTTTCGGTATCATTTCTTGCCCAGCCTCCACAATAAGTTCGTACTACGTATTTAAGGTTTCTACATGCGCGCCATAAGGAATAATCTGATTGTGGAGTTGGTTTCAGATCTTCCAGGTAATTTTTCAGAGATGCTACTATTCGTGATTCCAGTAGGTCTCTTAGCCGCTTCGTGCAATCTTTAAGTCTAGTTTGAAGTTGAGGAGATCTATGTGTTTGCCACTCTGTCCGAATTTTTCTTTTTTCAGTCAAGAGCCGTTCGACATCTGCAGAATAAATGTGATTGCATCTGTCTATTTGCCGCGGTACTGTTGCATGTTGGGCAGCTAATTTGATGTTTCGATCATAATCAATAAGACACTACTCTACGTCTTCTGGTGTTCTTAGCGGGGTGTTTTCCGAGCAGACGGTGTTAGTTCTTTAGGTTCTGGGTGCAAAATTTGGTTCGGGTTACTTATCAGTGGTGATTTATATACTGGGTTATGATTGAGTTTTAGCGTGTCAGCGTATGAATCATGTTTTGTGGTTGGTTGAACTAGCTGAGGATAAGGATTATTTGGTCGATATTGTATCTGCTTATCTATGGGACGACTTCCTTACCATAGAATTAACAGGACAGCCCCTGTGGTTTGCAGTGAAGTTTCCACCACAATTGCTACATTTTTTAACATTAGTTTCATCCTTTGGTTTTTCGCATTGAACGTAACAATATAGCTCTCCACACAGGACACAGACCCTCGTATGACCATATTCTCTGCAGTTTAGAAACTGGAATGGTCCTGAGCGCTTATGTATTTCCTCTACGCTTATTTTGCGGTGTAACAGATATATCAGATTATAAATAGGGTGCGTTTCATTCTTTTTCAATCTGATATCTCCAGGTTCCAGTTCTACTCGATATAGTGGTCGTGGGACACGTTCTCGCTTTCTGAGATTATCTACACTTTGTACCTTGATTCATGCTTTTTGAATGCCAGCTTTTCTTTCAGCTGGATCAACGTATGAATCTACACTTTTAATTACTACCTGTAGGCCTTTGCTACTCTTAAGCTGATAGGCATACAAGTTATTTTTGCAGTTTTCAAACTCGTTTACTGCTTTACGATAACTGCTTTCATCGATAAATTTTTATCTCATCAATATTATGACGTTTGATAGGAATTACATAAAATAACTTTTCCCCAATAACTGAAATTAGCTTCTTTATTAATTCGTTTGAATTTTTTTTCTCTGAAATAAATTGGTGGTGGTTCGGACGACTTTAGTGCCGTTTTAGGTTCACTTGTTTCGCTATCTAAGATAGCAAAACGATTTTCAGAACTTATTCCGTTAGACTTCTTAAGTACTTTAGATATTGGGGCTAACTGCACCCTCTTTTTAAAACAGTCACGTATCTATCCATTCCTACTTACGTTTTGGGTGTTTCTGCAGTATCAATATTTGATTTAGTTATACTGAGATCAGAAGGCGACTTGTTTTTATTTATTTATGCACAAATTGTTTTGTTTTTATTTGTTTGAATAACTGTTTCTACAATTTCATTAATTAAAGTAAAGAGGCTCATTAACCTATATTGTTTTTGTTTTATATTAACAGCAATACAGTACAGCAATAACGCCGTTGTAAAAAAAAGAAGGAAACAAAAATTACAACAACTTAGTTGTTGTATTAAAACAGATCTGTTTTATTTTATTTATCTTAAAAACACACATCCGCACCTTTTTTATTATTTTATTATATTTTTTGTTATAAGTTGGTCTTTTTTTAGGACAACACTACCTCTGAGGCTTTTCGCTTGTCTGTAGAAAACACCCAGCGTTTTTGTACGTCAACCACGTACAGCGTTTTTGGTGGGAATCAAACCCACAACCCTCAAACTGATAGACAAGCACTCTAACAATCTATCGAGGCAGTCAAACTGTTCTTCTGAGGAAAAACCAAAAAAGACATAGATTATTTTTTTGACATTATTAGACAATATAATAAAAATAACAATTTAATTTGGAATTGTTTTAAAACCTTGTTAGACAATTTTGCATTCTTTCACCACTACCGCTAGTGATGTTACCTACACAACAACTTATTTTTTAAGCTATCAATTATTTAATAGAAAGAAATTGATATAATATAATTATAATAATTAATAAATATTAACAAAATTTGTAATTACTTAAAGAATATCAGCAACAATTCAATGCAATATTTCGTTGATGTTCAATTTAATTTTCACTCTTTTTTATTCGGTATAAAATGTTTTTTATATGTGATACTATCAACTTTGCTCAGTAACTAAAGTAAAGACCGTAATCTAACGGAATGTAACATATGCAAATTGTCGTTGTTTAAAATAGTAACAATCGAAAATTGTTGTCGTTTGCTCTCTTTTTTCTCTTGCTCTCTTTTTTCGCTCTTTCTGGTATTTTTTCGACAGTGATGTAAACCAGGGTTTAAACAAGGTTTTCGGCAGTGATGTAAACCAATCTAATAAAAATAGAATAGCTTACATTTTAACGAGTCATTGATAAACGAAAGCAAGTGTCTAAAAAAAACACAATTTCCATTTATTACATTCCGTAAATGTAACGGTCAGCTGACTAGGCCTTTAATGTCTTAAAAAAGATTAAAAGTTAATGCAAATAATATAAACTTTTTTCCTTTTCCTTTATTCATTTCATTATAAGTTAGCTATTTTTATCCTGCTTTTACGGGTACAACGGAGTCTTGTCTTTTTAAACACCGGTAAAGCAAACATTGTACGTTTAACACTATTTGTACTTGTTTTCATAAGTTTGATTAAAATTGCCACAGGCGTATAAAAATGCCTCTGCTCCCCTCTTGGCCCTTGTTTTAAAAAAAGTCATAATCCATTGAACCTAAAATCGGATATGAAATTTCATTAAATTCTGTTCAGCCGTTCTGCCGTGGTTGACGTACAAATATTCAAACTTGGAAAGGAGATTTCTAATAAATGTATATTAGATTACATAAATTTAGTATATCTATCACTTTTTAACCTCGTATGAGGTAAGTCAGCGATCATTATTACTTAGAATAAACATATGGGAAAATCTTGCATGCCCTAATTTCATCATAAAAAAAATTAACATCACTGAAAACAGCTCTTGTCATAATAAGACAATAAGACATGTTAGTGCACGTATGAAAAGAACACATTTTATGTTTGTGAGTTTTCGGTTTTTAATCAGTTTTAAGTTTTGAGCGGAATAAAAATTTTTGGTGATAATTTAAACTTTTATTTAAGTAAAATATTGATCAAATTGTGATACCTTAGTGAAATATCGTTTAATGAAATCCTTTTTTTTAAAGAAAAACTACTAAAATATGGAAACAACACTACGAAAATATGAGGCACTTTCCTCTTTTTATCCACAGAGCTATCGTTTATGATCCAGTGGGGCTGAATTGCAATAGCGAAATTTCGGAAATTTCTAACAGATTGAGGGCTTAAATTTGTTGTACTTGTTCTGGTGCGTTGGCAAAATCCATTCCAACCCGAACACAGACGGACATCGTTTAGTCAATTTCTTTATGTATTAGGATCAAGAATATATGTATAAACTTTATGGGGTCGGAAATAAATATTGTAGAAATTACAAACGGTGTGACAAACTCAAATATGCCCTTGCCCCCTGTGGTAAAGGGTATAAAATAATGTTGCTAACCGAAGGTTGAATTCGTTCTCACCTGCTGACGGTAGGTGGTTGAATACAATATTCTTGTATTCTTTTATCTAAGTGTGGTTGGTTATATAGATGATGTTTACAACTAAAAACTACCCAAAGTATATAGATGCGAAGAATGCTAAAGAACGATCTAACAATCCAGAAAATACATAACATTCTGCTAGTGTTTAAAATAAAATTGTTAA
Organism: Phasia obesa; assembly: GCA_949628195.1. Lineage (NCBI taxonomy): Eukaryota > Metazoa > Arthropoda > Insecta > Diptera > Tachinidae > Phasia > Phasia obesa. The sequence goes on along the minus strand of OX451219.1, from coordinate 55,572,545 downwards.
ATCTTTTCTTTAAAATTAATCAATATTCTTCAGACTTAGAGATAATAAACGGAACTTAAGCCTTACTTCAAAAATTCAAGTGTATATCAAATAATCATAATAATATTCTTATAAATAAATCAAGTTTGCATATACTTATAGTTCAAAGACCTACAACTGTGTTATTTTCAACAAAAACTAATTTTCAACATATATAATTTTATATAGGACATTGCTTTATGTTACCTTGAATTTGATCGCTTAGACGAATCCTTTTTCCCAGCTTGTAAATTAGGTAAGTCCTTTTGTCGTTTCTTCGTCTCTTTCCAAATGCGGTAATAGAGGAAACACATAATTGTAACAGGAAAGTAAAATGCAGCTAAAGCGGTTAAAAAAGTAATATACTGATTTGTTTCAATAAACTGGATATAACATTCATCTTGCGGAACGGTGCGTTTTCCTTCTATATATGGCCAACTATATATCCAGGGGGGCCACAAAATTAAGCTTATTCCCCAAGCTGCAGCGATCATAATCGCAGCTCTGTTTGTCGTTCTTTTGGCACGATATGTTAATGGTCTCGTGACACTAAAATAGCGATCAAAGCTGATGATGAGAAGATTAAGTACGGAAGCATTTGATGCCAAATAATCTAATGCCAACCACGTATCGCAAATATGAGGCCCTAGAGGCCAGTATCCAACTATTGTAGATACTGCAAATAAAGGCATCGATATTAAACCGATCGCAAAATCAGCAATAGCCAAAGAAAATAAAAAGTAATTGCTAATAGTTTGAAGTTGCTTATCAATTTTAAACGAAATCATCACCATGACATTTCCAACAACAGTTAGTAAGCTTAATACTCCAGCAATAACACCCATTAGAATCATTGATGACAGAGAATAGCGCAGACCTCGGTTATCCATTACATTTGTAAGATTCGATCGACCGGAAACGTTACCGTTTCCATTCAAAATATCTAATGTTATATTGCCGAGATCTTTGGACGTAGTTATACCATTGAAATAAGTTTTTGATATTAAAGGAACATATGTTGTCGTACTCGTCGTTCTAAAGGATGGTACGAGTGGTTCTAATATATTCGGTGGGCCATTAGCAGCAAGCACAAAACTTATGTATGAGGCCATTGTGATTCTTTTGTTTTATCTGAAAAAAAAACAAGTAACAAAATTGTGCTTTTAGTATAACGGGAATTATACTTCAAAAATCAAACTTTATTTAAACAAGTTTAAGTTTTGAATCATTTTTACTCAATATTGGATTATAATAAATAAATTAAAAATTAAATACTTAAATTTTTCGTTTTTCCTTATTTTAGAGTTTGTTTTTGTAAGAAATTTTGGGTGATATTTCCATGGATTTATGAATATTTGGTATTCCCTTCTGGCTTCTACTGAGGTACGCGGCCTCCTAGTATATCCTGTAACGTAAAGCCACGAAAGCACAACCACTGAGTCGGACCAGCCGTGCACATCACAATTGTATTTGAGTTTTGAAACAGCTAAACTTTTATGTGGAGAAACTCTCGATTAAGAGTAAAGCAATGCTGATTACACGATATTTGGCATTTGGACTTGAATATATTTGGAAGATATTTACCTTTAAAAAACGATTTGACCCTAAAAGAACATCATTGCTATTTCAACAATTTTTGGACGGGTCATTACCCGTGTTAATAAAATGCAGGTTAGTAACAAAACAACAACTGTAGATATAGACAGATGCCTCCGAATGATTTCTACGTTGAATCTCGCTTTCAGTTAACTTAAATCCGTGGTAATGACGGTAAATATGTGGTCCAATTATCATTTAAAATAGAAGACGCCGATTTGAAATACACTAAATGGATCTTTGCCCCGATTCTAACAATACATTACACATTGGACCTAGCATTCAAACGGATTAGGTCTCAGTTTGCCTACTCTTTATGTTTGATCGCTATCTTTTCTCAGCCGACATAGTAAAAGTGTTTAGACAGATATGGATTTCTGAGAACCACAAAAATCACAAATATCAACGTAATGTCTGGAGAGAATCGTCACATATGGAAGAGCTTGCCCTCTTTAACTCTCAGTACGTGTTTTAGAGCAATTAGCTTATGACTACAAGTCGTCTTGCACCTTAGCATCAAAGGTTTATCTTGAAGATTTTTATGTGGATGACATTCTCACCAGGGATACCTCTGAAGATGAAATAGTTTTCAAAGGAGATAAACTATCAACTTGCTGCCTCATGCAGGACTAGAATTACGAAAATGGATTTCTAATTGTCCAAGTATATCGAGAAGTACTAAGGATTTTCATTTATTAAATCCCCAGATGAAGATGCCAAAAAGGTCTTCGTTCTGGGATCATGTTGAGTCCAAAGAAAATCCTGCCGATTGCGCCTCCCGGGGAATGTCTGTCTCAAAACTACCAAACCTTAATATCTGCTGGAGAGGACCTGTATGTCTAAGTGATAAATTAAAGTATAATTATAATGTAAATAATTCTAATAATTTAGATGTAATTTCACATCGTAAGCCACTATTTGCGCTAAGGCCTAGTACCAATACCATGGTCGTTACTGTAGATGACTACAGATCTCCAAAGAACGTTGTGAGTCGAATAAAGTGGACAAGTCTGGTTATAATGATTATAATTGTGGCTTACAAGCTTCAATTTTTCTATACCACCAAACGACACAGTAAGAAGACCTGCAGCCTCTCTTTTGACGAACTTCAAACTGGCATGTTTCAGCCAAACTGATTTTGCTGAAACATGCTCGAAACGTTTTCAATGATGATCAAGTTCACTTAGAAAAAAATCGGTCCCCTAGCGCTCAACCACGTTTGCTAAAACTTTTTTCATTTGTTGACATTAATGTGATAACACGCGTTGGCAGCTGGTTATCCAACTCAACACTTGATGTTGCCACACCAAACCCTTTTATTTTGCCAAAGTACAGTCGAATTACTCATTCAATCTCATAATGAAATTGTATCCGCAACTTTAGGGCATTATTTGGGAGTCAGGAGTTCGAAGCTGCACCTCAAACGGGTAATTATGAACACTTTACTCACATTCGAACCGGCCCGAATTGAAGCAGCACAGCACTGACTGTGGTTATCTATCTCCAGCCGATTTGCTTATTGGTCGACCTGTAACAGACTGGCTTAACGGTTGGTGTACTTATAAAGACGACTCCGTGTTCTTGCTTACCGCGTTATGCTTAGATGGCATGGGATCTTGTTTTGTCCGTATAGTTTGCCAAGTTACAAAAACAAAAAAACTATAAAGTAACACCGAAAAAAATTAAGAAACTAAAGAAAAGAAAACAAATATATTATTTGGGTTAAGAAATATATTATTTGGGTTAAGATTATTTGTAAAAAACTGAATACCCAGCTGATGAGGCTATCTTACCTTCCCTACCATTGAACATCGTAAGGCCCAAAAACTAGATGTTCCCTTAAAAAAATGTTCCCCTAATTTATTTACCCCATTTATTAACAAAGAATTTTTTTATTTCATATTAAACAAAACTAATTTAAAATAAACAAAATATTTTTACAAACTACATGATTCATCTTTTCTTGGAGTTTTGTTAATTAAAATTTAGGAATTTTTAATTTTTAATTAAAGTTAAATTAATTAATTATTTGTAATTATTTTAAGGGCATAAATTTGTTAATACATATTCATTGAATTAAGTAGAAGTTACCATAAAAAAATATACACGCATATTAATGAAAATTATTACTTTTGTACTCACCCTTCTCCGTACGATGAATACAGCTCTCTCTTTAGGTTGCCGGACAATAATTCCCTTACGAATTTTTTTGTGTAAACACAACTAAGCAAATAATATGTGCTATTTTGTTCTTATGGTATTACAATAAAAAAATAAGTTAAAACCAATTAAAAAAAATTATTAAAACAATTAAAATTATAGTCGGTATCATGTAGAAAGGCCCTAACTCACACTTTTTTCGAAATTGATTTTTTTGTGATTCCAATGCATTTAACGCAAATACACCTCCTCACAAAAATTTAAGGCAATTTTATCAAAATAGCAGTTATTTAAGTAATTTTCTAAAAAGCCCTAACTTATTTTTAAAAAAATATATTTTTTTAAGCCCTATCTCGCCAAATTATGTGTCGTTGCATTGAGTTTTCTTAAATTATGCAATAAAGAATTAGCGAATTGTTTTATATTGTGATACAATGTTGTAACGTTCCTTTGATCTTATTTTTGCATTACATACTACAAAGCAACAAAAACATTAAGATAAATGTTTTTTTATATAACGGATAAGTCCAAATATTGTAGAGAACTGAAATAAGAATTTTATAAATGTTGTTTGAATTGATTTTTGTAAACCACTCCATCAGAAGAACAGTTTTCTTTTAATTGTGCAAATCAGTATATTTTGCTTTATATATTTAGTTATTATCATTTTTAAATTAATAAGAAAATAAAATATAAAAAGCAAATAAAAATGGAAAATATAGATGAAAATCGCCAATCTGACGAGGAATAACCAAACAATAGTTATTTAGAGTGCTACCAAACCAGAAGCAAAATAAATATAAGTCAGAAAAAACAAATGAGAGGAGAAGCATATGCAAAGACTGTTGAACAAAGTGTTATTTATACTTGTTTAAAATACACTTTGTAAAACAATTATTTTTTCTAATCATTTTAGTATTTGAAATTTATGTTATTGTGAAAAATATTTTGTTCAGTTCGGCTTTGTCATTTTACTGTGTAACAATGAAACGTTTTCTAATATACAATTTTATATAAAACCACAACCACTGCTGTTAATATTTTTAACCCGAAAGGATTTGTAATACATATTGTATTGATTAATCCAATAGGTTATGGGCCTTTAATGCGTTAGTGATTGTAAATTTGTAAAAATTTAATAAAATGGAAGTCGTATGTTAAGAAGTTGCACGGTGAAAATTATCAAATTTGGAAATACAAGTTGGAACTCTTGCTGATAAAAGAGGACTTGTGGGATATAGTTTGCAATGAAAAGCCAAATGCGGCCAATGCTCTCTGGACTCTAAAGGATGGTAAAGCTCGGGCAACCATTGGACTTTTAGTTGAAGACTCCCAGTTGGTACATCTTCGCAACTTATGCATTGCACATGATTATTGGGAAGCTTTGCGAAAGGTGCATGAAAAACCGACTTTATCTAATAAGGTAATGCTTCTAAAGAAATTGTGTCGAATGCAGTTAAAAAACGGTCAAGATATGGAAGAACATATTTCCGATATGCTTAAAACAGTGAACAAATTAAATGGTCTAGGAGAAAATATAGCAAATCATCTTCAGGTGGCATTCCTATTAGGAAGCTTGCCGGATGAATTTAATACAATGATAACTGCCTTAGAAGTCCGATCGGATGAAGAATTAACATTAGATCTTGTTAAAGAAAAGCTTGTCCAAGAATATAGGCGTAATATTAATGATCTAGATGCAAATTCTACTAATCAAGCTCTGAAATTACAAAACTTAAAATTTATTTAAAAGTACTATGGATGCGGCAAAGCTGGGCATATTAAGTGTGATTGTCGTGTGATGAAGAAGCCTGAAAATAAATCTTTAAGATTTAAAGCTAACAAAACAATAAATGATTTTATGACATCAAATAACGATGATTTTTGCTTAAATTCTAGTGAAAAATTAAATCAAAATGTATGGTATGTAGATTCTGGTGCTCGTTGCCATATGAGCAGCAACAGAAATTTTTTCACAAACTTAAATGCTGAAATTGGTGGCGACATTTATTTGGCAAATGGCAAAAAGATAACTGCTCGAGGTTCTGGAGAAGGTTTCATTTATAGCAATGGTAAGAAATTGAAAATAAAGAACGTTTTGTTTGTACCGGATCTAGATGGCAATTTATTATCTGTGGCAAAAATGGTGCAAAATAATATTCAAGTCTTGTTCAAAAATGGAAGATGTGAAATCTCGAAAAATGGGCTTCTTCTGGTTAAATCAAATTTAATTAATAACTTATACATTCTTGAAGAAACGCAACAAGCCAATGTAACCAAATTATGTGAAACTGTGTGTATACACACACTTCATCGTAGATTTGGTCACCGAGAGAATAAAGTTATTAAATATACTGTTAATAATAATCTAATATCAGGTGTAAAATTAAAGAATTGCAAGTGTTTAGATATATGTGAAACATGTTTCAAAGGCAAAATGACCAGACAAGTGTTTCCTAAGATCTCACAAAATCGATCAGAAAATATTTTGGACTTGCTACACGCTGACGTTTGCGGTCCTATACAGGAAGTAACTCCTAGTGGAAACAGATATTTCCTTACGATGATTGATGATTATACCAGGTATTGTGTTGTTTATTTCTTAAATATTAAGAGTCAAGTTTTTGAAAAAACAAAAGAGTATGTGGAATATGTTGAAAACTTGTTCCGGAAACGATTGAAGATTTTAAGAACTGATAGAGGAGGTGAATTTAAAAATAAAACACTAACCCATTTTTTGAAAGGTAATGGAATTAGTCAACAATTTACAGCACCATATACACCAGAACAAAATGGTATGGCTGAACGTAAAACAGAAGTCTTATGGAAATGGCTCGCTGTTTACTAATAGAATCAGGAATGGAGTTAAAATATTGGGCTGAAGCAGTAAATACAGCAAACTGTTAACAAAAATTAATAAACAAAACTCCTTATGAATTATGGTATTCAAAACAACCGCCTATGAAATATATTAGAATATTTGGTTGTGAAGTTTATTACCACATCAACAAAAAATTTCGTCAAAAACTAGATAATGTATCAAAAAAAGGTTATCTTGTTGGATTCTGTGATGAATCAAAGGCATTTAGAATTCTTGATAAAGACACTAATAAAATAGTTATTTCAAGAGATGTACAATTCATTGAAAATTTTGTAAGCTGTAATAGAAATAAAACTGATAAACACAATTTAGTTTCTATAGATATATTTAGTTCTACTGAAAAGGAACTTGAAAACAATTTCGTACGGAATGAGAATAGTGATGATCGTGAAGAAGATTATGATTCAGCTGATAGTGACATCGAATCTGAAGTAGATTTATCAAATAATAATTTCACAGAAAAGATTCAAGACGATAATAAAAATAAGCCGGTTCTAAGAAGTTTGTCTAGAAGTAATAAAGGAAAACCACCGGCAAAATACAGTTGTAAGGTTGCAACATTAGAACCACCGACTTATGAAAAATCAATTGAAGGTCCTAATTGTGAAAATTGGAAGGCAGCTATGGAGGATGAAATACAAGCAATGTATGCGAATAATACTTGGGATTTGATTGAATTACCTAAAGGAAGAAAATCTGTCTAACGTAAATGGCTTTATAAAATCAAGAAAATATCGGATGGCTCTATAAAGTATAAAGCACGCCTTGTAGCTAAAGGTTTTTCGCAAAAATATGGGCAAGATTATGACGATGTATTTGCTCCTGTTATTAAGCAATCTACGTTGAGAATTCTTTTGGCAGTTGCATTTTATAAAAATATGCTGGTCCATCACATTGATTTTAAAACAGCGTTTTTAAATGGCGAATTAGAAAATGAAATATATTTGAAACAACCTAAAGGATTCAAAAATTCTACAAAGAAGAATCTAGTATGCAAGTTAAATAAAAGTATTTAAGGGTTAAAAGAGTCAGCTCGATGTTGGAATAAAAAACTTAATGAATCATTAATAAGTTTAGGATTCAGAAGGGGAAATACTGACTGTTGTTTATATACAAAAAGAGAAAATAATAAAATAATGTATATATTGGTCTATGTAGATGACATTCTAATTTTTACAAAATTTGAAAGGCTTTTAGATGATTTTGTAAAAGAAATATCAAAACTGTTTAAAATTACTAATATTGGAGCTCTTAAGCTATTTCTTGGAATAGAAGTTGAAAAAACTGAAGGTAAATTTATGATACATCAACATACTTATTTAAATAAAATTTTAGAAATCTACAGAATATAAAATTCGAATCCATCTAAAATACCGTTAGATGTTGGATACTTTAAAGAATATTAATTTAACTATTTTATTTTAAGCCTTAGGTCTTTAAATAATTTTATTTATATTTTGTCAATATTTCGCTACTCCTTTGTGTAGCATCATCAGGAAAAATTATAAAATTAACAGTAATAAAAACTACAATTAAAAAGTAATAAAAAATTTTTTTTCAAACTAACATATTTCAAAAAACAAATTTTGTCATAGACATATAAAAATTTGTTTAAACCAAGTACAACAAATATTAAATTATCTCTTATTTACTAAATGCCTGTAAATCTGAGCTATATTATCTGTGTCTGCCTTAAAATTAATTCTGTGTGTTTGGTTATTAATAATTTGTAACATTACTAACTAAAATACAACGACGTTTATAGTTATTTTCTGAATTTAGAACTGAAACATTATCAAAATTGGGATAGTGATTTAATTCAGCACAATGAGAAGATAAAGCTGTTTTTTGCGAATTAATATTCCTATATTTTTGGTCTGATTTATGTCCTGCTATTCTAGTTTTAAGTTTATTTTTCGTTGTGCCTACATATACTTTATTACAATTTTCATTTTCATTTCCGTTACAAGGTATTTTATATACTATATTTTACAATTCTAATTTTTGGATTCTATCTTTAGTTTTACTGAATAATTTGTTTAGAGTATTTTGAGTCTTAAAAGCCATTTTATATTTAGTATTATCAAAGATTTTAGATTTTTCTAAACGTTTAGATATTTCTGGTACATATATTAAAGATTTATAAATTTTTTGTTCTATAATATCTCTTGTATTTTGATTACTTCTTCTCCCATATTATTTATTAATCTATTTGTTAATTGTTTTGGAAAATTATTATCATTTAAAATATTTCTTATTTTTTCCTTATTATTTTTATGGAATTCTTTATTACTAATTGTCAGAACCCTGTCTATTAAATTTTTAGCTGCGTTAACTATTATTCGTTTACTATGTTTCGAATAATAGTTAATAATACTTCCGGAAGACGTTGGTTTTTGATACCAATCTATTAATATGTCATTGCCTCTCCTTATGAGTAATGTATCTAAATACGGAAGTCTTAAATCAGACTCTATCTCAACTGTAAACATAATGTTAGGATTAAATTTATTAAATGTCGTTAGTAAATTGTCAATTGCCCTATCGGATATTATACAAAATAAATCATCTACATATTTAGTCAATATTATTGGTTTAATACTTAACTTTTCAATACTCGTGTCTAGTAATTTCTCCATAACAATATCTGTTACTATTGGGGAAGCAGGAGATCCCATAGGTAGTCCTTTCTGTTGTTTATAAATTTTATTATCGTATTTAAAATATCTGTTATCTTCAATACAAAATTTTAAGATACGTAAAAACAAACTTTTTTCTTTACTTGTGTATCTTTCTATGATATCCCACTTATCTTCAATAGTACTAATTGCTAAATCAACAGGTATACTAGGAAATAATAAAACTACATCTAACGATATCAACCTTTCGTCATCTTTTATTTTTTGATTTAGTATTTTATCTTTAAATTCTAGAGAGTTTTTTATGTTATATTTTGAATTTTCCGTTATCTTTTTTAAAATGTTTGTAATATATTTACATAATTCGTAAGAAGGAGTATTGACACATGAGCAAATAGGTCTTAAAGGAAATCATTCTTTATGAATTTTTGGTAGTCCATACAATCTAGGTGCATTAAATACATTTGTTTTTAATTTGTTTTTGTCTAAAGTTGAAACAATTTTTAATTTAACAAATTTTAATTTTTAATTGAACATAATTTACTGAAACATTTTCAAATTGAGATAGTGAATATAAAAAGAAAATTAGGGGAATTTTTAACATAAGAAGAGATTGAAGAATTCTTACAATTTGAAGATAGAACAGCGGCTTCATTAAAAGAGAAGGTAAGAAATATTCATATAAAAGAAGTTTAATTGTCTTAATAATATACAAAGAAAGAACTAGGTTTTAAGTTACACGCAAAATGGTTTGTTACAAGACTAACAAAGATATTCCGGCAGATGTACAGTGGGTTTTTTCACTGGGTCAAAAGCACGCACTACAGTTAAAAAGAAAGTTTTCCCACATTAAGAATGATAGCAGATGGTGAAGATTTTATACAGACTTTACAAACTATAGAAGAACAAGAAGTAGCAAGGACAAAGTTAACCACAGTAGTTGATAACCATTTAAACAAAATGAGACTAACTGGTAGAGATAAATATGTGTTAGATAAGGTAAAAGAAGCTGAAAATTTTTTAAAAAGGAACAAAGATATACTTATATTAAAAGCAGATAAAGGTAACGCTTCTGTAGCAATAAGTAAACAGGATTATAGTATACGTATTAATAATATTTTAGAAGATAGCACAAATTATCAAATATTAAATAAAGATCCTACTAACAAATTACAAAATATATATAACGGTTTTGTTGAAGAGCTCTTCAATTAAAAATTGTTTTAACTTTAGACAAAAACAAATTAAAAACAAATGTATCTAATGCACCTAGATTGTATGGACTACCAAAAATTCATAAAGAAGGATTTCCTTTAAGACCTATTTGCTCATGTGTCAATACTCCTTCTTACGAATTATGTAAATATATTACAAACA